>OV656761.1:1880370-2477458 GCA_927399505.1 Luperina testacea
GTCAAGAGATGACCTACCATATAGAGCATTGATAGGTTCTCTTATGTATCTTGCTGTGTGCACACGTCCAGATATTGCTCATTCAGTGAACAGTTTGAGTCAGTTTAATAATTCATTTGACGAGAGTCATTGGATCGCAGCAAAACGAGTACTTCGTTATCTCAAGGGCACTAAGAGTCATGGTCTAAAATATTTAAAAGGACAGAATGGACCTCTAGAAGGATATGCAGATGCAGATCATGCTGGAGAGTTTGATAGGAGATCATACTCTGGTTTGGTCTTCATAATGCAAGGTGGCGCAATCAGCTGGGAGAGCAAGAAACAAAGAACAATAGCTCTTAGTACAGCAGAGGCAGAATATGTATCGCTATCAGAAGCTGCAAGAGAAGCAATATTCCTGAGAAGGTTTATAGCCGAAGTAACTGATGGACAGGGCTACAAATTGGATGAAGCCGTGACCATTTTCAGTGATAGTCAGTCTGCCATCGCTATTGCCAAAAACCCAGTACATCACCAACGTACTAAGCATGTAGATGTGAGGTATCATTTTGTGCGTGAGGCAATTGTAAATAATGAGGTGATACTGAAGTATAAGGAGACCACATGCATGGTCGCAGATGGTTTAACGAAACCACTTCCAAGAGAGAAGTTTCAGTGGTGTGTGAGAGGTATGGGTGTGTGTGTTTGATAAACATGTATGGTGTGTGAATGGACACGAGATTAAGGAGGAGTGTTGGAGCAAACATATGTAACCTCATGTCTGTCACATTAATTTGTAGACAGGCTGGTTGTGAATTTTAAAATGAGATTGTTTTTAAAATTGACAACTGTTGTTTGGAACAATAAGAAAATTTATTTTGATAGATTTATTATTGTTGTCAACGTGTGTATGTCCATCAAAGTTCGCTTTCTATATCTTTTATCTTTTCTCACATATATATTTGTTTAACACCAAATAAAGGTTTAATTATTTGTCAACGTGTGTATGTCCATCAAAGTTCGCTTTCTATATCTTTTATCTTTTCTCACATATATATTTGTTTAACACCAAATAAAGGTTTAATTATTCTGCGCTGTGTTTAATTAACTGAAGACACAACAACGAGTTCCAACAAAGGTTATGGGCCCAGAAACCAAATAAACCGAGAAATGATTGAAAACGGCGAAAATCATTCAGCAGTAACTGTAAGTAAGAATGATTCTTTGAGCATGGCGTCAATTGAGAAACTAGATGGTGCCATTAACTATAGTTCATGGAAATTTGTGATGGAATTATATTTAATACACGATGATCTATGGGAGTATACACATACTACGCCCGTTGATGAGATAGGCAAAAAGAGAGATCAAAAAGCAAGAAGTAAAATATGCTTGATGATAAAACCAGAGTGCCTAATTCATGTGCGTCAAGCAAAGACGGCCAAGGAGGCTTGGAAAGCTTTAGAGAAAGCATACGAAGATAAAAGGCTTAATAATTGCTGCAGATTGCTGTCAAAACTAGTTAGTCTTAAACTGGAGCAGTTCACGACTATAAGAGATTATATTTCGGCATTGATGACGACTGCACAAAAACTGTGTGATCTAGGAAAGGAAATAGATGACGAATTATTGGCTGCCCTAATGCTTCAAGGTTTAACAGATAATTTTCAAGCTATGAGATTAGCAATTGAAAATTCAAATATTGAGCTTACTACGGATTATGTGAAAACTAAACTTTACCAAATGGAGGATACACATACAGCGACTATGAGTGCAAACAATCATGCTCTTGTGACAAAGAAAAATACTTTTAAACAAAAACAACAGAAAAAGTTTAAATGTTTCATTTGCAATGGACCACATAAAGCGAAAGATTGTCCAGACAATCCAAGCAAGAAGAGAAATGAAGCATCTACAGCTTTGGCGATGTCGACTTCAACTTCAGAAGATTTTTGGATTGTTGACTCGGGAGCTTCTAATCATATGACTTCAAGGCGTGAATGGTTACATGATTTGAAGAAGTATGAAAGGGGAGTGACTGTAGCGTGTGCAAACGGAGAAAGGTTGCAAGGTATTGGAAGTGGCACAGTGGTATGTACGAAACCGAATGTTACAATTAATGCTATGTATGTCCCGAGATTAGCTGCAAACTTACTTAGCGTTAGTGCTGTCACTAAGAAAGATCTTAAGGTAGTATTCTACAAGGGAGGTTTTAACGTAGTAAAGAGTAGTAATTGTGAAATAACTGGCGAACCTTTACTTATAGGTGTAGAGGAAAATGGTGTGTATAAATTAAAGCAAAGCTTAAAGCACACAGCGCTGGCGACTACTATCAGTGGAGATGAGATGGACTTATGGCATAGAAGAATGGGTCACCTTGGAGTACGTAATCTTAAACTATTACGCAATATCATGGCGACAGGGGTGAGTTTTTCTAACAGTTCTAATACACTAGAGTGCGTAGCTTGTCTGAAAGGAAAACAAACCAGACAACCATTCAAGAAAAGCAGTCCAGCAAATAGAGCAGACAGTGTACTTGAGCTAGTACATACTGACGTCTGCGGACCAATGGCTGAAGAGTCATTTAGCGGATTCAAATATTTTGTAACGTTTATAGATGATTATACGCGTAAAACCTTCGTATATCTTCTTAAATGTAAAAGTGAAGTATTTAATAAACTTGAAGAATTCAAAACTTTTGCGGAATTACAGACTGGAAACAAGTTAAAAACTTTACGGTCAGATAATGGCAAAGAATATGTAAATACTCGGATGAATGATTTCATGAAGAAGTACGGAATCAAACATCAATTAACGGTGGAATATACACCTGAACAGAATGGTGTAGCAGAAAGGGCAAACAAAACAATCTCATTTTAAAATTCACAACCAGCCTGTCTACAAATTAATGTGACAGACATGAGGTTACATATGTTTGCTCCAACACTCCTCCTTAATCTCGTGTCCATTCACACACCATACATGTTTATCAAACACACACACCCATACCTCTCACACACCACTGAAACTTCTCTCTTGGAAGTGGTTTCGTTAAACCATCTGCGACCATGCATGTGGTCTCCTTATACTTCAGTATCACCTCATTATTTACAATTGCCTCACGCACAAAATGATACCTCACATCTACATGCTTAGTACGTTGGTGATGTACTGGGTTTTTGGCAATAGCGATGGCAGACTGACTATCACTGAAAATGGTCACGGCTTCATCCAATTTGTAGCCCTGTCCATCAGTTACTTCGGCTATTAGCCTTCTCAGGAATATTGCTTCTCTTGCAGCTTCTGATAGTGACACATATTCTGCCTCTGCTGTACTAAGAGCTATTGTTCTTTGTTTCTTGCTCTCCCAGCTGATTGCGCCACCTTGCAATATGAAGACCAAACCAGAGTATGATCTCCTATCAAACTCTCCAGCATGATCTGCATCTGCATATCCTTCTAGAGGTCCATTCTGTCCTTTTAAATATTTTAGACCATGACTCTTAGTGCCCTTGAGATAACGAAGTACTCGTTTTGCTGCGATCCAATGACTCTCGTCAAATGAATTATTAAACTGACTCAAACTGTTCACTGAATGAGCAATATCTGGACGTGTGCACACAGCAAGATACATAAGAGAACCTATCAATGCTCTATATGGTAGGTCATCTCTTGACTTGTGTTCTGATGGAGGCTTCTCTAGCCTTTGTCCAGTTACTTCCGGCGTTGAAACTGTCTTTGCATCTTGCATGCCAAATTCTTTAAGCAGCTTCTCGATATATTTTTCTTGATTGAGGTTTATGCTATTCAAATTTTGTTTAATTTGAATACCAAGCATCAACTCTGCCTTGCCAAGATCTTTCATATCGAATTTTGACATAAGCTCTTTCTTCACTACCTTCATTTCTGTTAAATTGTTCCAAAATAGCAGAATGTCATCTACATAGACAGCCAGGATTATTATGTTCTTTCCTCTAGTCCTAGTGTAGACGCAGGGTTCATTTAAGGATCGCTTAAAGTTTAGCTTCCTCAGTTCCTCATCTAATTTTATGTTCCAACTTCTTGGAGCCTGCTTCAGTCCGTATAATGACTTCTTCAGAAGACACACATAGTCCTCTTTTCCTTTTTGTTCAAAACCATGTGGTTGTTTCATGTAAACAACTTCATTTAAGTTTGTTGGAACTCGTTGTTGTGTCTTCAGTTAATTAAACACAGCGCAGAATAATTAAACCTTTATTTGGTGTTAAACAAATATATATGTGAGAAAAGATAAAAGATATAGAAAGCGAACTTTGATGGACATACACACGTTGACAACAATAATAAATCTATCAAAATAAATTTTCTTATTGTTCCAAACAACAGTTGTCAATTTTAAAAACAATCTCATTTTAAAATTCACAACCAGCCTGTCTACAAATTAATGTGACAGACATGAGGTTACATATGTTTGCTCCAACACTCCTCCTTAATCTCGTGTCCATTCACACACCATACATGTTTATCAAACACACACACCCATACCTCTCACACACCACTGAAACTTCTCTCTTGGAAGTGGTTTCGTTAAACCATCTGCGACCATGCATGTGGTCTCCTTATACTTCAGTATCACCTCATTATTTACAATTGCCTCACGCACAAAATGATACCTCACATCTACATGCTTAGTACGTTGGTGATGTACTGGGTTTTTGGCAATAGCGATGGCAGACTGACTATCACTGAAAATGGTCACGGCTTCATCCAATTTGTAGCCCTGTCCATCAGTTACTTCGGCTATAAACCTTCTCAGGAATATTGCTTCTCTTGCAGCTTCTGATAGCGATACATATTCTGCCTCTGCTGTACTAAGAGCTATTGTTCTTTGTTTCTTGCTCTCCCAGCTGATTGCGCCACCTTGCAATATGAAGACCAAACCAGAGTATGATCTCCTATCAAACTCTCCAGCATGATCTGCATCTGCATATCCTTCTAGAGGTCCATTCTGTCCTTTTAAATATTTTAGACCATGACTCTTAGTGCCCTTGAGATAACGAAGTACTCGTTTTGCTGCGATCCAATGACTCTCGTCAAATGAATTATTAAACTGACTCAAACTGTTCACTGAATGAGCAATATCTGGACGTGTGCACACAGCAAGATACATAAGAGAACCTATCAATGCTCTATATGGTAGGTCATCTCTTGACTTGTGTTCTGATGGAGGCTTCTCTAGCCTTTGTCCAGTTACTTCCGGCGTTGAAACTGTCTTTGCATCTTGCATGCCAAATTCTTTAAGCAGCTTCTCGATATATTTTTCTTGATTGAGGTTTATGCTATTCAAATTTTGTTTAATTTGAATACCAAGCATCAACTCTGCCTTGCCAAGATCTTTCATATCGAATTTTGACATAAGCTCTTTCTTCACTACCTTCATTTCTGTTAAATTGTTCCAAAATAGCAGAATGTCATCTACATAGACAGCCAGGATTATTATGTTCTTTCCTCTAGTCCTAGTGTAGACGCAGGGTTCATTTAAGGATCGCTTAAAGTTTAGCTTCCTCAGTTCCTCATCTAATTTTATGTTCCAACTTCTTGGAGCCTGCTTCAGTCCGTATAATGACTTCTTCAGAAGACACACATAGTCCTCTTTTCCTTTTTGTTCAAAACCATGTGGTTGTTTCATGTAAACAACTTCATTTAAGTTTCCATTTAGGAATGCAGTCTTAACATCCATCTGATCAATTTGAAGATCCAATTTAGCTGCGAGAGCTATTAAAGTTCTGAGTGAGCTGTGTCTCACAACTGGTGCGAAGGTCTCATGGTAATCAATGCCTCTCCTTTGACTATATCCCCTTGCTACCAGGCGTGCCTTATACCTATATCCGCCCACCTCTTCTTTGATTCGAAATATCCATTTAGAATCAACGATGTTGTAAGGGTACGCTGGTGGTTTGACCAGTGTCCAGGTATTGTTTTTTTGTAGAGCATCTAACTCCTCCTCAATTGCTTTTCTCCAATTTTCTTTATCCATGCGTGATAAAGCTTCATCCACTGTCAGTGGAAAAACACTTTCAATAGCTTGATATGTGATGTGATCCGGAAATTGTTTAGGTTTCCTCTCTCTTAATGGATATCTTCTCTCACTAGGAAGTACCGGCTCTGGTTGTAGTACCTCTTCGTCTCTTTCATCAAGGGATTCCCATTCATCACAGCTTTCTGTTTCATTGCCATTAGGTTCTTCATTTTGATCTAAATCATTTGTATTTATTTCTCTTACAGTCTCATTCTGTTCTTGAAGTTCTTCTTCACTTTCTATCACAGTGTTTGTTGGTACAACTGGTGGATTTTCGTGTTCAAAAACTATAGATATCTCATCTTTCTTTGTTTCTGAACTTCTCTCTATGGGTTGAAATTGATTTTCGAAGAAAACAACATCTCTTGCTTTATGTACCATCTTGGTTTCTGGATCAAACAAACGATATGCTTTCGCATCTTCACAGTATCCAATATGAAGCAACTCTTTGCTCTTCGGATCCCACTTGGTGCGTTTTTGTTTAGGTATGTGCATAAACGCTTTGCATCCGAAAACTCTGATATATGTCAGATTTTGTTTCTTTCCAGTCCAAGCTTCTTCAGGCGTTTTATTCCTAACAGCTTTCGTTGGTGATCGGTTTTTCAGAAAAACAGCTGTCTTCACAGCTTCTGCCCAAAACTTATTGCTTAATCCAGCTTCTTGGATCATGCTCCTAGATTTTTCAACGATTGTTCTGTTTGCCCTTTCTGCTACACCATTCTGTTCAGGTGTATATTCCACCGTTAATTGATGTTTGATTCCGTACTTCTTCATGAAATCATTCATCCGAGTATTTACATATTCTTTGCCATTATCTGACCGTAAAGTTTTTAACTTGTTTCCAGTCTGTAATTCCGCAAAAGTTTTGAATTCTTCAAGTTTATTAAATACTTCACTTTTACATTTAAGAAGATATACGAAGGTTTTACGCGTATAATCATCTATAAACGTTACAAAATATTTGAATCCGCTAAATGACTCTTCAGCCATTGGTCCGCAGACGTCAGTATGTACTAGCTCAAGTACACTGTCTGCTCTATTTGCTGGACTGCTTTTCTTGAATGGTTGTCTGGTTTGTTTTCCTTTCAGACAAGCTACGCACTCTAGTGTATTAGAACTGTTAGAAAAACTCACCCCTGTCGCCATGATATTGCGTAATAGTTTAAGATTACGTACTCCAAGGTGACCCATTCTTCTATGCCATAAGTCCATCTCATCTCCACTGATAGTAGTCGCCAGCGCTGTGTGCTTTAAGCTTTGCTTTAATTTATACACACCATTTTCCTCTACACCTATAAGTAAAGGTTCGCCAGTTATTTCACAATTACTACTCTTTACTACGTTAAAACCTCCCTTGTAGAATACTACCTTAAGATCTTTCTTAGTGACAGCACTAACGCTAAGTAAGTTTGCAGCTAATCTCGGGACATACATAGCATTAATTGTAACATTCGGTTTCGTACATACCACTGTGCCACTTCCAATACCTTGCAACCTTTCTCCGTTTGCACACGCTACAGTCACTCCCCTTTCATACTTCTTCAAATCATGTAACCATTCACGCCTTGAAGTCATATGATTAGAAGCTCCCGAGTCAACAATCCAAAAATCTTCTGAAGTTGAAGTCGACATCGCCAAAGCTGTAGATGCTTCATTTCTCTTCTTGCTTGGATTGTCTGGACAATCTTTCGCTTTATGTGGTCCATTGCAAATGAAACATTTAAACTTTTTCTGTTGTTTTTGTTTAAAAGTATTTTTCTTTGTCACAAGAGCATGATTGTTTGCACTCATAGTCGCTGTATGTGTATCCTCCATTTGGTAAAGTTTAGTTTTCACATAATCCGTAGTAAGCTCAATATTTGAATTTTCAATTGCTAATCTCATAGCTTGAAAATTATCTGTTAAACCTTGAAGCATTAGGGCAGCCAATAATTCGTCATCTATTTCCTTTCCTAGATCACACAGTTTTTGTGCAGTCGTCATCAATGCCGAAATATAATCTCTTATAGTCGTGAACTGCTCCAGTTTAAGACTAACTAGTTTTGACAGCAATCTGCAGCGATTATAGACTGGCAGTAAGATTCAAACCCTTCGGTCAGACAATGGTACTGAGTATGTCAACAAGGAGCTGACAGATTATTTGCAGGCTCAAGGGATTCGACATGAAACCTCTGTACCATACAGCCCTCAACAAAATGGGGTAAGTGAACGTTGCAATCGTAGTATTGTGGAGAAGGCCCGTTCCTTGCTAGCACATAGCTCTCTGTCGAAAGCTTTTTGGCAGGATGCTGTTGAGACTAGTGTTTATTTAAAGAATAGGTCACCTCATCGTGCACTTGATGGTAAGACGCCATATGAAATGTGGTGTGGTAGTAAACCCGACCTGTCTCATTTAAAGGTGTTTGGTTGCCGAGCTTTAGTTCACGTGCCTTCATGTCAGAGAACTAAGCTTGACATGAAAACTTCTGAACATATCTTTGTTGGATATTCAGACGATCCAAGGAGTTATTATTTCCGTAGCGCGGAAAACCCTCGGAGGTTGATTAAGTCACGGGATATTACGTTCTTTGAAAATAATTTTTCAGGATTGAAGGATAAATCTGTTCAGCCTGAAGTTGTTGTGAGCCCTAATGTCATTAATCTTTTTTCACAAACTTCTTCAGATACCACAACGCCACAGGAGATTTCTATCTCATCTGCTTCTATTTCTTCACCTACTTCAGAAAGTGTGGACATGGAGGTAGAGCAAATTGACGATTTTGTGGACGCGACTGATGAAGCTGGTGGGGTTGGCGACACAGAGTCTCTACATTCAGGTGAACAACATGATCTGTCCTTGGTTCCTTCAGATGAACCCAACGATGTATGTCCTGAGAGAAGATATCCTAATAGAGTACGTAAACCTCCAGATTATTATTCATATGGCACTCACGGTGTTGATTTGTTGTGTGATGATCCGAAAAGTTATCGTGAAGCTATTAATAGCGATGATAAAGATAACTGGATTTCCGCAATGAAGGATGAGTACAATGACTTATTGAAAAAGCAGACTTGGACATTAGTGGATAAACCAAATAAAAAGGTTATACCATGTAAATGGGTATTCAAGGTAAAGAGGGACGCGAACGGTGCAATAGTTAAGCATAAGGCGCGACTAGTTGCGAAAGGTTTTAGTCAAGTTTGGGGGACTGACTATAACGAGACTTTTGCCCCTGTAGTTCGAAATTCATCTCTACGTACGCTTATAGCGTTGGCGGCAGAAATGGATTTAAAGATCCAACACATGGATGTGGATACCGCATTCCTCAATGGGGACTTAGAGGAGGAGGTGTACATGCAACAGCCTGAGGGATTTGCTGAGCGTGGGGCAGAAGGTAAAGTCTGTTTGCTCAGAAAATCAATTTATGGTTTGAAGCAGGCAGCTCGAGCCTGGAATATCAAATTGCATCAAGTTCTATCGAAAATTGGCTTTGCACGAACATCTGCGGAATCATGTGTTTACTTGAAAAAGTTTGGTAATGAAATCATAATACTTGCAGTCTATGTTGACGATCTAATTGTCTTTTACAAAGAAAAATGTTTGTTTGACGCTGTCAAAAATGACTTAGAAAAATTTTTCTCGCTAAAAGATTTAGGTGCATTATCATATTGTTTAGGCATAAATATTAACCGTGTTGACGATAAAATCATGGTCAGTCAGAAGACCTTTATTCAGGCAGTGTTGGAGCGTTTTAATATGAGAGATTGTAAGGAGATGTTTACACCTTTGGAGAATAACAAGTTGGAGAAAGGTAATCCATCATCTCTTGGTGAATATCCTTACCAAAACTTGATAGGATGTCTCATGTACCTAGCTGTGAATACGAGACCCGATATAGCTTATGCCACAAGCTATTTAAGTCAGTTTAATAACTGTTACGATAAGAGGCATTGGTTGGCCGCTAAAAGAGTGTTACAGTATTTGAAGGGTACTATGGATTACTGTATTACTTACAGGAAAGTCGGTAGACGTTTGTGTGGATTCACGGATGCTGACTGGGCGAACTGTGTACATGACCGTCGGTCGTACACTGGTTTCTACTTCACGCTAGCGGGCGGACCTATTAGCTGGGAGTGTAAGAAGCAGCCGACGGTAGCCTTATCGTCTACAGAAGCTGAGTATATGTCCTTAACCAGTTCTGCAAAGGAGGCTATTTTTCTCAGACGGTTAGTGTGTGACATTACTGGTTTTTCTGATAGGGTGTTGCTATACAACGACAGTCAAAGTGCACAGAAACTTGTGCTAAATCCAATCCACCACAATAGAACCAAACACATTGATACGAGATATCATTTTATTCGTGAAAAGGTTACTGAGGGTGTTATAAATATAAAGTTTATACCTACGGATAAAATGACAGACGATGTTTTAACCAAGCCCTTAAGGCGCATAGCTCATCTTAGGTGCGTTGTTAATATGGGTTTAGTGATAAACAAGTAGAATAATCTTCTATTTATTTATTTTTCGTCGGTTTATATTTTGTATTTGTGTTTAGTCTGGTAGTAATGTTTTATTATTTTCTATTGTGTTTAGCATTACTACTTTATCTTTTTATTTCCATTAAGGGCGGATGTTGTAAAATCTATTTGGAAGATACTTTTTGTTAGGTTTTATGTCATTTGTAATGTCGATAAAAAGATATTCGAAATTTAATATGCTTGTAACTTGACGTTTGAATAGCAACCATCGTACAATGTTTTCTGAGTTTTTCTTTTCCTTTCTTATTTCCCTATTTCCACGAACGTGATTCTTCATATCTATTATCATACCTATTACAATCACAACAGGCGGACTTAATGTCTGAGGCATTTTCTATCAGTCAACCCTAAGGAGATTTAAAATATGGCAGGAGCAGCATAGTGGATAAATAGCTAGGAAATGACTATAAAATAGAAGAATAAATACTAAGACATAGATGAAAGAAAAAAATGATCGGTAGAGGAGAAAACGAATCCAGCAAATCAGCGCTGGGATGTTATGGTCAACTTCTTTCTAGCCAGGTGATCCCATAGGTTTGGAAAGAGAGAGAAGAAGAGAAGAAGAGAGAGTATTCTATTCTTCTATAACATCACGCCTGCAATCCCCAAAGGGTTATGCAAAGATGTAGCTTGTAATACACTCACATTTCTCCAGTTATTTTTAAGTTTACATGGGAGATATAATAAAATTGTAACTTGGTTTTCTACTTAGGGAAAGTTCACTCCTGGTCCTTTCAAGGTTATCACACTTTTCCTAACTGTTTTAATCCATCCATCTTATATTTAACATTTTAAAAGCGAAAAAAATAAGCAATGATTTCTCGTCGAAACATCGATCCATAAATCAGCAGGCTTATTTGAGTAAAAACAAATACAGCATAATTATTGTTATTTCCAATTATTCACATTCAAAACTCAAAATCCATAATAAAACGAATTCTTGACCTACGGAACTACAATAAAAATCCCCGCTCCTTCCTAACCTCACTCCAAAGTTCCAAACATCTGAAGGTTGACAAGATCCAGTGTTCGTGTAATGTCTGTGTCACGCAGAGGCGACAGTGGATGCGCCGTCTGTCCGCATCATGGCAATTACATGGAGACGGAGCAAGTGGACCGCGTGGGGTTTGGGTGAATAAATAGATGTGGCCAGTATGTCATAATGGAAAGAATGGCTTGTGGAATAATTAATGTTAAACTAAAAGAATCAAGGTAATCGTATTGCAATTTCAAGGATGTTCTAAATCCATCACGTTATGTACCTACTATAATAGCAGCGCCCCGCAGATTCATCCGCATAAGTTTCGATCCCGTGGGAATATCGGGATAAAAAGTATCCTTTGCGTTAATCTAGGAAATGGTCTATCTATGTGACAATTTTCATCCAAATCTGTTCAACGGTTTACGCGTGATTGAGTAACAAACATCCAAACATCTTCACAAACTTTCACTTTTATATTGTAGGATTTGCCTACAGAACTTCTACAAAATGAGGGCTCCATCCTAATTTCACTCCAAACATCAGCTGATCTATTCTGTAAAAATCAAACCACGAAAACTTAGGTAAAGTGAGCTGTGACAATTCACAGCTCACTTCACCTAAGTTTTCGTGGTGAGATTTTTGCCATTTTTGATTTTTTTTTTCGTGGCAATTGATAATTGTGCCAATCCCTTGCATCACCTGGAATGATAGCTCATTTCAAGCTCACTCCACCTAAGTTTTCGTGGTGAGATTTTTACAGAATAGTTGACTGAAGGTTGATAGGGCCCAGTGTTTGTGTAATGACTCAGTCACGCAGAGACGACAGTGGATGCGCCGTTTTTCCCCATCATGGTAATTACATGGAGATGGAGCAAATGGACCGCGTGGGGTTCAGGTGAATAAATAGATGTACTTAAAATAGTTTAGATAAATTTAGTTACCTAAAAATATGTTGACCCGAGGGAGGAGCAGAACCACCCAACACAAGCATACTACATGCTTCCTGGGAAGTTCTAGCCACGGAATAAGTTTGTAAAAGAAAGTTACAGAAATAAACTATTTTAATTTTAATTTAATTTTTTTTTTAATAATGCGACGTGTCGTGGGCGGGGCACGTTGCTCGCAGAACAGATGGCCGATGGGGCCGAAAGGTTCTGGAGTGGCGACCGCGTACTGGAAGACGTAGCGTTGGAAGGCCTCCCACAAGGTGGTCCGACGACCTTGTGACGGCCGCAGGAACCCGTTGGATGCGAGAAGCACAGAACCGGTCGAAGTGTTTTCGTCTGAAATGATGATGATGACGACGTGTCATGTGACCTAGTCTTTTATAATGCTAAGGGTACAGTAAAAGGCACGTCAGTAACTAAATCAGTATAAGCTGGCCTCGCATTCTATTAGAACTCCGTATTACGCAAGTTTTAGAAACAATAAAAGTATATGATCGACTACAGTAAACAAAATCAGAAAAATATATGATACTCGTATTCTTCAGGATATAATATCCTAGGTACCTACTCGTAGATATTGTGTTGAAAACATAATACAACTAATTTGTTACGATACAAAAAAATAATGAAGATACCTCTAAAAACTTTCTTTTTACAATAAAAACCATACTAACATAAATACAATCATTCTGATTTTTTGTCAGATTACTCTACAAGCAACACACTAAAACACTAATGATTTAATTTTTAGCCCAAACAATAGATTTTTTGTAATTAAATAATTGCTTCATATTTTGCAATAAATTATCAGCGTCGTGTCATCGCGCTTTTCTTTCTTTTCTATACAGTCCGACAGTGACCGCGCTTTAGGTCATAAAAGCCCCTTAAAACTTAAAGTTACTCCTTCAACTGCGATGACCCAAATTCTCTAAAGACTCATCCGATGACCCGAATTCTCTAAAGACTCATTCGATGACCCGAATCCTCTAAAGAGTCATCCGATGTATGATAATTATTTCCTCGTTAGAACCGCTCATTATTTTCAAACAGCAACACATGTAATCATGAACTACCAATACTTCATAATTAATTGAACGCGGTTTGCTAACACAATAGCATTTCAACAGCACATTAATCAAACTTATCAAGGGCATGTGTTCAACATCACTGTACAACGTGAAGTTATATGATTAGAACACGCAACCGTTTTTGGATAATGCAATGCGTTTGTTACGTTATTTATGTAATTATAAGTACCTAATACATAGTACAATTCATACATCACGTAATATTTAATTATGTTAAATGAGCAATTGAGAATTGAACGCTACGTACTGCAAACATTATCACACTATAAAGGCGAAAGCTTGTGAGTGTGAGTGTGTGTGTGTGTGTTTATATGTTTGTTACTTCTTCACGGAACCCTCGGTGCGCGAGTCCGACTCGCAAATGCCCGGTTTTTTTTTGTTGTATTGTGGCAGACAGAACTGACCTACATCCGAGTATCGGCTAAGTTTTATTTATGTATTTATAAGCCCACACGTCATGTAAAGACAGAGGTTAACTGCTATAGGTACCTACTTACTACGTAAGCCACATCAGCTATGCTAGGATTAGCACAGTAGTCAAAGGTCATGGAGTCATGGTACTGTTCGCTGAAGGTCGCCAGTTTGAGTCCTGCTCGTGTCAGTGTCAGAAGTTTGATTGACGCAAGTAAGAAATGTTTAGCCTTATTAGTTTCATTGCAAATAAATATTTATACAAACACGATCTTCTGAGATCATCATGATCTGAATAGCCTTTTCCCAACTATGTTGGGGTCGGCTTCCAGTCTAACCGGATGCAGCTGAATACCAGTACCTGTTTTACATGGAGCGACTGCCTATTTGACCTCCACAACCCAGTAACTGGGTAAAACGATACCCCTTGGTAAGGATTGGTTGTCAAACTTTCGGGTTTCCGACGGCCGCCGCCGGCCGGTAATGACTGTCAAAGATCCACGAATGACAGCCGGGATTAATGACACGATGTTCTGACATACCTAAGCTATAATAAAACTACCATGTCAGTCGGTGTATTTTCCGTTTAGTGTTATATTTTTTCAAATCATTTTATTAGCCTCGAGTCATAAAAATATCAAAACATTCCAGATCAAGGGTATTTTTTACGACTAGACCCCAACCCATTTTGAAATTGTGTATAATTAAATAATTTTTGCAACCATAATCTGAAATCGATGGTCATAAAAACGATCGTTTTTCATTACAAATCACTAAAACACCGGAAATGGCCATTTGAACCACTTAAAACGGACCGTAAAATGGTGTAAAATTAAATATAAATTATGGATATGAGTTATAGTGATGGTTGATGGACGAATAAATTATCGATACCGTTAAGAACATACTTCTTGTTGAGATTTTGCAATACTTATTCATTTAAATTATTTGTTCTTAAAAGCTTTACCTCTACTCTAATAGGTAAACTTAACTTATTGTCTTCCTTGTTAAAAATAAACTGTGATGTACGTACTTATACCATAGTTTTATGTCGAAAATGAATAATGGAAAGCCTGCATTGTCTTTAAAACATAAACAAACTGGAGTTTGGTTAAGTTTTAGAGTCACTCTCACTCAAAATGACCATCGACTCCAAAAAATTATATGACCATCGATAAAATTCCCCTCCCTACTTTACCTAGACTATATCATTAGCCACATTAAACCGTACCATTTAGTTGACCGCATCAAAAGGCCCATATATTCATCCCGTGCCTTTGAGGTACCGGCAGGCGCCACTTAATTGATAGTTTTGGGCGTCTCATTATAATAATAACAGGCCTCCGGCGTTGAATAAATATTGTGTTACTGGCAAATTGACGGAAGAAGCCGTAAAAAAATTTGGAGCCCCCTCCGTTTGGAAATAGGACCGCCGGAGAAAGGTACTGTCGATACGCAAGGTGCTTGTCGAACATTAGAAGTGGTTTTCGACAGAAAAAAGTTATGGCAGTGGGAAATAATTGTGCGTGAATTTGAAACATCAAGAAAACTTTCAAAAGAATGAACTGAAAATGAAAAGTCTTTTTAGTACAAAACATCAAATATTTTTTTGATTGTTGATAATTACCACGGAACATCTTCGACATTCATAATTATATATTTTCCTTATTATTATTTATTTTAATTATGTTCCATGTGAAATAAAAACAATATGTAGGTATTTGCTTAAAGTTACAGCTTAACAAACAAAAATTCATAAGAATCAAGTTCGTCGAAATTCGACACTAGCGAAAAACGTTTCGACGAAAAAAATCCGCTTCAGCACCCGTTAACCCAGACCGGCGCTTTTGATGTTGCGGTGTGTTTACACTAACCTAACTGAGAAACAAGTCATTTCGTCGGCGTCTGAACGAGCCGCCGGCTTTGATCTTGCCGGCACAGTTTTTGCCCCTCTGACTTATTGCCGACATGTTTGATGCGTCTCAAACTGCCGGGTTACGCTAACTTTCTGGTAACTGTCGGTAACCGTGAGTCGTGTTTTTGAAACTTTAATGAGTTGGTGATTTGTAGATTGTGGCATGACACGCTTGCGATGCATTTTTTAAAGGTATCTGGTTAGCTATAAAACATAAGGCTGGCAAAGCAAATACAATTTATTTTACATGTAATAGGTAAGTCTTAAGGTAGTCCTTTAAAAGTGAATAACAAAGGTAATAATTATACTCGTATATAATGTCGCAGGTTTATGAAAAAATCAGGTTTTTCATTAAAAACCTAGGCTTTTGATCAAGTACCGAAAGAAGACAAAATTATTACTTTATGTTTTCATAAACCTGGGAAAATCCAGTTTTTTTTTATCAAAAACCTAGACTGAATTAGTTTTATGATAAAAACAAAGTCGGTTGCTATTTCTTTAAATAAATAAAATAAATTAAGAGACAATAAAAAATTATTTATTTGTTATAATTTTACATACCTACATAAAAAAAAGTGTAATGTATGACGTAGGTATGTATGACGTGTGTCTTCTTCCGGTTCTTGATCAATAGCCTAGGTTTTTGATCAAAAACATGAGTTTGTCATACTCATAAACCTGCGACATATATATGTAATATATTTTGTATTTAAAGTATATTTTGTTAGGCTTATATTTTGCCCCACTGCTGGGCAAAGGGCTCCACCATTTTCTTTCCAAGACTACCGTCATATTACTATATTATTTCACCTAATTAAGAGGAAACATTTTTATTCTAGGTAGGTATAATAGACAGAAACGGTTTCTTCAGCCAACTTAATAAAAATAATTTAAATTTTATGAAAAATTCTTAAGTAGGTACCTAATAAAATAAAATTACATCACTAAATTAGTGCGAAGATTAAAAAAGATTACAAAGGTGCTTTTGAGTTAGTTTAGAGCAGTGTCAGTGAACTTAAACTGAAGAGCAAGTGCTGTCTAAAGAACACCTGACTTAGCTTCCCCTTAATATAAAATGAATAAGAAAGACTTCAGCAGTTGAAATTAAATGGTAACTTATTATTAGTGAATAGGCTAGGCTTTAATGTGATTAAAATATCTAACACAATCAATCCTAAAATTACTTAAAACCTTATAAATGAAAACTTTTCTAAAAAAACAGCGCTTTAAACTTTCGTATGAAGTTGCTATAAAAACCCGCGAGGCGGGCGCCGGGGGCGGGGCGCCGCAGTCCCCGCCCCTCTGACGTCACGCAACAACATGGCCGCCTGCACTTTGCAACTGCACGTTGTTGCTTGAGTGAACTTGCTTTGTTTGTGGGTAGGCAGGAAAGTAAGTGCAGTGGAGAGTTAGAGCTTTTTAATTATTTTTGCGTTTTGATGTTAATGATTGTAGGATGGTTGACTGTAACGAATGTAGTTATGATAGATCATGATGGAAGTGGACGAGTTTTTAAGATGATGATTGTGAACGAACAAAAGCTGTTTTTTTTTAATTATGGTGACAATAATGACAGGTTAGGCCAGTGAAGCGTCAAAAACTAAAATAATATTGAGTTTTTAACACAATGAGGTCTGTTTCAGATTAGGTATGTGCCTTTTTTGATCAACAGCAATTAGACTCCACTGGGTCATTGACTGAACGCGCAAACACAGTGCATGGACGAGTTATGTCCTGCATGCCCTGATACCGATACGTACAGTCCAGCCGTCGAGAGAATACGTTTCTGACACCTGTCAGTGTAACAATTTGTAGTGGATAATAAAGATCAAATTCGCATTACACGTAAGTATTCGTTTGTATGAAACTGACAGGTGTCAAGAACGCAATTTCTCGTCGACCGCACTGTACTTACGTTACAGGAACTTCGGCGCTTCTGATATTTAGATAATGCTTACCTAACACGTAGCTAAGTTCTGGGCTGACATATTTAGATAGCCACATAGGCGTTAAAAAGTTTTATCCTTCTTTTTTGACCTTTGAATCATGTTACCACTGTTGGTTGATATAATAATGGCAAGCATGGAAAAGTTATTTATATTTCTTATTTTGACATACTTTGTTGCCTTTGACATCTAGAAATAATTAATCAAATCAGCCTGTTCTCAACTATGTGGGGGTCGGCTTCCAGTCCAACCGGAAGCAGCTGAATACCAGTATTTTGCCAGCATGACTTCCAGAACCCGGAGACTAATGAGTAATACGATACCCCTTGGTAAGACTGGTTATCAGGGCTCCTGATTACCCGTAACGACTGTCAAAGATCTCCAGATGACAGCCGTGAAATAATGTATCAAAGATTTTCTAGAAACAAATCCCTAGAATGCATCTGCGCAACAAAAAGAGAGTAAAAGCAGAATTGAACTGACTCCCCCTTTAGCTATGAACTTCCCGCTAATACCAGTAATAATAGAACATAGGCCGCCACTTATCTAACGCATGGTTAGCAGTTCTATGGTTAGCTTCAATGGCCACCTCGGGGTCATTACGAGTAGGTACCTACAGTAAAAATACTCTAGGTAACCGAGCGCTGGGCTTAACCATGTAATTCCTTATTATTATAGCGGACGATTGAAAACAGGGGAGCATTTAGAGGGGATATTTTTTAATGAAATTTTTCGTCCTGAGTAAATAAAAACTATTTTTACTGGCCTAAAGGAAAATATATTTCGCAACCCTTTGTTGGCTCTTTGTAAACGGCACAATTTACCGCGCCGTAAAAATAAAACAGAGGTACTCCGGGAGTGCCGACAGAAGTGAAAACAAAACACAAACAAAATACTTTGCCATCACTCACTGACATAAGTATTGGATATACATTAAAACCGAGTACATCCCGAGGACAGCCGAACACATCCGAAGCGGGTATTTTTAATCGTCTTATAAACAAAACACGCGCAGTGTCGCTTACGGTAACAGTGGCGCAAGTTCAATGGTTTTTTCTTATCTTAAAAAATGTCAAAAGCGCCTAAAGAAGTTTTCTCTTCAAAAACATGTCCGTTAACAGGCTTCCATTACTAAGTGATCCATGCAACACTGTCGACCGTGCCTACACACGGCAAATAAATCGTAAGTTTTCACGACAAGAAAAACGTGTGTGTGCAAAGGGCCTCGGTGTAGTTTGTCCTATTTTTACGCCACCAATTATGCTAAGCGTGCCTCTGGGTCGTGCTTTAGCACTAATTACTTATGACTTTTCAGCACACTTTTTCAAGACAGTTAAGTACCCTACGAGCTGCCCGTTGGTTGCCAGGTATTAGCGAAGAAGGACCGGAAATAGTGAATAAATCTATATCTTTTAAAACCATGACGGCTCCACAATCATGTATCCATTAAAAACGTCCTGCTTCATATGACCTACACAAAGCGCGGATCAAAAGACCATTTTGCCAATTTATTTATATAATTACGAGGAAATAACACTCACCCTGTTATTTATTTCACCGCTGAAGACAGACATAATTCCAATAATAAATCTGCACAAAATCCGGTCCTGTCCACCAGTCATGATTCGACAGACCCTCAATAATATAATGACCAGTCGTCCAACGAGGCGCCAACATTCAGCTTTCGGCTTTCGGCCCCGGCCAAATAACATGTAATTTTACCAAACCACAGACAGACAATCACGCTGCCATTTCACGTTACCAATTAGAAAAGCTAATTCTTTGCGGCGATCTCCAAATTACAGATGTTGGACGAAAATCGGTCGCTTAATCAGCAGTCGCGTGATGTTGGCCCAACCCATTCATCAGGAGTTATTAAGGCGAGAATTTGGCAAATTTTTGTGTCAAACATTTGACGAATGGTTTCGTAAACAATTTGGGCGTTTTTAAGTTTTGTGGGTATTGGCGCCAAGTTGGTGTTGGCGTCGGAACAAGGTAATAATTAGTACCTGAGGTCTTTGTGTATTTAAAAAGTAATTTCGGTAACTTCTTGGGTGGTAGGATTCATGAATGAGAGTTGTTTTTATGAGTTCTTTGTTTCGTTTTTTGGGTAGCTAATTATGAGTGTAGGCGTCAGTAAAATGATAAAAGCATTGTTCGACTAACCATGGTCTTTTGAGCAGTTTATGATGTTGCCATTGTGTTGATCCAATGCTAGTAAACCATTCTTTTTTGGCCTTTTAAAAGGATTACCTATCTATTCTTGTATTTTAACTACTTCCTTAGGTAATTACTTATTTTGTTCTATTTTTTTTAGTAATCTGATAAGCAATTCAGTTGTCTGCAAAAAAAAAACTAAAAGCATTCATGGGTTTCCTGAAAAATCAACTAAACAAGTGATAGTCTCGCAATGTAATCAGCTTAGTTTGAAGCAAAGCAACTTGACATTCTATTGTGATTTAAGTGGTCCATTACGATACTGGGTAGTTTTAAATGACCCACTCTCATCATCTGCCTAGCCTTTTCCCAACTATGTTGGGGGGAAATTACCCACTCTATCTTTGCCATATTGTTCACCTTTGTTTAGTCCTTATTATAATTTATGATTGATCTACTGAATGTCAGTGGAATAGTCCTACAACTAACCACTCGACATTCAGCCATCCATAATATCATCCGATGCGAACAATAAATTTAATTAAAGCTCAATAGAGACGCGACTTGTCGCTAACGTCCCCTTATTGAACTTTCAAACGCACGCTCGACCATTCAGACGATCGTACCCGACAACGCCCGAACGTCTGCAAACCATTTGAATTTCAAACGAAACGACTCTAAAATCAAAAGCGCCGCGCGCTCGTGACTCGCGGTTACCAATCAGCGATTCCAGCGCTTTTTACGGTGACAAGTGTCCAATTATCGTTGATTGAAATAATAATAGAGGTCTCGGGATCGAAGCGCTTGCAGCATTCGAAATTAGGCGTCGAGCGCTGAAGCCGACTTAGGTATGCTTGATTTTTTGCCTCTCTCCACCCATGAAGAGTTCGGAACGCGAAGTTGACATTTTCGGACGTGGCGGCAAGCCTGTCGTCGGTATCGGCGAATATTTCCGACGTGTTTTGTCCTATTATTTATTCGGGCGGCACTTCTTTTACCGCTAAATCGATTCTCGAGAATTTCGGGGGCCATAGATGGTGGAATTCGTGAATTTCTCTAGCAGAAACCGTTTCTTTTGTCAATCTTAATCATCCGTTGTCGGGAAAGTTGAGAGATTTATGTGATGCACAATTCTATTGTCTTATTCTGCTTTAAAATATAAGATTGTTTTAAAAATAAAGTTTATTCTACCAGCGGGTCGCGTCTCTTCAATAGAATTTTAAAATAGAATGTCGTTCTGAATAAGTGTCTTCTGAATGTTTATTACTTTTCCTTACTGTGGATTTGTCCATACATACAAAATCTACAGGAATTGGGAGAAAGGGTCGCTTAATGCATTTGCTAATGATCACACAATCCTTATAAGGGCAAGAAAGCTTTGGAAAGGAAAATTTAATCGAATCTCAACAAGATCATGCTTCTTATAAGCACGAAACTGGTAACTATAGACGACCATCTCTACCGAAAAAAAATTATTCACCCTTCGCAAAATACTGACTAATAAATAATCCACTTTATTTTCCACTTATTCATACCCAAACTGCATTTAAATCTAACCCTATCAATTTCGTCTCCAAAAATGGCCCCCCCCGACGTCATCAAAATATTCAAATCATCACTGCTCCACAATCGCTCCCGTATTGATTGATGCGAATCGTCTCAGTTTATCCGATGCTGATGCAAATCATTGCATGCATATTTCATAGCGTCCCTGAGCGGTAAATGGAACTCTAATTAGAACGCCCGCATTGTGGGGTTATAATTCTATTGTAAGAATACAGGGGAATGTTTTTTGTACAGATGAGATGGTAATACAATAAATTATATTTATTCAAAATATATTTAATTAAGAGAAACAGATTCCATTTAGGAATTTTATAACAGCCCTTAAGGATAGAGTACTTGGTCAGCGGGATTGTCCGAAAGGGTTACCGCTGGCTCGGAACATAAAGGGCTAAGGAAGGAACACGGGTGGGTTTTAGTCAGTAAGAGTCTGACACTCCCTTCCACTCCACCCAGAGCGGGAGAGTCATTTGATGATTTCCCATCCACAAAAAAAAAAAAAAAGGATAGAGTACTTTTACCGATTTTAGCTATTCACCGTTGCGTTTTGTCTACTATTTTCTTCAACCGGACTACTGCCCAGGGCAGCACCGTCTGATGTTCATTTGGATAGGTTTAAGCGTAATCAAGTAACACCTTATAGACAATAGGTAATATAAATATTCATTAAATACTGGAATAAAAAATATTAAAAATACTAAATCCAATAGTCATCGGAAAGTGATGTGTTCAAGCTTCTCGCTTTGACCGAATTGAACTCTTTCAACTACCCACGTGTGCGAGCGACATCAAACGAGTGACGTGTGTAGGTGCTGAATGATTGGCAGCATTTGCAGCGCTTTACACATTTCTTTCAGCGCTGCTTGACGGCATGTCAACGTTCCGCGGATGCAAATTGCGCGGGCGTTTTTTTACGTCAGTACGCGGTGTTAAGGGGCTTACAGGACCTAAACACAAAAAACGCAAGTGTTGAAACAATAAAAGTATATGATCGACTACAGTAATCAAAATTAGAAAAATATATGATATTCTTCAGGATATATGCTAGGTAGATAGTGTGTTGAAAACATAATAGGTACAACTAATTTGATTTGATAGAAAAAATCATGAAGACACCTCTAAAAACTTTACTTTTACAATAAAAACCATACTAATATAACCTACATACAATCATTCTGATTTTATGTCAGATTACGAGTATTCTACAAGCAACATAGGTACTAAAATACTAGTGTTTTAGTACAAACAATAGATTTTTGTAGTTAAATAATTGCTTCATATTTAGCAATAAAATATCAGCGTTGTGTCATCGCGCTTCTCTTTCTTTTCTATGCAGTCCGACAGTGACCGCGCTTTAGGTCATGTAAGCCCCTTAATACTCAAAACTTTTCTTACCACATTTTCCTCATTTCTCCGCATCACACGGCAATTTTTTTTTTAATTATTCCAATACATTTATGAAATGACGACATTCGACGTCATTAAGACGCATGTGATTCTGGGAAGAAAAAATTAATTGAAACTCTTTCAAATTGGTTACATTAGCCAGACCCTGAGAGATTTCATGGTTGATGTAATACGTTCACAAAAGCTACAAAGATCTATTGTTTTGGGATCTGCGAAAAATAATTTAACAATAAATCTATCATACATAATATTATTTTCTCAATATTGGAGTGTATCTTCATTATTCTTTGCTGGGAACTCACAACATTGAGATCACTAGACTATATTACATTAAGTACCTACATTGACATATACCTAGAGCTAAGAAACGATGAATGGACAGTGTGAATGATGATATGGTTAGAAGGGGGTGACTATCGAGATGACGACTAATAGAGACGTATGGAAGAAAAATACTTGTGTTGCGCCGACCACGAATAAATTGGAATAAAAGCAGGAGAATGTTGATAATGATGAAGGACGTGTAGGTACCGACTACCGACAATGACATTGTTTTATCATTCTAGTGATATTTATTTTAGCATTATGCTGAGCGATGGCCGTTTTGCGTCGATGTGACGCATGTTTGCTCCCAAATTGTTTCTTTCTTTTTTTTCTTTCAATATGTAGGTACTGTTCGTACTCGTTGGTGTTTTATACATTTTCTTTATTATTTCAAATTTAAATTGTTTTTCTATTTTCTGTCTATGTTGCTGTCAAAAGGTGTGATTTTCTTTATATTCATTAAAATAATAAATATATTCATTAATATTTATTTCACTTTCGGATAACAGCCCACATCCTCATTTTTTTCATGTACCTATGTGTTTATTCGTATGTATGTAGGTAGGTATATTCTCATATTATTTGTTTTGTTATATTAAGTGGATTATTTTTGATTTTATTGTTTTTTTTCCTCTTCTTTTCTCTCACACACGCTGTCTAGATCTCTCTATCTACTTTCTGCTGTATGGTGTATGCTGGAAGAGATTTCTTATGAAATAAGCATCACATTTGTACCTATGTTTCTGTTCTGTTTTATTCTTGTCTGTTTGTATAATGTGTGTACTTACATAAATGGTAAAATAAAACTTCCCTTTGGTTCAAAACTTTGGCTGATCAGAATTTCAAACCACGTCATTGTCAACCATATTTATTACCAAGATTTATGTTACGTTCAATGAAAGATTCACCACAGGCACTTCAATATCTCTCTCACAACAGTCACAACTCAAAAGTTTCTAAACGCGCGTCAAACGTTTTTCTCGTCCGACGGCGTGTCATCGCGCCGGGTGACGTGTCCGGCGCGTTTCGCGGGCGTTTTTTGCGACAGTACGCGATGCGCATTTATTAGAAAATGGAGCTACTGAAATATGCGTCGCGAACGCGCGTGGAATTATGATGCATCTTCGGCGGCGGAATTTGGGTGGGAATGTAATGAATGGAAGGGCTAAATGTGTTTTTCTGAATGTGGCTAGAAAGGCTTCTTCAGAACTATGTATTTTGTTGATACCTAAGAAAGACTAGAGGAAAAATAATTGTCTTTGCTATTAACCGATATGTGAAACTCTCAGATCAAAAAACACTGAAATCAAGCACTCTGAAAAAAACCGATTCAACGACTTCGCACTATTAAAGCCTGAAGCATTCAGTTTTTTCTAATCAAACAAACTAACATAATTAAAGAATCGTAATTGTATCCAATTACAATGTTTTCTCCGACGCGCTTAACTAAATGATCAATACAATATTAGCCGTAGACTCCTATCCATCAATACCGCAAAAACGCTTCAACTTGCGTTTCATTGTATGTTAAGTGCGCGGCAAACGACCCCTTAAACAATTCTTAAGACACAGAAAATCCAACCCTAATCTGGCTAAACAAGATCCAGTTTAGCTTGTATGTAGTTAGAAATGTAAGTCAAAGAACTAGCAGAGGAAATTTTACTTTAAGACTTGAAATATAGAGTTAAAAATTAAATGCTCTTGTAGAGTTGGTTAAGGCGAATACTCAACATTTTCGCACAATACGTGGTGAGTGAAAAAGTGATATCAATCATATGAGAGGATGATAGACAGCTTGTAGCGAGAGGACTGTTACGCATAGAAGTTAATATGCGCGATTTTTTATTATAAAGACCGTGGGTTCGATGTTTATCGATGTACAGGAAACGGGTTGATTTATAGCCTTTAAAGGAAGATTTTTATAAAGAAACTAACCAGGTGGAAAGTTTCAAGATTAAATTACATTTTATACTATCAGCGTTTTTATTGAACATTTACAATGTAAAGAGGATACCGTTATTTGTGCAATTGAATAGACCTTAGACTATAATGTCAGTATATACCCTTTAGCCCTTAAAATAAAGAGCTTTCTAGAGAAATCTATTAAAAATAAATTAGTGTTTTTTAGTTTTTACTAAAAAACACTAATCAGCCTTGAGCTACCGTGTAAACGAATGCGCGCATCATCTCTCTTTGAGTAGAGGCCTTTTCCCGTGCAGTAGGACAGTGAAAGGCTGGTATTATTTATATATAAATAAAGGGAGTTCTTCATGGCTTCTATACTCCCTTAAAAAACTACGGCAACTTTGTAAATCAACTATTAGTGTCTGTCTGTCAGTCACACCTTTTAACGTTAATTCGATCAGCGCCATCACCTGCCTACACCTGTAGCACCACTCACCCAAGTTGAAATTAAACCGTGAAGACATATCAGCTTTTCACTGCCTCCGGTGTCTGTCAGAGTCGGGTAAAGGAAGTAAGTAAAGTAAGTTAAGACTTGTAGGGTCACAACGATGCTACAGTCACAGAAGGCAAAGTTAAAAACACACATGTTTTAAAACGATTACTTTATTGAACAGTCATGCTAAAAATGAGCATGTGTTGGCCAAGTGGTACCGGTCCCGACTTACGAGTTGTA
Source organism: Luperina testacea (assembly GCA_927399505.1). Lineage (NCBI taxonomy): Eukaryota > Metazoa > Arthropoda > Insecta > Lepidoptera > Noctuidae > Luperina > Luperina testacea. The sequence goes on from OV656761.1 coordinate 1,906,304, forward strand.
GGTAGTGGGTTCGAACCCAGATAGGTGCTTCATTTTCACACTAATATTATAAAGGCGAAAGTTTGTGAGTGTGTATGCGTGTGTGTTTGTAACTTCTTCACGCTCAAACGGGTAGACCAATTTTGATAAAATGTTGTATGGAGGTAGCTGACACCCTGGATTAACATATAGGCTACTTTTTAACCCGATATTCTCACGGGATCGACATCTACGCGGGTGAAACCGCGGGGCGCAGCTAGTGTGTAAGTAATTTCATCACCACTGCTCTCAAAACGGTGAAGGAAAACATCGTGAGGAAACCGGCATCCTAGAACCAAAACTTCGAAGACATGTGACATCTACCAACTCGCACTGGGCCTGCGTGGTAGATTACAGCCCACTCCCTCTCAAAGAGAGGAGGCCTATGGCCCGGCAGTGGGCATATTATACGCTGATTATAAACACACTTTCCTGCTAATCTCTTACTTCGGACTTTACACTTTCTATTTGATTTTTATTTATTGCTATCTGATGTATGTACCTGGTGTATTGTGTATATTTTAGTCTACGCTAAATACATGTATTTTCTTTCATTCTTTCTTTTTTCCTTTCTTTCTCTCTTTCATTCTTTCTTTCTTTTTTCTATCTAACAGCTACTAGTGGTGTACTCTTTGCAAGTTACACGACACTAAGTAGGCATTTGGAAATTGTTAGTTGGTTCTAAGTTGCACTAGTTGTTTTTACAGTAGGTATACAGGGTTTCAGGGACATCGATATGTAAACCGTAACTAACATTTCACATTATTTTAGCAGACCTAGCTTTGAAATTTTTCGTCGGTTATCACAAAAAAAAAATATGCTTCATAGAAAAGTGCAGATAAGTACAAAAAAAACCATATAGTTTGACTACGTAGGAACGTTGTCAAAATATTATTTTTTTCTTGAATAACCGGCGAAAAATTTAAATGCAGGTTCAGAATAATATCAATCCATGGTAACAGGCTGCGGGTCGATGTCCCTGCCACCCTGTATAGTAAAACCTGTCCCTCAATTATTTACAGTAGCTAATTAAGTAACTAACCTTTTTACCCAGAAGCTATTCTTCTGTAGCGTTATCTACAGCGCCACATGCGAACTACGCGTCATACTGACGTCACATAAATCCTGCATCTCGCAAGCCGAGTTTACCGCACAACTAGCTTGACATGATTCATCGGGCAGTTGCCAGCCAGACATAACATCCGTCTGGTCAGAGGATCCTCCCTTTTCTATGGAGGATGAGTGAACCCTGTTCCTCATACCTCTATACGTTTATGAATTGTGTTATGTTTACCTTCTGCACTTACTTACACTGTATTACCCACGCTGTGACGTAACTTAACCACTTCGCTGAAGGATATAGCATGTTAAATGATTCCTGCAGGCAATAGGCTTGCAACCTGGCCTGGTATAAGTTACAGTTATTGATATTGGCACTAAGGTGTTTTCTTTGTGATTCTTTGTCCTAGACCACAGCTGTATGTGTGAGCTATAAATGGTTCTATCCAAAATAATCTTACTCGTAGGTTTACTCTTTTATTTTTGGGATGCATGAAAAAGCCTCCTCGTACAAACTGCGCTACACGAGGAGGTCGTGTAGCGCAGTTTGTTCCGCCAGTTACTCAACTGACACGAGCGCTCGGCGCATCCTGGACTGTCACACCCATGACCCAATACCTTATTTGACTGGCTAATTCTTCCCTTGCGTAGTAGGTAGGGCTAACGCCCGCCTGGTTTGCGACCACCCTCCCACCGGACTCCGGCGTCAAGCAGCCTGCTGTGTTTCGTCGATGCGTGGGAGTTTCAGTGTTTTTTTTTTTCAGTATGGGAAATCATCAAATGACCCCTCCCGCTCTGGGTGGAGCGGAAGGGAGTGTCTGACTCTTACTGACTAAAACCCACCCATGTTCCTTCCTTAACCCTTTGTGTTCCGGGCCAGCGGTAACCCTTTCGGACAATCCCTCTGATCCCGGGAGCTTCAGTGCCTTCGGCATCTTCTGGACGCGCTCGTTCTATTGTAGACCTCATCCATCGCTTTCCAAACAGGCGTGATCGAGGTCAACAGCGAGCTCATTCAGCAATAAAACTAGGATCGAGATCATATGGTACAAGAGTTAATTGCCTATAGGAGTATGATTGAGGTTTACGGCGTCTTAATTAGCAGACAGCTGAGTGTTTAAAACGAAATAATTAAGAAAAAAAGATGTAACTAAATGTTAATTACTGAGCAAAAATGAATATACGCTGCTCCAAAAATATAGGCATATAATTTCATTTAACACTTCAAAATCCGTTATACAGATTAAAACGCAAACGCCAGTAGTTAATTCCCAAAATAATGTGGTCGACATCGTTTCTTTATCGATTAAAAAGTCTTATTAGTATCGACAAAGCGCCGCCGTTGACGCATGTGTCGACATTTCGATAAAACTGTTACTTAAATTTAGAAATTTTAAGATAACGACCGGTTCATTTTGAGAGCGTTTTTAATTATGAGACTGGAACTTATCTTTTGAAAGCTCTTTTGTAAGTGTTATCTTTGAGAATTTTTGAGGTTTTTAATTGATCTTACAGAATGAGGCGCGTACGGTAGGGTGGCAATGATGCTCAAATCAATTTTGGGAAAGATGTTTTTTTCGGGTTCTCATTTTTTTATTTATTGTAAAATAACATTTTTATAATCTACATCTCTTCTCACTTCTACTTAATAATAATAATGATTGGTTGAAGTTCATGTTATCTATTATTTTACCGACAGATTTGTTGAAATATACACACAAGCTTCAAGCTTCCACAAACCGTGGCTGACGAGTATGTCTGTATTATTTAAAATTAACTAATTTGGACATTTAAAAATATATTTGAAAAATGTATAAATTTGTTAATAGCTTGATGAGTAAATTGTTCTTCCACATAAGGATAATAAAAGGAACGGCGTGACCTTTATCGTTATTAAGTCATTAAAGTTGAAGTAATTTACAGAATTAAATAATATCTATGATTACCATTCTTTGTGGTTGCCATGTTTCCTTATAAAATGGTAACAGATTCATGTAGATACCAAATTTTTAACACCAAATTTTTTTGTTAATGTAAACTGACTTAATCAACAAAACATGTGCAGACGCCAGCATATCAAGCTACTACAATCTGTCAAATTTGTTTAATAAATTTTCAACTTTATATCTTGACCATAAGGTTCAAAGTTGATTGGGAAAAATTGACAGTTTCGGGTAGCTTGATGTGCTGGCGTCCGTACCTATTTCACAACTGTACACTTACGTACATATGCTCAGCACCTTCATCGCGTAATACACTGTCATTCATAGTCTGAATCATTTTGAAGTATATAGAATTTGTCAACAACGTAAATAACGCAATGAATTTTGTTGAACTATCAAAATAAAAACCGCAATTACCCTACAGGTTTATATGACACATTCATGTAAATTAAAGGCTACGTGTGTAAAGATTCTAATTACTCACTATTTTGTAATTATTATACCAAAAGCTAGCTTAATAAAAATTACAAAAATAACATTAATTCATCGACCTTCATCCTTTTTTACCGCGACCTCTCATGCATATTAAACACGATAAATAATTCTTGACAGTTAACAAGCAAAATAGCGAGCTTTATTGAACATACAATTATGTATAATTATAGTGGTTTCTTATTATTTCCTGCACATTAATCATGTCACACGTCAAACAAGTTATAAGTACCTCTTTTTACCCGACTGTGCAGAAGGGGTCGCTATATCTTGGTTATTCATGCCTCGATAAACTCAAAAATGCATGTGTTTAAAATTTGCATAACAGACTTTTAATGTAAGTATGTTTTGGGAAGTATTATTTTAATAATTACAATCGCGCAAAGGTGTCAAAGTAATTAGCAAAAGGTGAAAGGTTTTAACATAAATAACAGGATAGCCTTGTATCCTAATTACAACTGGAAAACATAATACGTTTAATAAATTCAGTTTTTATCAATTAAAAATCCAACATCATGAATCATTGAATACGGTTAATGTTTTAGCAAAGATACAAAAAACAACTTCGATTTATTCTTAAGTTTTTTTTTCCTAAGAAACACTTAAAAGAACATTTCAATAAGCTATTATTTAAATGTACAATAAAGTAATTACAGTAATTTAAAAGCAACTTACCTAGATTAGGCCCATAAAACCATTTTATCATCACCATCAACTTGCGTTATTAATGGGACAGTTCGAAAAGCGTCGTGCAATTAGTCACCCTACTCGTACCAGCAAACCATGTTTTAATACCAAACGGATGTTTTAGGATTATTTTTCGAGTCGTAATTATGTCGCTTAACGTTAAAACACAATTTTAAAACGCTGTAAATTAACGTAATTTACGACAAGTAGCATTTAATACTCCTTTCCGTGTCTGCAAAACATTTGTTTACCGTTTAACTTGAAAGCTTTCTGTGGTTTCTTAATTATACTTACAAGACTCAATATTATTCCATAGTATTTACTTAAATTATTGTTTCACCAAATAAGCCCACGCGTGTCTTCAGAGGTCTTTGTTCTAACAAAATCTTTGCAACGAAAATCAACTGTATTCTAACTTCATAAAGCTCAGTTTAAATTGTAAGTCTAAAATAAATACGTTTAATTTTGAAGGAGCGTTCAAATCATAGGTAAAAAGCAAACAGTAGCTGGCCACCCGCGGATTTTTAAAATGTCGATATCGAGTGTTGAGTGTGTAAACACGATTAACTGGACGCGAGTCTCGTTCCGATCATCGATCATACAAAAGTATGCTCACTATAGTGTTTGTGTTCGTTATGGCTTAGAGATGGGGCATTCATATTAGAATGGACTTTTATCGAAATGGTTATTTTTGGTGTACAATAAAGCATAATCTATCTATTTCCTTCAATGTTATTGCAACCGGAGGAATGGGCGGTAGAATACTGTCGTTAGTTACTTAGTACCTACTTTTAATGAAGACAATTATAACGGCATTCTGACTTTCCAATGCAATGACAATTCTAATAAGTGACTTAGCTGTAATGTACTGTTTACTATTTTATCTTTTCATTACGGACGCTTTTAACATTCTGCATCGTTCTCACGTGCATAATTTTAACATGAATGATGTAACCAATGTTTTATAACCATATTATTTTGATTAAAAAGAGTGTCCATGGAGTTTCTTGCCCGTTTTTCTCCTTAGGTACCTACTACGCTTTAGAATGGGCAACTAGCTTCATTTTTCTGACTGACCGATCCGACCCCTTGAAAATTCAAAAGTCCCTGTAATTGGTTTATCCTACTATAATATTATAAACGCGGATAGATGTTTGTTACTCTTACACGCAAAAACTACTGAACAGATTTGAATGAAATTTGGCACATAAATAGTTTATGATCAGAATTAAAATATTGAATACTTTATCCCGATATTCCCACGGGATCGAAACATATGCGGGTGAAACCTGCTTTGAAATAAATGCTTTGATTTTTAATTTGAGTAACTCGTACGATTTGATAGTGTTCTCTTATGCCACGTAACGCTTGAAAATTTGACGTGAAAATTCATTCTAAAAATCAAAAATATTATCGACGTCACTAACATCTTGTCTTACATATCCCGTCTCTAATCTGCCCCAACAATAGCGCACAATTATTCACTTGCTCTCAACATTTCTGTTGGCACAGCAGAGCAAACAAAACACTCGCTACCGTCCAGCGGTCGAGTTGACTCGTTCAAGTGACTGCCGCAGTGTAAACACTTTACGGTAGGTTTGACAGTTGAAATTCTGTCGATGTAATAATCTTCCGGAGCTCTAATATGGTGCTTTGATGGACAATTATATCGTACATTAGTCATTTCCTTGGGAACATTTAATATTAAATAGCTAGATATCGTTTAATTTAAAATTGTACGCCCCTTCGCTTCTTGTTGCATACACATTTTAAATGTTTGTTTAAAAATTTTAGTGTAGGGACGTGCAATTTTAAATTAGACTACCTCTACCATTCTTATATCTATGATCTCTACAATGTAAAGGATAGAGCTAAAATGGTGCTTTAAAAAACAATCAAAAACACTAACGGGTTTTTTATTCCGCTCTTGATGTCGACCTTATAACAAAATAAGATTTATCTTTGGACTCAGGTTTAAACCATTGTTATTTTTTAATTTCAAACTCTGTCCCGACAATATTAAAGATCTGATTACAAAAACTGATGCCAATCCCGAGTCTAAGTTGTCAATGTTGTATGAAACTTTACTGTACTCTGACCATAGTTAAAAATAAAAAAACTGGCCCGATGATTTGTGTTTGGACTAAAGGCTCCCGCAGACAGACGCGACGCGACTGTGCGATGCGTTTCTAGAAAACAACTTCCATAAAGTTTGCATAGAAATTGTTCTACTAGAGTCGCGTCGCATCAACGCCGGCTGTCGCTGAAAACTAGCGCTGGGGCTCTGTCTTACTTTGGGTTCTGGCATTATGCTGAGCGATAGCCGTTCTGCGTGGATTTGACGCATGTTTTCCCCCAACCTGTTATTTTTTGTGTTCATTTTCTGCGTCATATTTACCGCAAATAAACGTATTTTCTTTCATTTTTTATCTTTTTTTTCTTCCTTTGCGTCGCGTCTATAGAGGTATGAGGAACAGGGTGTAAAGTTCACCCATACTCTATAGAAAAGGGAGGATCCTCCGACCAGACGGGTGTTGTGTCTGGCGGGCAACTGCCCGATGATTCATGCCGGGCCGGTGTATATATGCTAGTTGCGCAGTAAACTCTGCTTGCGAGATGCAGGATTTTTCGTGACGTCAGTATGATGCGTCGTTTGTACGTGGCGTTGCAGATACCGCTACACACTTATCTGCGGGAGCCTTAAAGCTAAAAGTCGTTTTGTAGTAATACGGTAAGAGTTTATTCAACGATGCCTCATTTTAAAGCTACAAAGATTCATCACATACTCAAACAAAGAAAAACAAAGAAAACTGTCCTTGGTTATTTTTCTGTTCGTGTGATGCTACAACTAGCATACCAACTTTACTTACGTCATATCTGCACACCTTCCACAAAAGACTCATCTCTCACTATCTCCATATTGACAGCACAGATATCGAGTTTCAGAAGAAAATAGAACGCATTAGACATACAATAGCCCTTTGATACAGAGCCTAGATCCTTGTTTGTCGTGGATCGAGGGGGCGGGTGAATAGGAACTGTGTAGTTTAATACCTTTTGTACTTGGAATTACAAATACTAATGCCTCGGTGACATACTTTGAGAAATAGGACGAAGTGTTAAAATACCTTCTCTTCTTCTTTATTTTAATATAATTATGTGATTTTTAACGAATGATTCACAAACACAAAAATGTTCACTTAAAAAAACCAACACCATCACACTTCGGAAGAGTTTCTTCATAAACTTAAAATACCTACTTACCTACCTATCTGCATGCAACACTGATCAAACAAAGACATTGATCCAGCGGTGGCCCCTCATTACTCCGGAGGCTAGGAGGCAGTAATCAATCATCTTTACAATGATGGAGATTCGAATCATCAGTAATTTTAACAGAATTGACGCAAAAACGTCGAAGAAAAAATTAATCATATGGCGAAGTAGGATGGTCGGTGAGGTTAGGTTTACATGGAGTATTTATTTATTCAATCTACTGCATGGATTGAGTTTTGAACCTAAACTGTAGCAGGAGCTGCATTCCTTTCAGTATCTATAATCATGTCATTATAACCTTTAATCTGACAAAAGTTACTAAAACTGACTAAAACTAAAACTGATATGACTAAAACTGACCGTTGAAACGATAAATTTATCAGTCAAGAAAAATGCAATTTGCCTCTATATGCAGATTGCATTTTTCTTCAATCTGGTGTGTCTTTTGGTCTGAAAACTTGCACCAAGTCTATACTTTTTTTTTGAAATTTAGAAGTCATCAAATGACCCCTCCCGCTTTGGGTGGAGCGGAATGGAGTGGTGGGGAAGTCTACACTTGGTGCAAGTTTTTATACCAAAAGACACACAAACCTCTGCAGATTTAAATCATTGGAGGTAATTTAATTTCTGTTATTCCTGACATTGGCTTTTACTGTACAAGTTGGTTGCAGCTAGAGGACACAAGAAATAAGTAGCACTCATCTCACAAAAAAACCGTACAGTATCGCCACCATATAATCCAATCTTAACTAATTACAATGGCCAAGCGGAACAAAGAGCTCGCCACTTACGAGCTGTTTTTTGATTACCCATTAACCCGACAAACGTTGTAATGGCCACCAAATTGTTGCCCTTGCATTATCCTTTAGCCGCAGGGGAGTCGGCAGGATTGGTCGCTAATTGCACGGTAGGTCGACTTGTGTGACGCCGCCGTTTGGGATAATCATGTCTTAGCAATAATTTAGGTTAGGATGTTATTTTATGATTTTGCGGTATTTTTGATGTGGGTTTTCTGCTTCCAAAACCAGGCAAGGGCATTTGTATCTGTAACAGTGCATCTTTCAGAAAATTAAATAGCGCAGGTCTGAGTTAAAACAGTCTCTTGATATTACTTCTACGGATGATATAGATATTATCTTTCGTGGATATACCTATTATCAAGAGTCTGTGGAACTGTTGAAGACTACAAAAATCTCTACTACTACATCACCACTTGAGAGTTGTTCTAGATTTTTTTCTTTTATGGATTAATGGGCCCTCTCTTGACCTGGATCACGGCTGATGGAAAGTGATGGATGAGGTCTATGATGGAACGAGCGCACCAAGAAGATGCCTAAGGCACTTTAACTCCCATACATCAACGAAACACAGCAGGCTGCTTGACGCCTGACTCCGGTGGGAGGGTGGTCGCAAACCAGGCGGGCGTTAGCCCTACCACCGCAAGGGAAGAATTGGCCAGTCAAATAAGGTGTTGGGTATGACTGTCCAGGATGCGCCGAGCGCTCGGTTCAGTTGAGTAACTGGCGGAACAAACTGCGCTACTCGAGGAGGCTTCTTCATGCATTCCAAAATTAGGTGTTAGTTGGCAAAATTCCTGTAATGGAACAGGGTGGCGCGGGTGCTGCATTCTGCTTTCAAGCCTGGATCAAGTTTTGCGAAATTAAAACTATATTTGCTAATCATTCTATTAGCATTATAGCATAATCAGACTATAACGTTCCCACTACTGGGATAGGTCATCTCTCTGTGAAACGGAATGGGCCGTAATCCACCACGCTGGTCCAGTGCGGGTTGATAGAAATCACAACGTCTTCGAATTTTTGGTTCTCAGACATGCCGATTTCCTCACAATATTTCCTTTCACCGTTTTAGAGAGCAATGATGATGAAATAATTTACACAAAGTAAAATGCCTGTCTGGATTCGAACCTACGACCTACAACTTGTAAGTCGCGGCCGTTACCACTGGGCCAACACTGCTCCTTATCATAATTCTATTAATATAATTATAATTCTTTTAATATAATTTATTTTCCATACTAATGTACAAAGTATGAGCAGCATTTATAAAAAAAAGGATAAGTAAATAAATAGCGTAGAACATGTATATTATGTATTTCTGGTGTACAATAAAGTATAATATATAAATAAATAATAGGTGCACAGATATTTGACCAATGACCCCCATGGTAGCTGGAACCTTTGTTACAGGGGTCATCCATCCTTCCATTATACACGATTACAGGTAAGTGAGTAGTAGGTACTTATTTTTTTAGGGTAAGAATTATGTGCTTAGCTAGTGCTAAATAAGTGTGGTGAGTGAGTGCGTGTGTGTCTGTTTACCTATTAAAATCGCAGTAAACATATATGTATATGTTTACTGCGATTTTAATAGGTCTTCTGTTTTGATGTAGTCGGGACTCAAACGATATTCTTTAATTTTACTTTTACACTGAAACGCATTAAGGGATATATGTACATTATATTCAATATCTGGTTCAATAAAATTTATTAGGTAAGTTTAAGTAAGGGCGCTCAGAAATGGGAAGTGTCGTTTAGCAAAAGTCATGTGCGTGCTTTTTGTAGGACATGGGAGTTCTGTATTCTTACGGATTTCCGCAAAGTAACTGTACGAGCCAATAATGCTCATACAGCAAAAGTACGTTTACGTGTACTTTAATGACAAATCAGTCGAGTCAGTCGTCACTAAAACTCGGTCACGCGCTAATGTGCGGGTCGATAATTACCTAATTAACATATATTAAGTGCGGCTCAGATAACTAAGCGAATGCTTTAAACTGTTTTGTGTTGTATAAACTATTAAACTTTATCCGTGGTTTGGTGTAACTTAACTTGCTACCTACAACAACGACCGGGGTCTCCGTCAACGACGAGAAAACCCCAACAGTAACGATTGGTTCCATAACTTATATGCTATTGCTATTTCATTTGAACGTATATACCAGCCAAGCCGCTGGCGGTCTCCTAATCTTTCCATGATACAATACAGAATCAATGACGTCATTTTTTGCCCCACTTAACCCTCAAGTGGTACTGAAAGGCGCCCTGTATCACTGATAGACGATTGCGCGTTTCCTGCGCCCGCGCCGTCTTTGATCTTCAAGTGTTTCGCTTTACGTATAAGACAAGATGTTTGGATATTTGTTAATGCTCGTGTTTATTGTTTTGTAAGAGTTATAGTGGGGCTTTAGTAATGGAGTTTTTCAGTTCTTATTTCAAGGGGCAGCCTAATTTATTACCTCTTTAAAAAGACAGCCAGTCCACAGTTGCTTGCTTTAAAGCAATAAATATATCTAAAGCTCTTATAACATAAGGTTTAGAGATGAAAATAAGAAATCTAACTGGAAAAATTAAGCTGAAATTAACCAAAATAATATAATAAGATGTTCAGGTTACTATTGAAGCCACCTTTTTGATTAAAGAAAATAATTGTTCGAATTGTCCTTCTACTAAGGGCCAAAAACCTATTTATTTCTAATGGAAAGGAAGATGATCCATTGTTCAACACACTTGTTCATTGCCTGTCAGTAAGCGGTAGTTTTCTTAAAAATATCTTGTATTTTTAAAATCTGACTCATATTTGCCGAATACAAAATGGTATCGCAAAATTAAGTCAAAACGACCTTTTTATTTCAATGCAACATCTCGAAATCTACTTATAATAGTTGTCGGGGCACGTGTGTTCGTTAGCGCGCTATAAATCGAAGTAATCCGACGGCGCATAAATCGCGTCTTTGATCCGACGCGCAGGAGTCGAACCGACGCGCGACGTCCTGTTTGTGCTAATATTGGTACAGTTGCGAAACGCGCTAGAGTTTGAGAATTAGTTTTAAGCATCTAAAAGCTTTGATTTTTTCGCTTTGAAGCTTAGAATTTTTTATAATATTTTTAAAGTTTAACATTATACGAATAAAGTACAGAAATAAATGAAAAGTCCATCACTTCATTTGCCAGTGCAAACCGTTATCCATTAAATTTTTATTTATCTATTTACCTCTAAAATATTTGTACACTATAAAATTCATGTGTTAATGTGCATTATCAAAAATAATTGTATGTATGAAGCAATCGTTCATATGTACAGACGTCAACACATCAAGCTACCCGAAATTGTAAAATTTTCCCAATCAACTATAAACCTTATGCTTTAGCAATAAAGTTGAAAATCTATGAAAGAAATTTGACATATTATATTAACTTGATGTACTGGCGCGTCTGTACTTAAGTTATTGAAATATAGTTACGAAGTTTTTGATATAATATTAGAAGACTGTCCGTCGATCAAATATACTATATTAGATCGAGAACTACGTAGTATATTGTGTACTTAGTATTTATCTATATGAATTTCTTTTTCAGGTTCTCTCTGAGCTTTTTCTTCTTCCAGATCCTTCTTTAGTGTACAGCATAATCTGAAATGTTAAAATAGCAGTTGGTAGCAATCCAGTCACCATATTACATGTATACCTACTCTAGAAGATTGACTAAAGATGATATTTTTTGTTAAACGTTTTAGTACAAATGAAGTCAGCGTAAACTTCACAGAGTATTTTTACGTCCCAGTGAAAATTTCAAAGAGACCACATCAATACAGTCAAATAAAAAGCATCTTGACAAAGCGTATGGCAAGACGTTGTTTACGGCCGATTATGATTATAGAACCCTGAGCCCGTTTGGGTAAGACTTTACCTTGAACAGTCATCTCTCTACCCTTCTAATTTCAAGCTTTCAATGTGGAAATCCAAGATATGGATTAAATTAAATTTAATACGAATTAAAGTTTTATTTGATTGTCAAAGAAAGTTTATATCAGTTACCTTAAAGAGAGGAAGTAAAAGATCTCGACGAGGCTCAAGAACGAAAACCCGAGGAACAAGCCCAAGAGACCCCCGCAGTTGGCAAGGAAGTCGATCAAGCCGAACAGCTCCGACCGACGCATCGACAGGAACCTGGGCTTCTTGAAGTACATATCTAGCTTAGAGAATTTGATCCTGGACAGAATAAAAAAGGATAGCAAAGAATGGAATATAGACATCATTACACAATAATCTTTCATTTTAAAGGTACAATTGACAGTTATGTCCCAGTTGACGTCTTTAAGAGCGTTCTCTAGTTCGATGAATTCCTTAAAACTTTAGCCGGAGTCGTCTGACGGTGGAAAAGAAAAGTGGAGAAAAATGGGGGAGCAGCAGTGGGACAATATAGGTTAACCAAAACAAATAGACAATAGTTTTATAGCTGATTGCGATCTATTTCGCGGCCTTGACATCTTTCTTTTCCTTGATGTTTCCAAGATTGTCTTAACACTGTAAGATGGACTAGTAGTAACGCTGTTATTTTCAGTATGGTTATAATGGAGCGCAAATTTATGAGTTGAATTGTGGAATCATTGTAGTTTTTAGAACCAATTGACTTCAACCTCGGTTTTAAAAATGGAAACATATGTGTATATAACTTGCTCGTCTCGACTTGATTCCAGGTGGACGTGTCTACATTGTACAAATGTACATTTTATTATTTTGCTTCTGACGTCGATTTTTCTCTCTAGAAAACTGTTATTACCTCCTTACTCAGTATAATGCCATTGTTCCATCTTCAAAAACTTTTCATTTTGAATACTCTAGGCTGGTGATGATAAAGTTATGCTCGACTCGTCTGTTCCGTTTGATCACAATACTTCATACAAGAATCGCAGCTTGTCGTCATTTAAAACAAATGATTTTTTTTTATTTAAATTGTCTTTCATGGTTCCTGTCTATATGCAACCTTTGTTAGTTCTAATTTACTTCATTTAAATACCGGTTTGTTTGTCGACTTGCCAGAGCAGTGGTGGCTCAATAGTAACGAGCGCGACTTACGAGTTGTAGGTCGTAGGTTCGAACCCAGGTATTTCATCACCAATGCTCTCAAAACGGTGAAGAAAACATCGTGAGGAAACCGGCATGTCCTCGGACCAAGAACTCGAAAAATATGACATCTACTAACTCGCACTGGGCCCGCGTGGTAGATTACAGCCCACTCCCTCTCAAAGAGAGAACCTGTGTCCAGACGGTGGGAACATTATAGGCTCATTATGCTTACCATTTGAGATTCTCATCAGTATAATTCATAGTTTTTTGATAGGTTTTTATGAATCGCTTCACATTATACTCCGTCTTCAGTATTTCAGCCTCATACTCCATACTGTTACAGGCTGGCAAGCAATGGCATTTGAAATTAGCTTTAGCAAATTCCTGGCTTAGCATTAATACTGAAAGATAAAATAAATTATGTTCTTTCGATCAATGAAGAATGGAAAAGAAAAAGAGAAGAAAATAACATAACATACATAACACATTATAAGTTCTATGTAGGAATACTAACCAAATGGCTAAGCACTGTATTTTAACTACTAACACTAGTAATAAGTTATAATTTATTGTTTACTAACACGCTGGATCACTGTTGTCCGAAAATAAAGATTATTATTATTATTATAACATCATGCCTGAAATCCCCTAAGGGTAATGCAGAGATTTCGCCAATAAAAATACATTTTCTACAAACTTACTTCTTGCCTCCGACATGCACTGCTTATGTTGCTCGGTGCAAATTTTTTTACTGCTTGCATCTTAAAAGAAAATGAAAAAATCTGATGTCACAAATTTTTTTGAGTCCCAGAACATCAAAAATAAAGAATATACATGCTACTAATATACATATGTAAAAAAGGAGAGGCATTGTCTGATAAAATACATTAGTGGACATTCGCATTTTTTTAGTGTTTTTACCTATTATTATTTCAGTTTATACATATTTTATTCGTTACTTTTGTGACGACACATTATCATGTCCTTCAGTATGTACATCGGTCATCCAGTCATGCTTTTTAGGCCGTGTCCTCATATACGCGATCGTCGTGATCATTTTCCTCTCGTTTTTTCGGAAAACGGGAAGGCGCCCTTTGTGGACGCGATGACGCGTTCGGATTCGCCGAACGTTATGAATGCAACGTAACGTAAAATTAGGACATGGTGATTTGAGATAAAAATACTTACGTGGCATGTGGAATGCAACACATCCACACTTTTCATAAGTTATGTTGGACAGGCATTCAATCCTACAGTTGCTGGCTGTGTATAGGCTGAAGTACTTCAGGTATCGCTCGTCAGGGAAATAGCATTGTCGTCTAAAAACAAACCAAAAAAGCAGAAAAAAAATCATTACGTCATCATTCGCTTGTCCTCATCCCAATTTATATGGGTCTGCGCAGTATGATTTCTTCTACCATTCTGTATTATTTAGTCGTCATCTCAGTAGGGATGCCCTTTTTAAACCTTACCTCTCTCTAACACAAAGTCCAACCATCGTTTCTTTGGCCTTCCTCAACTCTCTCTATGAAAATTTTGAAATTTTCGGAAGTAGAAAATTTTAAGTATGAATAGCTATATAATAGCCATACACATTCATACTCAAAATTTTCCTCACGAAGTTACCCCCATTTCTCATAAAAAAATACGTTTCAAAGTACTGATTTTAAATTGAAATTTTGAGTAAGTTGAAGATCGATTATATAAAAATATCTTAAATATCGGAGTTCTTCTAAAACTCACATTTCTGGGTCATAGCCCCTCAAAGTCTCTGAAGTATTGAGTAAGTTGAAACTCAGCGCCATTGATGAAACCTGATTGTGTAGCACAGCATAGTAGTACAGCGATGACATAGGCAAATCGGTAGGATGCTGGATGTATACCTGAAATGAATGATTGTAATGAGGTTACTCGTAATATAAAAGGGATTTCAGAAGGAAGGCGGATGACCTGGCGAAGGCCGCGGGAATCCGCTGAAAGTGAGAAAAATAGGACCGGTCGATGTGACGACGCTTGAGGAGGCTTATCTCATGCAATGGACGTCTATCGGCTGATGATGATAATGTGCGCTTTTATAATTTCTAACTAGGCGATAATTATTATCGTGGCCGTTAATCGTCAGCCGAAATACGTCCACTGCTGGACATAGGTCTCCCCCAAGCACCTCCACTTCGACCGGTTCTGTGCTTCTCGCATCCGACGGGTTCCTGCGGCCTACATAAGGTCGTCGGACCACCTTGTAGGAGGCCTTCCAACGCAAAACAACGAAACGGAAGACGTAGCGTGGCCGTCCACGTCCATAAAATATGTGGAAATACGTGCACATTATAACGTCATCATCATCATCATCATCTGCCTAGCCTTTTTCCAACTATGTTGGTGTCGGCTTCCAGTCTAACCGGATGCAGCTGAATACCAGTATCTTACATGGAGCGACTGCCTATCTGACCTCCACAACCCAGTTACTGGGTAATACGATACCCCTTGGTAAGCCAACAAGCCTTGATACCAGTCTTAACTGGTTGTCAGACTTTCGGCTTCTGACTACCCGTAATAACAACTGTCAAAGATCCACGAATGACAGCCGGGACCAACGGCTTAACGTGCTTTCCGAGGCCCGGAGGAGTCTCGGTATGTAAAGATGTTCACCCATCCACAGACCAACCGCGGCAAGCATAGCTTATCCTGATCGATCGAACTGTGCGGCTGCTATTATTTAGCCACGGGCCCTTCAACACATTATAACGTCTTTGTGGACGGAAATTCAAAAGCGGCTTCATGTTTCCAAACATGTTACTTCACTGTGTTATCGTGATGCCTCGACGTGGACGTGGCCATCCACGATAACATCGTCTGTCTCTCTTTGCCTAGCCTTATCCTATTTCAATTGGTAATGGCTCTCCACGTCATCCTTGGCCAGATATGTTGGTTCTGGGTCGTCGAGTCATTCACATGTTCTGGCTTCAGGTCGTTGTTGACTACAGACATCCAAGTGGAAAGAGGTCTACCACGCTTCGATTCGCACGGCAGGTACTCGTAATATCGTCACGTTAGAAATTACAAAGAACACACAGAAAGCATATTAACTATACAACTTGGATTAGTTCTGTTTTCACAGAAAAACAACGGAGGAAGTAATGATAAATTATAAACAATAAAAGGCATACATATTTTTTTTTTCACTTATTCATTATTATACAGTTACTTGACTATGGCAGTTCATTACTCAACCTACGCTACTTTAGTACATTCAACAATTCTTTTTTTTCAGTGTGTATCAAATTATTTTTTGTGCTTGATTCTAGTAGAAATCGCACTTACTTTCTTACCTTATTGAGATTTTAAGCAGATTGCTAAAAATATAACATGTTTATTTTCACACCACCTGCTCGAAAATGTCAAATTATATGTCAAGCAACCTTAACCTAAAGTGAGTCATTAGTGGCCGGGGGCACAGCCGGTCAATAATGTTGTACTGGATTTCATTATGACCCGCTGGTCAATAATGTGATTTGAATTTGGAATCTCACATGCTCAGCTAAATTGGCAGTATAGTACTAACAAACACCCTTTGGTGCCAGAAAGAGGAAAGCTATTCTCGATACCCTTACTACGCGTGGATGATATTCTCGATTTCCTACAAAATCATAACGACTGCTTCTTCATATCGTTGCCATGTTTTCGAAGACATAATATTGTAAGAATAATTAGATAACTACGAACCATTATTTAAAAGGAATGGAATTGCATATAACTAACTAGTTCTAAATATGTTATTCTTACTGTTTGTTTATTTAATAAATACTTTATTTTTCGTACTATGGCTATTATTTTCTCACAGTAGGTGTAAAAAGTAGAGTATCCTCCTCTGGGCTAAAGGTGTCTTTGCCTTGGGCTAGCTTGAATCCCTCGCTGCATTCAGGATTCTTGTATTAACTCCCTCGCTTCGCTCGTGAGTTAAACTCTTAATTCCCTCGCTGCGCTCGGGAGTTAAATCCCGAATCCTTCATTGCGCTCGAGATTCAATATGACGCCCGTGACATAAGACACAACTTTAGCCCCTCGGTGCATAATCTACTATTATATACCTTTTACGTCACTTTTGGTATTAGCGAAGACGCGTTTTGAGTTTTGTATGGATATAATATAAAGCGACAGAGAGAGAACGTCGCATGGTGGGGGAGTTACGCTTTTTCGTGACTATTTCTATCAGTCAATTCCTAGCGCAAGTTGTACCAAAAATAGTTTGATAATCTTTTTTAATAATAGATGAAAAGGAATCTTACTTTTAAACCTGAGTTAATGCCATTACAGAGAAGGTCACGGTCGCGAAAGTGATGTTGCAACTCAACCTCGACATCGGGTGCTTCGCCATTTTCCTGAAAATATAATGAAATGTCATCAAACTAAAATCAATATTATATATTATTATTTTATTTCACATAAACCTACATGGGCACTACTATCAAACTATTATTTATTATGATCAATATATAATCATTTTGTTATTATATTTCTCGTAAATATTGAGAACCTGCAAGAAAGTTAAAGAAAAAAACAAATAAATTAAAATGGTGTTGTCTCTTAAACAGTTTAAAAGACTTCACAAATTGCTCCCATTTTTAAAACGACTAATTCATCATTTTATTGTTTTGTTTCTTAGTCGGTAGACTGTTCAGGTTTCAAAACTTACCGCTCCAGGAAGTGGATAAAAATCTAAGTCTTCAGATAACCAATTGTACCCGTGTTCCACTGACCAACCTACGCGAGGTTTTGTGGTGTACAAGTATTGATAGTCTTTCTGCAACCTGTAAAATTGACGACTGTTTTTATCATTTTCATTTGGTAAAGTCAAAGTTAAAAAATAGACGTGAAGTGCCAAATACGTTTAGAGAAAGTAAAAGTCAAAAAGTTTTTCTAAAGCCAGAAACGAACCAATGCTGCTTGCGTATTGGGTAACGTAGAATTCTTCCATTTACATCTGCCTTGTCTTTTAACCATTTCATAGACTCTTTTACATTATTGTCATTACCTACAACTTCTTTTAAACCGGAATGTTCTCCTATCACATTTTTTTATGATGGAAAGAATTTATTATTCACATTTAAGATTAATTAAAAGTAAATACAAACTATTTACACTAGATACTAAATTAAATGACTAAATAACTCAGTATAGAAATAAATACAAAAACAAAGGACACTTAGGCGTCGAAGTATTCATCCGGAAACGTGCCCAAAAGACTGGCAGCATTGCCACGTTGAATGGCAATGCTAATTCTTTGGTCAAAGAACGACCCAGCTCTCTGGTAACGTGAAGTGTCACCAGCTGGCGAGAAATTTCCTTAAAAAGGAGACGCACACTCGGGCCCCATGACCCGAGCGTTTCAACTCTAAACGGCTCAAAGCCGTAGTTGCCCATAAGGTTACAGTACATATTTAAATAATACATATTTAAATAATACATTATTACAACATTCCTCAATCTTTCATTCATAGTTACACACATACTTCGCAAGGAACGCAATTCCACAGCATTTATTCTAATTTCGTGGAACCTACTTAACGACCATCCTGAAAAGTTATTATTGAATTAAAATAAAGAAAGATCAAACTGTATTACTTTGTTGTTCTAAATATCTCTTTAGCTGCAAGTGAATTCATATTGTAACATATTCCTTCGCTGGTTAAAACCATGTCAAATAAACTTTCACAATCCACAAATTTGTTACGAATTGCACACTGTGAAAATACATCTGTGTAGTTTGGAGCAACCTGAAAACAAATAAAAACTAATTTAAAAGCGGATACAATGAACTTTTTAATTTGACCGAACTATTACCTAAAAAGTATTAAGAGCACAATAGATTATGTATACCTACACAGTATAATAATTATGAACATAAGCTCTCTAGTACAATCTCTCCAGTTTATCTCGCGAGACCATAAACTATCGAAAAATTGTGAACTGCAACAAAGGGTGGTTTATAATCTGTCCATGGTAAGCCAATAAATTGTGAACTGGTATCAAACTTGCATGCGACGGATCGCACCTTGAGCTAATACTAAATAGACAAGTAACTGCGACCAACTTCAAACTTGAAAGAAGCGCGGTTGGTCACAGTTTTGTGAACCTAATCTGACCCATTTGGTCGGGGCGCTCTGGCACAGAATACTTAATAGTAGCTCTGGGTTAGTTACTGCGACCAACTCGGGAACCGCCAAAACCGAAATTTCAAGGACGGTTCACAATTTTAGGGACATTTATCTTTATCTTTTTCTTTATCTTTATAAATGGGCTTTTACGGTAGGCTGCACTTCGGTGGTAAGGTACAGACGCCAGCACATCAAACTACTACAATCTTTCAAATTTCTTGAATAGATTTTCAACATTATCGCTACAGCATAAAGTTCAAGATAAATTGAGAAGTTTACAGATTCGGGTAGCTTGATGTGTTAGTGTCTGTACATACAGGCTTATACAGGTTCGCTGTCATGCAGCGGCCTACCGTATATATTTTGTGGTCTTCATATTAAATAAAATAAACAGTTTACCATAACCACTTCGCCATTTAGGTGTGGTTTTTAACTAAAATACCTAACAATAAAATCTTACCTCTTTAATATTTTTGACGAGAGAAGAATCAGTATAACCGTTGGGATATATTTTAGATAAATCATAGTAATTCAAAATATTGCAAATTCCTGATAAGCCGTCAAACTTAACGATTCTTTCTCTCATTCTGAAAAAAAAAACAATTTTACAGAAAAATCTATACAGGATGAAATTGAAAATTTTCGAACTCTAAAACTAGCTTTTGCCCGCGACTTCGTCCGCGTGAAATTTTACCCTCCCTCCTTTCACCCTCTTAGGGAATTTAGAAAACCCTTTCTTAGTGGGTACCTACTCTTCACAAAGAACACACCCTCCAAATTTCATGTCTCTAGGACGAGCGGTTTAGGTTGTGCGTTGATATATCAGTCAGTCAGTAATTTGAATCTACATATTATAGATTCAAAGATTTGAATTTCATTATAATTCAAAGTCCTGACTGACTGATATCATCCCAAGTAGCACAAAATAGCTTTATAATCGATGGATAACAGAATTAGCATATTATTATAGCTTTATAAGAAGTCTACATATAGGCATTATAAACCACTATACAGCTCTTGTAATGCTAATTTGGGCCCCAAATTATACAGCCTTAAGTGTAAGAATGGCATTTTAGCAGCATTATATTGGTTGTCTACCGGAATGATAAACGCATTATAATGGGCTGTGAAAACAGGTTAAAGCAGTGCGCATATATTAAATGCGGCTCTTATACAGCTTGTACCATTACAAAGGCAAAATAAAAACATTTTCAAATATTATTTTTAATTTCTGTTATTATTAATAAATCTTGTGTAAAAAGAACATGGATACTTTCAACAAAAAAATATAAGTGCTACAAGGCAAGTAATTAAACTCTTGTTTTTGTTCTCTATGAGTGAATTAAGGTTGCGAGTATCAGTTTACTGTGAAAGTATGTATATATTTGAATCAAATATTTCATGCGCCTTCAAATTAAAGAGCTATTTATTACAAACATATTATAAAAATATGTGGAATTGTAAAAAAAATTATGCTCTTACGAAGAAATCTTTAGTTTTAGTCATTATGATACCTGTATTGTACCGGCCGGTCAATACCATAGGTTGAAGTCCTTTCTAAAGGACTATTTACCATAAAATTAAATTTTAAATATTATCGATACAAAAAGCAAAATGGCGTAAGCATAATTAAAAACTTTAGGCATGCGGATGCCGGTATACGACTTATTGCTTGTTAAAATTCTTGTCATTATACGTTTGTATAGATAAAGGCTATATAATATTATGATGAAATGCTTTTAAAAAGCTGGCATTAAAACAGCACCAATGTACACCGTTAAACAGTTGTGACCCATGCGAAAGGTCGTTATAAAACATAGAGCAGTTTAAAGAATTTTAAAATGCTTTTTAATAGCCTAAGCCGTAATTAATGCTTACATACGGCCTACACTTTTGTATAATGCTTACAGCTGTATTAGAAGCTGTATAGAGACATAAATTATGTCTAAAATAAAACCTTTAGCTGCACAAAAGATTGAAAAAGAGGATTATATAGCTTTAGGAACTACAAAGTTAATAAAATGCTGTTATACAGAAGTAAGACATTGCTAAAACCCTTCAAATTCTATAACGAAGCTAGAAGAAATTTTCTGGTCATCACTTTTTCCATTATATCGATTTTGTGTTACTTGGGATATCACCACTACAAAAAAAATTGTTATAAAACGGCAAAAAAACCTATAGTTTATTAGTTTATAAGCAAGTACATAATTGAAAAAAGAGGTTTGACTGATTTTACATAGTCAAAAGTAGTTTTAACGGGTTATAAGTTCTGATTGTGACAATACCTAGTCCATAACCAAAAGCAACTTTCATGTAAATGAAACTTACGTGTCGTTAATAGTGGCATTCTTATCCCACATGAAGGCATCTATTATAATTTTTTCATTGGTAAAATTGTAGACTGACGCTTTACATTTTGATTGCGGACATATTGTGACTGAAGGAAATGGTACCTGCGGAATGAGGTTATTGCCATTAGGATATTTATTCAATAATTGCTTCTTTTAATAATTATTTTTATTCTTTGTATAAAATCGATAGGATCGAATAGGTCGATGTGCAAATCGCAGGGTACTGTACAGCTTTAAGAAAATCCAACAGAGCTTCTCAATGCAAGATTTCGGATCAGACTGCTGGCTGGTCTTTACTGTTCCCACTGCTGGAACATAGGCCTCCTCTGTGTGAGAGGGAGTGGGCCGTAATCCACCACGCGGGCCCAGACCGGGTTGCTAGATGTCACACGTCTTCGAATGTTTGGTTCTAGGACATGCCGGTTTCCTCACGATGTTTTCCTTCACCGTTTTGAGAGCAGTGGTGATGAAATTATTTACACGAAGTGAAGCGTCTGCCTGGGTGCGAACCCACGACCTACAACTCTTAAGTCGGGGTTATTACCACTGGGCCTCCACTGCTGGTGATAATAATGATGAAGCTATAATATCTCACCTCATTGACATAAACTAGCTGCTCACTGAGTGTAACTATAACTGGACTGATCTGCCATTTGAACCACACCTTACTGATGAAGAACAGGCACATGCACACGCTAGCTATAAAAGTTATTACCCAGAAGATTCTGAAAAGTCAAGAAAAAAAAATGGATCAAAGTGACGTCACAGACAATAATCATTCGAAAAAACTCCAAATTTAAAATTCTAGCCATTCTGCATTGGTATTACGAAATTATGCTCCTGAGAAAAGAAAAGAATAAAAGAAGTTGCAAAAGAAAAAGACATACAGGGTGTCTTTAGCAGTAACCATTTAGTGTAGTTATAATTCGTGAAAATTTGTATCCACCATAAATTTTCAATCCCAGGAGAAATGATAAACAGTTTAACACACATTACATATTTCAATAGGTTAATAAAATATGCTAAAACATTTAAGCTACAACGAAGGCAGACCATGGTGTGGAAACCATCATATTCTAGGATATGTTTCCTCACTATGTATTCCAAAACAAAACAAAAAAAATCGAAGACATGTGACATATAACAATCCTTCACTGGGCCCGCATGGTGGATTACGGCCTATTCCTTCTCAGGCCCCGTTCCCAATATATCGTGTCAACAGATTATCGTGTCGTTTAAAGCGTCCTGGCTTGTGTATTTAAATGGAGGTGCTCACATATAGGACCACACGATTAACTGTCGTCCACGACTTTTTTTGCAGTGACGACAGATTGACAAGTCAATGGGAACGGCTATCACGATAGTCGTAAAACGATAAAAAAACGTCACGACTTATGGTGACGACAAATCATGTGTCCTTATTGCGACTATCTATCGTAGCACGTTCCACACAAACGACCAGGCGACTGCCGTGAACAGTAAAAATGTCGTCACAATCTAATGGGAACAGCTAGATACGACAATCGATCAACGATAAAATATTTTGACGGCACAGTGACGATAAACAGTCGATATAATGGGTTCAGCTAGAGACAACAGTCGTCCAACGATAAATTAATCGTCACGACATAGTAGGAACGCGCCCTCACAGAGAACATGCCTGTGTCGCAACAGTGAAATTATAGGCTGAATATGATCGTGTTAATTAATTATTACTACTTACTTTTCGATGAGAGTAAGTCCTTTTCTAGTCACATACGGCAGACCATGCAGCGTTGTATTACTCGCGTAGTCATGCATTAGTTCCTTCACCAACAGTTTCTGACGTTTTCTTCTTGCTTTCTTTCGTATACAAATATCACCATAAACGTTGGTAACGATAACCACTTCATTTTCTTCACTGGAAAAAGGTTTAAGAGTTTATTTTTCGTATAATTTTCGAAGTATACAGGGTCAAATTAGAGTAGCTAACGAAACTCTATATACGATAATATTAATATTTAAACACGATAAAATAAAAATATAAAAGATGTAATGGTTTTTTTTTAGGTGGTGTCTATGACATCTGGTGGTAGTGGTGTTATTTGAAGTGTGAGTTGAGAAAATAATTAAATTTTATCGTGTTTGGATATCAATACCATCCACGACTGTGAAGCTTACACAAAAACACAACAGATTTTTTAAATAGATATTTTTAGTGAATACACTAAACAGCCGTCTATGATCCCACAAAAAAATCAACTAATTAATTTCTTTTTTATTTTATCATGTTTAAATATTGATAACTATCACGTCCGCGGAGTTCCGCTAGCTAGCGGAATTCCGCGCACATTTGATTTGGTCCTGTATTTAAAATACTGTCAATTTCTTAATTTGTGTGAGTAACATTCCTAATGTGCGTAAGAATGGAGGGCAATAACAGTGAATTAATAAACAAATGTTATCAAGATTTAGTAGAAGTAAGCAAAACGTGACAGCGATTAAAAAATTATACAACAAAAATAAATTTAACAGAGCAATTCAAAGGGTGTCCCTCAATCCTTACTCAAGGGTAGGTACTATATCTTCTGGATAAATCGATGCAAGTAGATTTTAAATCTAATATCAATTTTAGTAAAAATACAGTAAGACTTGGGTCAAAATTTTAGCAGGACAAACAAAAATACAAACTTTTATAAAGGTTTTGAGAAGATTTTTGAGTGGTTGGAAAACAATCTTCATTTAATAAGTTCATGATGATAGAGGTTCTTTAAAAGCAAAATCAAGGAAATTTATTTTTTAACCTGTAAAAGGACTACGTTAATTACTATTTTATTTATTATACTAATATTGACTAATAAGTTGTATGTGTTGTGCAAACTGTTAATATAAGTTGGTTATTAATAAATAAATAAATAAACTTAAATAGCATTTACTTACTCCATTTTCGCCAATTCTTCTCTTGCGTCCATTCACTAATACGCTATTTTTGCAACTAAAGAATAATTCGCGTGTGATACTTTTACTACTTAATTAGGTTAATGGTTTTCGACCGCATTGAACCTTAGGGACTCTTCAATTATTTATCAGTTTATTAGGTCACCGGCTGTAATTAAACTGAAACATTATAGTGATGTTGTTTGCTCGACGAGTCTCTTATTGTTTGCTCGATGAGTCTCGTACTGTTTGCTCGATGAGTCTCGTATTATTTGCTCAATGAGCCTCGTATTGTTTGCTCGATAAGTTTCGTATTATTTGCTCGATGAGCCTCGTATTATTTGCTCGATGAGTCTCGTATTATTTGCTCGATGAATTTCGTATTGTCCTCACTACATCTTTCTGTGGATGTGGATCCTCCTTTGCTTTTGCTTTGCTTATTTTCCTTTATTTGACTAAATACATATAAATTATATTTTTAAATATTAATATAAAAAGAAATATAAAAACATTTAAAAATATAAAAAATAGTAGCCCACCGGTATCGGGAACAGGGTCCAAGCTACCGGCGGTCAGGGCTCCAGAGAGAGGAACCTCCTAACAATGCGGGCCGTGTCCAGAAGTACCGCTTTCTGAATCAAGCCCTTGATCCAGCTGCCCAACGAGAGCCTCCTTAGGTGTTGGTCGAGGCTCTTGGCTATTAAATTAATGCATTGGCTGTCACGACTATCGGCACAATGATCGCTGAATCCACATTCCACATGTCGACAACCTCGCGAGCCAAGTCAAGATACTTGATCTGTTTATCTTTCTCGGCTTTCACGAGGTTCTCATCATGCGGGACGGTTATATCAACAATCATTGCGCGCCGCTCTGATCGATCCACCACCACTATATCAGGCTTATTGGCAACAATAGTCCTGTCAGTGATGATGGATCGATCATCATCATCATTGCTTATTTTTATCATTATGCATTTTTTTTTCGCGATTGCCTGAGATAGAGGGTAATGTTCTTTTTAAATTTCCCAAAGATTGCATCGAATCAATAGGACAATAATATAGTGTATGATGATCGCCGTAGGTACTTCATTTTATTCGTAGTGTGACAAAGATTGAGTAAGAAAATATTATACGTTAACTGTGTGTAGAAATAAAAATTAGTCTATTTTTATTTTGCATTACAGCAACAAAAAAATACGCCTTAAAAATATAAAAACAGAAAACAAAGATTATAATGCCAAAAGGGCCTCAGCTCAGCATAATGTCAGATGACAACACAAGGTGAACAACCTGACGCTGATTTTCACCTGCAATCCACGAGTGCCATACGCTAGAATAACAAACATATAGGGAAGTGTGTGTCCGTTTTAATATATTAAGGAAATATTTATAATATTCACTCTCAGTCGTCACGAAAATGGCATGGGTAACAGTTAACACTTTTTTTTTCGCACATGAATTGCGCAAATTCATCACAACAGCGCATCACTACCCACTCGACACGTTCCCGTTTTCCACATAAATAGCCATTATCCGTATTCCATACTAATTAGATATATTAATGGTGACATTTATGTTTTATTACCACTTCCTCACTTTTCGCAATTATTCTGTATCATGATACCATGAATCTTTAAGGAAATTTTAATTTCAACTTTTTAGTGGTTGTAATGGCAATCATATCATTTGGAAAAATATAAATTAAAAACCTAATCATCTGCCCAGCCTTTTCCCAACTATGTTGGGGTCGGCTTCCAGTCTAACAGGATGCAACTGAATATCAGTATTTTACATGGAGCGACTGCCTATCTGACCTCCACAACCCAGTCACTGGGTTAAGAATCCCCCTTGATAAGAATGGTTGTCAGACTTTCGGGCTTCTGACTACCCGTAACGACTGTCAAAGATCCACGAATGTCAGCCGGAACCAACGGCTTAACGTGCTTTCCAAGGCACGGAGAGGTCACTGTATGTAAAGATGGTTACCTATCTACAGACCTACCGCGGCAATCGTATCTTAACCTGATCGATCAACCTATGCGGCTGTTATTATTTAGCCACGGGTCCCTCTAATTTTTAAAAACCTATAAACCTGCACTTGCACTTAACTGATGGGTCGTTATTGATCCATACAAATAATTTTTAAATGATAATATAGCGAAATCTATTACATTTTGTTTAAGGGGCTTACAGGACCTAAACACAAAAAAATGCAAGTTTTAGAAACAGTAAAAGTATATGATCGACTACAGTAAACAAAATCAGAAAAATATTTATGATATTCTTCAGGATATATGCTAAATAGATAGTGTGTTGAAAACACAATACAACTAATTTGATACGATAGAAAAAATTCATGAAAATACCTCTAAAAACTTTCCTTTTACAATAAAAACCATACTGATATAAATACAATCATTCTGATTTTTTGTCAGATTATTCTACAAGCAACATACTTACTGAAGTACTAGTGTTTTAATTTTTTAGTCCAAACAATAGATTTTTTGTAATCAAATAATTGCTTCATATTTTGCAATAAATTATCAGCGTCGTGTCATTGCACTTCTATTTCTTTTCTATGCAGTCCAACAGTGACCGCGCTTTAGGTCATGTAAGCCCCTTAAATAACTTTTTCAACAGTTAACACAACTTTCTATTTACACTAGGTACTAAATTAAATGACTAACTAACTATACAAATAAATGCAAAAAAAAAAAGCGCATTTAGGCGTCGAAGTACTCGTCATCCGGAAACGTGCCCAGAAGACTGGCAGCATTGTCACGTTGAATGGCAATGCTATGACTAATCATTGGCCAAAGAACTACCCAGCCCTATGGTCACGTGAAGTGTCGACCAGTCTAGTCGGCGAGAAATTTCCTCATACTCATATACTATTACGCATCAAACATTGGCTATACAAATTCAAATTCATATATTTATTTCAGGTAAATAACACGCATTAATGGCACACGTATAAAATCACATAACATCAGATAAATTCAAATTAAATAAAAAAATAAAATCAATACAAATCAAACTCAAAATATTATAAAATTAAATGAAATCAGAATAATTATGCAACAAACTTCAGCCTCTATTTTCCAGTTCATTAGAAAACAGTACCTGATTATATAAACGCATAATATACCTATTAGTCATGGTGACATTTTTTTTGAATCCCCGACAAATAAACTAAGATAAACCATGGAAAGACTGACGGCCGACATGGAGACGCCGTCACTGTATCCCATAAAAACATTGACAAGATTTATTTCTTATTCAATTTAAAATCTTTCGAACAAAGCGGGATATAAAATGTTATTTGTAGACGAAAGTTTTGAAGTGTGCTCACGTGTACTGATTTGGAAGAACACTTCCATGTGTTTTTGCTCCTGGATGAAGAGAGCTTGAATTGATAATAACATTATTTAAAGTCATCGACACTTTCCTACTTTTTGTTGCTAGTCAGTATCCGAGCGTATCATTAATTATACATCATCTCCATCAACATTTCAGCTGAATAACGTCCACTGCTGGACATAGGCTCCCCCAGGCACAGCCATTTTGACCGGTTCTGCAAAATACTAGTTTTTTTATCAACCTTTATTGATTGTCCCACTACTGGGGAAAACGTCTACCCAGTAACTTTCTATTGTTTCATGTGTGTTGCGTTCTCCGGCCAATCTACCGTAACTGCATCTAAGTCGCCAGCGTTTCCTCGGCCTCACTCGGTGACGACCCCCGTCTTCAGGCACCCTGTGCGTGACGACAATGGTATAAATATGCCGCAGGAATCCGCTGGATGAGAGATACTTTTCGCATCCAACGGATTCCTGTGGCCTTCACCAGGTCGTCAGTAAATATTGTTGGAGGCCTTCCAACGCTACGTCTTTCGATACGTTTCGTCACCCCAGATCCTTTCACCCCCTTCGGCCCTTAAGTTCATCAGTGATTATTGTTAGTAAATCTTAAAATTATCAATGTTTTTTCATTCCCTTTTTTTTCATCACCGGTGATAATATCCCAAGCAGTTACTGAAATTAAAATTACAAGTATAACTATTTTTTCTTTACTGATTTGAGCTGTATTATTTGTTCGATTTCTTAATCCCAATAGGCTGTTCGATACAGTGTCTTCAAAAAATTTTGATCTCGAGGGGGATAGAGGGAGAGAGGGACTGGGCCGTAATCCACCACGCGGGCCTAAGTGCAGATTGGTATGGAAGCTAAGGGTGATAGTGTATTAGATATTAATTGATTTCCCTTACTTTATATAACTAGATCAGCATGGAAAACGGCATTATTATGCAGTTTACTTGAAGTTGTCAACGTTATTGAGTATTTCCTGCACTACTTTGATCTATTACATGACTGTTTAATTCATAATATTAGTTCTATATACTTACAAACTTAAATGCTACTGCTGGGAAACTAGCTGCATCTACAATATTCTCCTTATTACCAAGTAAGAAGGTTGAAAGGGTAAAGTGCTTGGGGTAAATGTATGTTGGTGTTGTATTTATATGTAGGACATAGCTGTGTTTTAATTTGACAGCTTATGATATGTAAGTTGTAAATAATTGTTCGAAACATGATTGTAAGGTTAAATACTATAAGACTTGTGTGTATGTGGTAAAATAATCATTAAATTATATCTAAGACATTTCCTGTTTAAAAACAAGGAAAACAAATGCACTTAATTCTAGTGTTTTAGAAGGCTCTATTAGACAAAATTACACAATGATGTTGATAATCACCACCCTTGACAAATATAATGATGGAAATGGACACTGCTGCCCATCTTATTGCCATAGTTTTCTTTGATGATATCCACTGCTGAAAAGACAAAACATTATGTATACCTTTCCTTACAAAACTAAAGTACTCTGTAAACAGCTTTGGTCACTACCAAAGTAGCAAATGGCACATCTATTCTTGACTTTGTTTTCGCAACAACTACATAATCTGCATTCGCGATTTTTTTTCCAAAAATATAATAAAATATGAGCTTATGGGAAATTAACTTTAAATCCAACACAGATGTCCACAACGTTCGATCATTTGTCTTCTTTGGAACGTCATTCCTTCGTCATAAGTTCATCAACCAATTCCGTCTCCTTTCTCTAACCACCAAGCCTTCACCATACAAATATAAATCTAACTTCATCTAGCTCGTTTCATTAGTGACAATACATTAGTTTTTATCAGCGCGCATTGTGAGCGGATTGCCGCTGTCACTGTTATCACGACAGTATCTGTGCTGTCAAAAGTATATCATTTAGACAGTCGGCGACCGGTTGCGGTCGGCGTCGATCGGCTGATATACTTGGGCGTATGGTTAGCATAAAAGATGTTCCTTATTCTGAAGTAAAATAAAGGGAGTTTAAAAAAAAATACTATGCACATTTTACAGTTAGGTTTGGTAGAGTATTATTAAAAAAAAAGAAAAAACATCTAATTAGCACATACTTAAAGGCATCCGCAAAAAAAGTGAAACAAACCAGGAATGTGTGCTAAAAATAAAAAGTAGGCGAGCATTGAGAATACAGCAGCCCATCCCAGCGCGAAAAAAACACAATGTTCGATTTTCAACTCTTGGTGCTACACAGTACGCGAAAAAAATCGCCGCGGGAAAAACGCGCTATTGCGAACCTGGTCTTTCTGACCTAAAACTTTTCGGTAGTTCATAATAAATGTTACGGATGGCAGGAGCAACTAGAATTAAATTATCAACCTAACCGGGTAAAAGTTTATTCATCAAAAAGTAAAAATACAATTTTTACTTTTGACGATTCGGTGAGGCACAAACTTAAGCATCGCTTGTATCTTGCGGCTCTGAAATAAATACATTTTAGTAAGTGCCTAGTGCCTACATAACATTTATATATTATACTAACTTCTGTCCGCGACTTCGTCCGCGTGGTAAACTATAGCCTTCCTCAAGAATTGGGCTATCAAATGCAAAAATAATTATTTAAATCTGACGGGTAGTTCAAGAGATCAACGCGTGCAAACAAACAAACAAACTCTTTAGCTCTAATATTGGTATAGATTAGTATGGATTCTTCTGATTTCTAATAATGTTAAAAAAGACTGAAGTCATTTATTGAACTGCCCTCAGAAGCAAGAAAGCCCCCCCCCCCCCCCGCCTACCTTCAAACGTAACGGACGCTGTCACTCAGCTAGAAAATGCCAGAGCTATGGCGACCATAAATAGGAAAACGGTTATAATTTTTATGGAACATTATAATCATTTAACGATTACTCCTGAGTACTCCTGACTAACATTCAATAAACCAATTTTCTCTTAAGTAAGACTGAACTTACGCACACTTATGTTTTTAGGGTTCCGAAGCCAAATGACAAAAACGGAACCCGTATAATTTTGACCGTCGTTTTTTGACCAAAAATTAGCATTTGCTTTATGGATATTTTCACAACCGCAGTAATAACTTTTAGGGCGCATTCGACCAAACTTTTATACCTAGAATTAGTCCTATCTTGAAAATAAATTTTGAATTTTTGACAGTTTTTCTATACTAGAACTGTCGGACGTCAATTTTATTCCACAGACAAAAGATATCTGACTTTGGTCAAATCAGCCCTAAATCGTTTTTTTTCCGAATTCTATGAATAAGAATCATTTTTTTTGTCCTTCTTTAGTTTTTTGTCTTAATGATTTTGTTAGATTTAATGTTCTTTTTTATTGTTTGTATTTCTTGTGCGTGTCCCAAATAAATTATTTTTCTTTCTTTCTTTTTTTTAATTATAAATATTCATCCTAACTACGGAACCCTTATCTGTGCGTAGTCCGACACGCACTTGGCGGGTTTTTCTAATGACACCTTAGACGAAGAGTTATGAGCTCTGAGCCAAACATGGCATGTTTTAATCCCTTTGCACATAATGTATTAAAGTAATTATAGTGTAATTAACCTGAAGTTTTATTACCAAGTAATAAACTGATGACTTGTAAGGTGAAATATGAGCGAGAAAATTGCAACAGCACTTGGATCGGCGGCGGCGTTCTATACTTTATGGTCAATAAAAGTGAGCTATTAAAATGCCAGGGAATGATGGAAAATGTCGTGAGAACACTCGTGATGGATTTAAAGCAGTGAATCTTCACAAGCAAGTAATTAAAAATGTTAATCTTAGGTAGGTTTATCTCTTCAGGTTTATTTTACTAGAAACTATCATTATCATCTGCCTAACTTTTTCCCAACCATGTTGGGGTCGGCTTCCAGTCTAACCGCATGCAGCTGAATACCAGTATTTTACATGGAGCGACTGCCTATCTGACCTCCACAAGTCAGTCACTGGGTAATACGATACCCCTTGATAAGACTGGTTGTCAGACTTAAAAGACTAGAAATATCGGCACAAATACAAAAACTATCTTTATAATAAAATGGTTCTGTGTTTACCATCAACTGTATTTTCAAATATTAGTTTTTGTTTAATTAAATCTACTACACCTTTATTACTATCAGCCGTCTGTATCCCACTGCAAGGGCAAAGGTTTCTCTTCCATCCTTCCACTAATCGGGGGGGTTTGTGTTTGCAAATTTATGTTTTGGTTTCAGCAACATGCTTCGCTGCTTAC
This sequence comes from Luperina testacea, assembly GCA_927399505.1. Classification (NCBI taxonomy): domain Eukaryota; kingdom Metazoa; phylum Arthropoda; class Insecta; order Lepidoptera; family Noctuidae; genus Luperina; species Luperina testacea. Next base: position 1,938,680 of record OV656761.1, read on the forward strand.
TGCTTGGCTTGGTTTTGTAGACGCAAACCTACCTTGTCTCCTCCATCAGAGGCGGCAGGGTGGCGTGGTCTTGAGGGAGAGCGCAGCGGTCGTGTAGATCCTCAAGGCAAGTCTGGTGATGTTCCTTCTCGAGGTTGCTCCCCGTTATTGGTCTAATTCCTTATGAATTAGACGTAACAGAAATCACCGGGCGACTTACCTCAGGGGTGGCGAGGTCATGCCCCTGGGTGTTCACCATCAAACAAGAGCAGATGTTGGACAGCAATGACCTCCCGCGTGTTTGTGCCGTGCGCGGGGACCCGTACGGAGGGATGAAGGAATCCTGGTGGTTGAGTGGAGCAGGTTGCACACAACACACCACTTTGGCCCGGATTTCCTCTTACACGGGAGGTAGTGGGGTAGCTACCCACTATCAACCGGCTGAGGCATCCCATAAGCGGGATGTCAAGCGAGGAGCGGCCTAGTGGGGGAGGGCAGCCGGCGTGGCGTGGGGTCTCGGGATGAGTTGCGGCATAGTCTCGTGTCGTATACAGTCCCGTGATCTTCCGTCGCGTGCGGGCTCGTCAATTTCTTGCTAGGCTGGTCCTATACCGAAGGAGTAGCTCTGGCGATCGCTCGTTGAACGGGCGACGTCCCCGACTGAGGGCTCCGTGGCGGGTGGAGAGCTCCAACGGTGAATTAGAAACATCCAAACCAATGGATAAAGAGACGATACCGTCAACAAACAAACCACAAGCTGCGTCCCGCTCGTCGGATGCGCTAACAAAAACCATTTTACCTAGGGCTGCGTCTTCAGATGCGCCATCCACATCCAACACAAGGGTTGCGTCTCAAGATGCACCTAAGCGGCAACTGTCTAAGGTCGCACACAAAAAGCAAAAACGCTCGGCTGCGTCCAAGGATGCGTTGAGGAAGGCAACCGCAAAGGATGCGCCACAACTGGCTGCGTCCCGAGCGATCCCAACCTCATCTGCGTCCACGGATGCGCCCCCTAACATAACCCTGACACAAAGGCCAAGGACTGTACTCGTTCATGGTGACTCGAGGAGTACTGCAGAAGTGGATGCGCCCAAAACACGGGCTGCGTCAACGACTGCGGACCCTGAGAGGGACCTGACGAGTCTGGCCGAAGCCCCACGTGCAGGAGCAGGGCAAACAGGCACCAACAAAGAAACCCCCCTCAAGGCGGTGTCAGCCACGGCTGAGATGCCAAAAGGCGAGGCCCCCACCGGCGCTAAGCGCAAGCGCAGTGAGAGGCCAAGAGGGCGAAAAAACCCTAATAAAACAAATATTATACCACCGGCCAGGGCGCAGAAGCGTTCGCGTCCCGAAGATTCCGTCACACCAACCGGGGTTAGCAAGAAAAGCAAGCCTGCTCGCTCCCGTTTGGCTGATGGAACTTTGGTGAGCTACGCCGAAGCGGCTGCGTCGTACAGGAGCAACGAGCTATGCGTTGCCGTCATGACCGAGCCCTTTCTGGAAATGACGCAGGAGCAAGCGGAGGGGATCCGCCATGTCATCGAGGACCAGCTCCGGGCTCTGCTCAAGGCTCCTGAACCGACCGAACTAACTGACACTAACCAAAACACCGCGATCCATTTTAGAGGTCGGGCCCACTTCGCTGAAGGCGTCCTCAAGACATGGTGTGAGGACGACTTCACAATGGCCTGGCTCAAAGGGGTCATAAATAACATTCCGTCCCCGTTACCGGGGACCAAGCTCACCGTTCGGCCTCAAGCTGACATACCCAAGAAGGTAATGTGCATGCTGTTTGTTCCCGAGAACAGCGAGGACACAGCGGAACTCCTCAGGATGCTAGCGAGGCAGAACCCGAACCTCAAAATGAACACCTGGACCCTGACACACGAAAGGGCCAGGCAGGAGCCCCCGGGCACCTGTCTCTTCTTTCGTGTGCCGGAGTCCATGGTCAAAACAATAAAAGACCAGCAACGGCGGGTATACTACCTCATGGGTTGTATCTACATCCGATTCCTGGAGGAGGGTGGTACCAGGGAGGATGCCGCCGCAACAACATCTGGAACAGCCTCGGGTGCGCCTGAGAGGGAGCCTGGTTCACCGCCTCCTGCACGTTCCCCGTCGCCTTCTGCGATGGAGACTGTTGGGGGGGCGGTGGAGTTGGCGACCTCCATGGCCGCGCTGGAGGTTCACTCAACAGCGGGTTCAACGAGGGATCCACCCTCGTCCGGTCTGATTTCGGACGAGGATTGCTTTCCGCCAGGGGAGAGTAGTGAGGGCGAGGACAGCAGCCTCTGCTCCTCTCCTTTGCGGGACTAGGATCCTGCAGACAAACCTCCAGCACAGCCAATCTGCGTCGGCCACCTTGCGCAGAGTGCTGGAAAAACAACAAGGAAAGACCATCGCCCTCATCCAAGAGCCGTGGATCAGGGGTGGCAGGATATGTGGTCTTAGCAACATCGGGGGTAAGTTGCTGCTAGACACCTCCGTTTGTAACCCGCGCACCTGCATTTTTATTCCAAAACATGTACCTAACCTCTTAATTAACGAATTCTGTTCAAGGGACCTGACAGCAGTCAGGCTTTTCAGAACCGAACAAGAACTCCCGGACATTGTACTAGCCTCGGCATACCTGCCAGGCGATGAGGACGTGCCTCTGCCAGAGCTCGCCTCACTGGTTGAGTACTGTGAAAAGGAGAAACTGGAACTAATCATCGCGACAGACTCCAACGCGCATCACACGCTCTGGGGTAATGTTAAAACCAACAATCGAGGTGAGGAAATGCTTGATTTTATTCTTAGTAATAACCTTGTTTTACTTAACAAGGGCTCCGAACCTACCTTCATAAATGCGAGATCACAAACAGTAATAGACTTAACTGTAGCAACCATAGGCATATCTAACTCCATACAGGACTGGCATGTGTCCACCGAGATATCATGCTCAGACCACAGATGGATCCGCTATACCATTAACTTCAACCTAACCAAACCACAGCCAAGAAGAGTTCCTCGCAATACGGACCAAGTCAGGTTCACTAAACTCGTCGAAGCTGAACTAAGTAGACTTCCCGCCCTTCCGGCTGAAATACCAGTAACCAACTTAGACGAACATGTAAACAACATCACACACATACTTATATCTAGCTATGAACAGTCTTGTCCCCTCACGACACCTAGGCAGGGAGCTCGCCATTCCTGGTGGAGTCCTGAGCTGGAAAGACACCGACGCAAGCTGAGAAGACTGTTCAACAGAGCTAGGAACACACGGTCGCCAGTAGATTGGGACCGATATACAACAGCCCGTAAAATATATAAAAAACTGATACGCCTCAGAGGAAGGAATAGTTGGAGGCGTTTCTGTACTAACATTGAAAGTAACAACCAGGCAATGAGGGTCAAAACTTGTCTTGCCCAAGAGACAAACCATTCAATAGGATGCCTAAAAAAACCAGATAACACATACACAACAAACGACGCTGAGACAAGTGAACTACTTCTAACCACCCACTTCCCAGGATGCCAAATTGCTGCCCAGCAAAGCTGGGAAATGCAAAGGGATAGGGCCACGTGTAGCCTGGATTGGGAAGTGGCGTTGGAAGTGATTGATAAAGACAAAATAACATGGGCAATCGACACCTTCCTACCTTTCAAGGCAGCAGGACTGGAAGGTATTTTCCCGGCTCTGCTCAGGTGGAGTCAGGATATATTGGCCGATCACCTTGTTAAGGTGTTCCGATCCTGCCTGGCCCACCGCTACATTCCTTTGAAATGGCGGGAAGTAAAAATAATCTTTATACCGAAACCTGGTAGGGGCGACTACACCCAGCCCAAATCTTTTAGACCTATAAGTCTCTCCTCGTTCTTCTTGAAGACACTGGAGAGGCTGGGGGATAGGAAGATTAGATCCCAGGTTTCGTTACAACGACCTCTACATCCTAATCAACACGCCTACTGTGCAGGCAAATCAACTGAATCAGCACTTCATAGCGTAGTCTCACGCATAGGTAATGCTCTTAAAGCCAAAAACCCAACCCTAGGCGCCTTCATTGATATAGAAGGTGCTTTCGACAAAACTAACTTCGTCAGCATCGAACAGGCACTTGCTACACACGGTGTTGCGCGAACACTCATAGAATGGATTAATAACATGTTAAAACACCGAGCTATTCAATTTACCGTGAACACCACCACACGAGGTATCGTGAGTAGAGGCTGCCCACAAGGTGGGGTGCTGTCACCACTGCTGTGGAATTTAGTCGTAAATGAGCTCATTTTAGAGCTCAACGCCAGCAGTCTGTACTCAGTGGGATACGCGGATGACATAGCAATTCTGATTTCAGGTAAATTTGAGGGCATCTTATGTGATCTCATGAGAAAGGCCTTCAAAATAGTCGAGAGTTGGTGCACGAAGCACGAACTATCGGTTAACCCCTCGAAGTCAGAACTAATAATGTTCACCAACAAGAGAACTCTTGGACCTCATAGGCTCCCAAAACTTTTCAACACGGAACTAACATTGAAAGACGAAGTCAAGTACTTGGGGGTGATTCTAGATAGCAAACTGCTCTGGAACAAGCATCTTGACTACAAACTTAATAAAAGCACAATTGCACTCTACCAATGTAAAAAAATGTTAGGAAAATCATGGGGGCTCTCTCCGAAGATTACCTTGTGGGTTTACAAAGCGCTGATCAGGCCAATGTTGGCTTATGGCGCTCTGGTTTGGTGGACGAGGACAGAACTCTCGACCACCATTACCAGACTACAACGCTTCCAACGACTGGCCTGCTCAGCTACCACTGGCTGCATGAGAACCACCCCAACAGCAGCCATGGAGATAGCCCTTCAATTAACTCCCCTTGACCTGTACATACAGCAGGAAGCGGCGCTAGCTGCCATCAGGCTAATGCATCTGGGCATATGGGGCAAAAACATTACTAGTCCACACGCTAAAATCCTGGACCGGGCGATTGAGTACCAGCCTCTCATCGCTGCCCCGTGTGATAGAACACCAAACCAACCGATGTTTAATAAGAACTACATTATACAAACAGTTCAGGAAGAAAGGGATCAGTCAGGAGTCAACGAAGTGCGCATTTATACAGATGGCTCTAAAACACAAAACGGTTCAGGTGCTGGCGTACACTCCCTTGACCTCAATATTAACTTTCACATACCACTAGGCACACATAGTTCGATCTTTCAATGCGAATGTGTTGCCTTAACACAAGCTGCAATAGCAGTAAAGCGCTTAGGCATCCGGAACTACGGCATTAAATTCCTATCAGACAGCCTATCTGTGCTTAAAGCTTTAGGTAGCAAACAAACTAACAACAAACTAATTTTTGAGTGCCATCTAGCTCTGGAGAGTTTATCGACGTCCAATCGCATTACTCTCCAGTGGATTAAAGGGCACAGTGAATCTCTGGGCAATGATGCTGCAGATGAACTTGCGAAGAGAGGCTCTGATATGAGGGTGTTAGGCCCGTACCCACTTCTCCCTTTGCCTTTCTCACAATTTCGTGCATGGATTCGCCAAAGATCGACCGAACTCCATAACAACAGATGGTCACGGGCAACAGACTGTAGACAGTCAAAATTGGCATTACCAATGATACACCCGCGATTAACCAAAAAACTTCTCAGCCTGAGTAGAAATAACCTTAGAATAATAATAGGCACAATTACGGGCCATAACCTCCTTAACAAACATCTTTTCAACATAGGCGCCACGGACAGCCCCCTCTGCAGGGGCTGCCTTGATGCCGAGGAATCAGCCGCCCACGTCATCCTGGATTGCGAGGCCGTGGCTTCTCAACGTGCAGAAATCCTCGGAACAATGAGGTCGCTCCGCGAAGCCTGTGAAGCTCCCAGGAAGCTTCTGTGCTTTTGGGCGGAGCTAGGCTGGCTCGGTTAGCCAGAATCCCCACGCACAACGGACCGAATGGGAGTCTAAGTGCGGAAAAGGGAGTCCCATCATCATCATCATCATCACCTTCCACTAATCCCAATCTACTGCAGTTTTTGGCCAACCCTTATAAAAAAATCCGAGTTAGTTCCGCCATCTCCTACACCTCTGATGATAATATTAAGACCGTTTACGCCGTACGGCATTTCATACAAACTTTCAAGTTCTTATTTTTCGAAAATAATGAACTGATTTTAATGAAACTTCATACGCATAAGCAGGATACAGAGGTCTAAAATGTTAGTTGAGAACATTTTCAAAAAATTGTGTTACAGCCAAATTAGACCGATTTTAAATTTTCAACAGAAACAGAGATTTTCAGTTATCTTTTTTTAAATAAGACATTTAGAAAATGTTCTCTACTAACTTTTTAGACCTTTGTATCCTGCTTATGCGTATGAAGTTTTATTAAAATCGGTTCATTAATTTCGAAAAATAAAAAGCTTGAAAGTTTCTATGACATGCCGTACGACGTAAACGCTCTTATCCAGAAATCCTTTACTTACATTATAATTGCAGATGTTTCATCAGTCGTCATAATCAGTCTAAATTGTTCCCAATGCTGGGACACAGGCCTCCTCTATGTGAGAGAGAGTGGGCACAGTACGGGCTGGTAGATGTCACATGTTTTAGAATTTTTGGTTCTAGGACATGCCAGTTTCCGGAGCAGTGGTTCCAAGTTTGTAGGTCGTCGGTTCGAAAACAGGCAGGTATTTTACTTTGTGTAGTCGATTTCATCACCATTGCTCTCAAAACGCTGAAGGAAAACATCTTGAAGTTTCATCAGAAAGTTAAATTAATTCACCGAAAAATCAACGTGCCTTTTCTTCTGTCGCTACCAACATCCCAATCGGCTACCGGATAAAATTTAACGAATCACCCGCCATCATTTTAATGCTATCGTAATGAATGTTATATACGAGCGCGTTTTATCGACCTTACGGCTTCTGTCTTACCTTTTTTACTCTTGTATTGGGTGTAATTGATTTAGGAACGAAATTACTGTAATTTGATATGCAAGAGTAATGATGGTTTTAAAATATTGTGTAATTCTGCAGGTGATAACTTTGTGAAGCAGCATTAAAATATTTTAATAGTTTCACTGAATGCAAAACTGGAAGTGATTAAATTTATATAAGCAGCAACGCTTATTATTTTAATGTTGGTAGTAGATACCTTCCTTTTAATGAAATGTTTCTTACTTTCACATTTATAAATGTACTAAGCTCTGATTTTTAATTTGCTACACTAAAATGACAGCTGCGATCAAACTTTTCTTATCAGCATGATATTATTTAGTATTTAGCTGTCATTTTCGCCTAGCAAATTATAAATCAGACTTTAGGAAGATAGTATAATTTTTCTATAGTTTCGCACACAGATTTTCTCTTTATTCAGATGTAGATCAAGGTTTTCTTTGAGTCAGCTAATAATTCTGGCTGGAACATCTCAAGCGACGCTTGCAACCTGTCCTTACATTTTAAACATTTCTTATTGCAACGCCACTGTGAAAATATCACCCGTCAATTTTTGGATTGACATTGTAGTCACCGCCATTCTGAAAGAGAACAAGCTTAAAATTAAATTCACAAAATAACGTATAAAAAGCAGCTGAAAAATGTATCGTGACGAACGAAAGCATTGTTGTCTCACATGCCATTTCACATTTCACGCAGGCTCCCAACAACCATAACTCCAGAACATTTATTACTCCGTATGATTGTCGTATCCAGAATTAATATCACCATTGTCTACAAATGTTTCTCTTTTATTTGCCTCGCTATCTGACCGGTAGCCGCATATCCAGAGCTTGAGTTATCTCGATCTGCCGCCAATCAATCTACATCACGTCACTACTTGAAAAACTAACTTATATTTGCACCCACTCAACTCAATTACTATCCTTGAGTTTAAGACTATAAGGTTGAGGAACATAAGCATGGTGGTAAATGGAAAGTTGTGTCCGCTTCGATCGGTCGTAACAATCGATTTTGATTGACAGATAAAAGAAATCGATGCATCGCTTTGTTCGTGGGTCGATTATTGTGTCTACGTAATTGGATAACGGTATGTGATGGTGACAGTGCATGGTGATTTGGAGATGCTTTTAAATTCTAATATGAATTGGATAAAAAATAAATTGCTTAAGCCAAATAACAATGCAGAAAAAACGGAACCACTACTCACCAGGTATTGGTTGCTAAAACAAAACTTTCGTTGTGTTTCATTGCATTATTCTCTAAACTCAGATTTTAAATTTGGTAGACCAAAGTGGCAGCTAATATTGTATACTAAATAATGTCATGCTGACAAAAAAGGTCGTTTCATTTTAGTCTAGCAAATTAAAAATCAGAGTTTGTACAGTTTTACCTTCGAAATAATAAGGAAGAAAACGAATATGTTTGGATATACCTAGTTAAATACGCACTACATATTGGCTTAATCTATAGACCCCCAAATACAAGCGTAAGCAGTTTTCTAGAATTCTACATTTCTCAATTGGAAAACAAACGACGAGCTTTAGTGTTCGGTGATTTTAATATTAATTTGCTCCGTAACGAACGTCAGACTACGACTTACGTTGATGCACTCAATGAAGCGGGCTTCCAAATTTTGAATAAAATAGATGCTGATTATTGCACACGAGAAACAAGTAACACTAAATCTGTAATAGACCATATTTGCTCAAACTTGATATCAGGAAAATTCCATATGGCATACATCAACTCGACCTTGTCGGACCATAATCAACTCTATCTTGAATTGAAAAATCACAAACACGTCCCAAAACAGAAGACTACTTTCTCAGTAACTAACTTCGAAAGGCTGTATAAATCCGTAGAAATCCAACATTTTATAAATGAGGAACATATCTATGAAACCCTAGAAAGCTTCATTATATCACAGTTAAAACAAAATAAAACAACAAAAATCAAAATTATGAATAAACCAAGAGACGACTGGATAAACAAGAAGATATTAGATGAAATTGATGAGAGAAATATAATCTGGAGAAAACATAAAGCAGATCCTAATAACCCTATACTGGAAGAACAACTAAAATTAAAAAGATATGCTGTATTTAAAAGTATAAGAAATACTAGGAATAACTATTACTACGAAAATTTTAAAAAATGCGAGAAAATGCCAAAAAAAATGTGGAGTTTAATAAATAACTTAGCTAGTAATAGAATTAAAACTGTTTCCACCCCTCCTAAACTTATAGTTAACACTTGTGAAATTACAAATAGGGACAAAATTTGTCAAAGCTTTAATGATTTTTTCTCGACAATTGGTCCTCACTTAGCCAATAACATACCATTGAAATACCACAACAATTTAACCAACACTCTTAATTACACTACAGACATACCTAATAATGAATTAACCGTATTTGAGCCATGTACAGTTGAAGAGGTAAATAAAATTATCGATGATCTAAACACAAACACAAGCTGCGGCATAGATGGGATTACTGCCAAGGATATCAAATGTATAAAAAAGTTGATTCTAGATCACTTAACTAGTTGCATTAATAAATGCTTTAAAATGGGAAGGTTCCCGGATAGTCTAAAAGTTTCAAAAGTAACGCCAATATACAAGTCTGGAAGCAAATCTGACCCTAGCAACTACCGACCTATATCGGTGCTACCTATACTATCAAAAATTTTTGAAAAAATAATTTTCAGACGCATTATAAACCACTTAAACAATATTGATTTCCTTTATAGCCAGCAATACGGGTTCCGACCTAAATCAAACACCCTATCAGCCACAATAGACTTAATAACTAAAATTAAAACATCAATTGACAAGAAACTTATATGTCTGGGAATCTTCATCGATTTGAAGAAGGCATTCGATACAGTTTGTCATTCTCTTTTGCTTAAAAAACTCAGTAACGTGGGAATAACGGGATCGGCATACAGAGTCATGGAATCATACCTTACAAACAGGTTTCAAATAGTCAAAATAAACAATTATGAGAGTACACCAGCTAGATTAAATTGCGGAATACCACAGGGATCAATTTTAGGACCTTTACTTTTCCTTGTGTACGTAAATAACATAAAAAACCTTAATGTTACTGGCGACATCACTCTGTACGCTGACGATACTTGTCTCTTTTATTTTGGACATGATGTTCAAGAGATTGTCACGAAAGCGCAAGCTGACCTATCATCACTTAATGAATGGTTCAAGTACAATTTGCTGACCATCAACCCGAAAAAAACGTCGTATATGGTCTTTGCAGCTAAAAATAAAAAAATACCTAGCAATATTAAACTATCCATAGATAATGAAACACTACAAAAGTCAACAAACGAAAAGTATTTAGGCTTAACTCTGGACCCTAGACTATCATGGTGTAATCACATTGAAAACATGCGTAACAAAATCTCTTCACTCACTGGGGCATTACGTAGACTTTCTGGTTGTATCCCTCATAGAATTAAACCCATGATATACAATGCACTCGTGAAACCTCACCTGGAGTATTTAGTAGAAATCTGGGGATGTGCTGCTCAAACTTACATAAATGACATTCAAGTTATACAAAACAAACTTATTAAAACTCTGTACAATTACCATTACCTAACATCAACTAAACAAATATATAATGACACTAAGATATTCAACATACAACAACTATACATATTCAAAACATGCATTCTAATAAGAAAGATTATATCACAAGAAACCCACTCTCAACTTACTTTCAAAAAAGGAAATCACGGATACCACACCCGAAATCGCAACAAGTTAGAACTCAGGCCACCGAGAACCAATTACGGGAGGAAAAACATTTTATACGAAGGAGCAGTGCTATTTAATAAACTGCCAGATGATATGATTAACGTTAAAAGTACAAATATCTTTAAAAAAATGTTAAAAACTCATGTATCTAAAATTTTGTAATTAACCATGTACTTAATTTCTCTAGAACCCTATTTAAATATATTATGTTATCGCTCTCAGTTTATATATTGTCGACTCACGGAGTCATGATGTAATATAGTATAAGGTGTAATGTATAATCTCATATTTTAAGCGAACTATTTGTGTTCTTTATGAGAATAAATATCTTTAAACCGAAATCCTTGTCAGAAACGACGAATTTCGAATTTCTAAAAATTCAGTGCCTATACTGAGTTTTCAGAAATCCGAAATTCGTTACGTACCTTTTCCAATTAAATATTATTGTGTGCAGTTTAGAGTTTTCGATTAGTTTCTCTTAATACCACTTTTACACCACCACAGTCGGCAAAATTTGATTCACATCCTCGATTATCTTGAACACACACACCGACAGACCAATTTTCCGTAATAATAACCTTATTATAATCACAGTTCCCTTCGTAATACCCTCCGTGGTTTTCATATTAAATTATATGTTGCTGATGCCGCAAGGTACGTCTGTCCATCCGTCCGTCCTTTTTTATTAGTACCTACTTAACTGTTTTTTTTTATTGTAATAAAAGGTAATAAGCTTTTGTGGCATTGTTCTTGTTCAGTCTCGTTTGTGGCCAGTTTTGAATTTATCAGGTAATTGGTTTATTTGGGTCGATTTTTTTATTGTGATTACAGGTCAAGTTTTAAAAGACTGTGTTGTCTTTGTGGTGTGAGGTAAGTGGAGACTGATTTTTGTTTTTTTCTTTTTTTTTTTCACTTAGGGCATTCGCAGAATAGTTGACATCAGCTTTGCTTAAATAGAGTCATGACCTGCATCCTTATTGCGTAACGCACAATCAATCTCAATCTGAATCACTTTGATATTGCACATCCATCCATTGCTTCATATGTTCGAAAAATTTGTCTGCTCAACAACGTAAATAACGCAATGAATGTTGAACTGTCGAAATGAAACCCATTGCCACTGATACTGTGTTACGAAACCACCCCGCTTACATAACAGTTCTAATCTGTCAGTGTATTGTGTTGATGTTATGATCCCCAGGAGAACTAATACGAAACTATGACACCGCAATGAACGTGAAGTTGCAAATCATTAAATATCTTACTTAAAGGGTAACGAGCATCAATTTAGTTCCCACATCAACATCGACTTGCTATCTGTTCAAATTTACCTCCATCATTACTTGGCTATTAACTCTAAGCTAGGTAAGTGAGGATCGCGTTTAACTAAAATAGATGTTAATAAGTGCCTACGATACTCGGGTAACGTTGTACGTAAATCGTAAGCAACCTAGTTAAGACTGACAGAGGTGCGCTACGGTGGTGCAAGGGATGTAGGAAAAGCGATTAACTTTTCTTGTATGAATTCACCTGTAAAATACTTACTTCAGGGAAGTCGACACAACTTTAAACTTATCCAAACATGTCTTTGATAAGCAACACAGTCTATTAACTTATACACTAGCGGTGCACGGCGTTGGTCCTAAATGCATATACAAATTGGTGACCACCGACTCCTTGCCTGTGGCTTAGAAAGCAAGTTGAATTTGATCGCCTGTGATGGCCAAAGGTGCTTCGATTAAAAAACAAGGTCAAAAGCGTGCAGAAAAAATTTAAGTTTTGAGATTCACGATTGTAGGTTTCTTCGTAAAACAGAAAGTAAATAATATTTCTCGCTTTAATCTTATCTTTAGAACCACCCCATCGCATACATCACGCGAAACTCCGGCGTAAGCGAGTGTAAGTAAGCGCTAACTAACGCAAGGAAGACTTAGACGCGAAATATTTGCACCGTGCAGCACTTAGCGCTCTTATCGCTCGAATAAATCGCTTCAAGCACTTATTTGTTGAAACACCCGGGCACTGTGATTTCGTATGCTTAAAGCGTTGATTGAGATATGTTTGCAATGTTTCTGAAATAGAGTTTTAAGCGGAATAATTTGAGCCTTTGCAAAAAATGTCAGGGTTGGTATATATATTAGTTTGAAGGTTAAATGCCGTCGACTGTCGAAGTTAAAAATATGTTGTCTGTCACTGAAAACCAAAAAATTAAAAAAAAATGCTTCCTAACAATCTTCTAGTTTCGAGAACAATCAGATGAGATTCATGATTATCATCATTTCAGCCAAAAGACGTCCACTGCTGGACATGAGGCATGCGCCACCAAAGCACATGATGAGATTCATCATCAGCCTACAGCAATCAACTGCTTGACAAAGGCCTCTCCAATTGCACGCCATTTAGCTCGATTCTCGGCATGAACATTCCGCTGCTTTTAGCCACCCTGCGAAGATTGTCGCTCGCCTGAGGGGTCCTACCTCACATTTGCCGATTCGCCGTCTCCACTCAAAAGCACGTCTACCCCAATGGTTATCGGTTCTACGGCTAATAAATATACGATGAGATTGAAAAGCAGTTCACCTCAGAAAAACCACTTGACATAACACGAAATATTCGGACGTAAAAATAAACTAAACTGATCCGAAAAGTGGCATAAAGAATGGGTTCTTTATGCCACTTTTCGGATCAGTTTATTTTTCTCCTTACGAAAAACTCAACTCCACCCAAAAGTCACAAACGAAAATGGATTAGCTTACTCGCCCACAGTAACTCGCTACTCGCCCGTCTACTAGGCCATAAAGCTAAAGTATGGCCTCAACGGATTATGAGGCCAAAGTTATGGTAGTTACGGCTTACGAGAACTTACGCTCAATTTATGGATTGTTGCTCAGTGAAAAGTTATTGACCTTGGACTGAATTTCGATGTTTTTTGGAATGGTAGTCTTCATCAGCTAATGTAATACTAATTTCTGAGTGAATTACGTTTTGTTCTTTAAATTACTGGTTATTTGTAAAACTCTTACTAAACATAGGTTTTTTAGAAGCACCACAAGAGATTGATTTGACAAGCTTGCCTATTCTTTGGTTCTGAAGAAGCTGCTTTTAACAAGAAAATGTATTCTTTAAAAATATCATCTTAGCATTATTTAAAGCTCATCCATTCTAATTCAACCCATAAAACTGTCCAGCAGAACCCCAAAATGACCCTATAAAACACACTACCCATTAACAGAAATAAAACAGAGACCGCCAGAGTAATGCAGTCGGTGCATCCGCAATATATACCCGGGTAGCCGGGTACCAGGTCTTCGGGCCGGGTAACGGGTAGTACGGGTATTATTTACGAGCACCTGGGCAATTACATGGGTAATGTGGAACGCTGAAAGTGGAGGGTAGTGAAAAATAGCAGAAACTGTTCGCGGCAGGGGTAATTAGATTTAGTTTTGTGTGGATTTTTATTTGTCGCTTCTGTTAGGGCGTGTAATTCCAAAGCAATTTTTGACAACGAGACTACTTTTTTGACAATTACGTTATACAGGAAACAAATAAAGAATAAAAAAAAAAAACAAATAAAGAATCTGAATCTGAATCAGGTGCCATCTAATCATCAATTCACTCTCTGTAGTCAATGTGTTTCGTGTCTACTCATAAAAAAGAATAACTAAATACTACAACAACGATGAGTCTTCACCCATTCCACGAACAAAAACCGTAAAAATAAAAATACGCAACCCCGAAACAGAAATAGACGAACAAACAGATAGTTAAACAGAAAAAAAATAATAAAAAACGCAGAACCCACATAAATAACGTTTTATTGGCGCTATCAATAATATTTTATAGCAACATTCAATAACGTGTAGAACTCGAGCTACTCAAGCGTATAAAGCAATAATTACTGAGCACAGGACGTTAACAAGATTTACGTCTAAACACGCAGCCTCAACTCCCCCTCTCACTATAAAATTTGCTACACACGTTTATCTCCAGCTTTCTCAATAAACAAACCGGAGAAACGTACGGATAAAGCCAAAAGACTAACATATATCTCGCAGAGCAATAAAATAAATCCGACTTGCCTCCATAATAACATTCAGAGTGGTGAATTATTTTCTAATCCGAACGTCGGGAGGCTAATAGTTCGCACGTGTCGGTCTTTATACTGAGTTACTGGTGAAAACATCCCAAGAAAAACATGAATTTCCACCAGCAGCGAGCCGGTAATGCTCCTTTAATGCGGACACCTTAATAATTGTCAAATAAATTTGGGAGTAAAGCCGCTCTGGAAAAAGCTGCAGCGTTGAACGCGGCTAATGACGTCATAACTTGTGTGATCGCGATCCGACAGCGCTTCAAGCGGCTTTTTATTTTGGGATTCTTGTTATGTATTAGCTTTGGAAGATGTTCGAACGAAACGCTTTAAGCGATGCGTGAGATATGGGTGTGTGTTGCAATAATGTTCTGGGATTTTGTTAGACTTTTGGGTGGTTTTATTAGACAGCCAGCAAATAATTATTTTAAGGATTTGTGTACTAAATCAGACATGTCATAACATGGGTCCTATCTATACTGAGAAGTCTTTTAAATGAAAAGATTTATTTTTAATGGAAAAGCGCTAACGTCACATCCTTTTTTTAAGTATTTTTATTAAATATGAAAGTAATAATACTCCATGTTGCATAAACACTGAAACTTACACGTTAGAAACTTTTCATAATAAAATGCTTGCTGTAAAAATTCCCATGACTGTTCCATCTGGTTCCTTGTTTGAGCTTAACCCACCAAACGAGAGACAATTTCTCCTGCCTACTGCACATTCTTACAAAAAATTCAATACACAGCACTTTACTGAAAAGGATTTAAGTTCATTTCCCAAAACAACACTAAAAACAGAATTCAAAAACAAACAGCAAAGTGAATCAGTCACTACAAAACGGAGCATGTACTCAGGACATAAATAACGAGTCATATTTTCACGCCATTTCAACTATGCCCCACAAAGAAGCGCGTCTGTTTGGATTAATGTACCTTCATACATTTATACGTGGCTCTCCCGTTCAACAAGCCTGAAGTTTATGAAATACTACCTTAATACATCAACACCTTCATTCGACAACCAACCCTATAACTTAGAACCCAGATCTTAATTTTGATTGGTGTGGTGCGGTATCTTGCATCGTTTAAACCCAGTCACCGTGATGAATATCCCGCAAAGTTCCTCCGGTGTCTATCCAAGCACTTTGTGAGATAAAAATGTGGACGACGAAGAACATAGATCTGGTGTAGTGGCGTTTGCAGACAGCCGACAAAAAGTACTCTCACTTTAGTAGTTAGGGTGGAGATACACTGGTGATTTGATTTGTGGCTGAATCAAAATGTTACCCTCGCTTGCTAACTTACAAGATTTGATCACGTCAAGTTCAAAGGTGACACTACTGGCAGTGAAGGTAAAAATCACAGTGAGTATGATTGATCTTGTTCTCCAGGCTCCAATTCTGCTGTGAGAGTATAAAAAGTTGATAAATAGTATGGTAATTAGAAACTTAAAGTAATAGAAAACCACCTTACTACGTAAATTAATAAAACACATCGAATTAGATGTATTATATAGTTTTCTGCCACGACTTACAACTTGTTACTTTACAACAACTTACTTGCTTTATGAAACGGGCATTGCAGTTTTGCGCATCCCACAAATTAGGTAAGATTTATCTCAAAGAGAAATGTGCGTGTTGGCACTCTATTCGTTTACTATTCTATACATGCGATGCAATAAAAATCCTCTGAGCCCAATAAAGCGTACATCCCTAACGGATCCAATCACACACAACATTCCTGCAATTAATCGATAAAAACGCAAAAAACACGAGTCATTTAAAATCCCTTCTACGGACATGTACAGACAATCGATACTTTATTTGATTCTAACGATTTCAATTTTATCTCGATGCGAGCCTATTCGATACCTGATTCCGAATGGCCGAGTTGATAGTAACGCTCGTTGAATGCAAAGCGAATAACAACGATGAGTGTCGCACAGTTCCAATTTGCGACTATAGTTAACGTGATACAACCTTATCGGAGTCAGGACATTCTATTTTGGAAGGATCAGGTAAAGTGGACCTAGGGTGGAAAGGGTAAAGTTGAGATTGGAACAAAAATATATAGTTACAAGACTTAGATCGTGAGGTGTTGTGTGGAAATATACGGAAAGATTCACAGAGCGTGTAACTCGATATGATTATATTGTTAATGCTGGGTTCAGCATATTAAACAATATACATAATCATTATGGACTCCGAACAATTCAATCATTGATGCCAAAAATGTTATTTCGTTATTAGTCACCGAAGCAACTTTTCAAACAGTGACTTTTTAGTTACCTTTGGATGGACCCGATAAAACCAAAGCCGATTAAAAAAAAATAGAAATTGGAGTTCATACCAAGGAACATTCACTCTAAGGGTCTAAACAGACGGACTGCATTTCAGCTGTAGCATCGCAGTCTGGATGCAGTTGACATGACTAGGTTTCGAAGCAGTTAAGTCAATTGAATCTAAATAGCGATGTTGCAGCTGAAATGCAGTCCGTCTGTTTAGACCCTTACAAGTTCAGTGAGCAACAAGCAAAACATTACACAAACGTTCACGTCCACAATAACCTTCCGTACATTTCGAACCAAAGACGATAGTGTTAGAGCAATCGCCATTATCGATAAAGATAAAGCCGTGAAGGTGGTTATTAGAACGAATAAGGCTCTATTAAGTTGTTCGAGCGCCGTGGATGTCCATGGATGGCTGCGGATCCAACACTATCCGTAGACAGAGTAAACTAACACTATCAGTTTTACGTTTATTGTTTGGTAGGCACGTTTTTATAATGCATGGGAGGCTGGTGTTGTGGGAAGTGACTGTGCACTCGGTTAAGATTGAGATATTTCCTTCTTTTTGTAAGATATACTAGTAGACCGATTTGTATCACTACACATAATCTTTGGGGCTGTTGCATTTATTGAGTAAGACGATTTGAGCCCGGAGGGGGTCCAAACAAGTCTTATTTTTTCTTATGTGGGGGTGGGAGGGGTCTAGACTGTTCTTACGCAAGATCACAAAAGTAAACAAAAATTATAAGTTTTTAATTTTTTGCTAGGTACTTTTTCTTTGCGTTTTTGGTAGATACTGATCTTACGTAAGATTAAAACGGGGGTGGGGGTTCATCCAAGTCTTATTTTTCTTACGTAAGGGGAGGGGAAATGGGTCAAAAATGTCTTACGTAATAAATGAACAGCCCCTTTCATTATACCAATCTAAAAGAAAGAAACAATAATTAGAGAATTGAAAAAAAACTGTCCCATAGGCTTCTTCTCCGTTCACCTTTTATACCCTATTTTTGGCCAGACGGTAATAAAAATCAGCCAGTATGTGTGTACATAAATGATTAAATAAATAATAAACAGCCAGAAAACAGAAAGGATAAATACGAATTAAGGCTCCTTCAAACAGGCACGACACGCGATAAAATTGCGCGCGATACAAAGGCACTGCATGTCGCGCAACGAGCGGTGCCTTTGTGTCGCGCGTGATTATTCACGTGTCGCGCCTGTTTGTAGGAGCCTTTAGGAAAATTCGTTGGAACATTACTGAGAACCAGTCAAAAGGAGTAAATTTTTAGCTACCTATTGATATTTATTATCTGAATAGCCGCTACAGCTACTAAAACTTCTGTAACAATTTTCAAATTCAAATACATACACAACTTACTATGTCATAATAAAAAAACTGTATAGAATCCTGTCATAACACAGAATCGTAACGTTGTAGAAGAGATAAGAAATCTAAGGCGACGGCTACAACAAAATATGTATCAGAACAAACATTAACGGAGTTGCCAAACTATCAGATAAACAGGGAATCTGCTCACAGATCTTGTGCTCAGGGGTAGGCCTTTGGGCATTACCAAAATAAAATTACAAACACTGTAAAAAAGTGGAAGTTCTGATGCTTGTTTCATAGGCACTCAGTAGTGAGCGTTTAGCTCAATGGAATTGAATATTTTTAGCACATACGAATTACACAATAATACATTCCGTAGGAGAACCAAGGTATCCGTCATAGCCCGAAGAATTGCCAAACTTAAGTGGCAGTGGGCAGGGCACATTGCTTGCAGAACAGATAGCTGATAGGACCGAAAGGTTCTAGGGTGGCGACAGCGTACAGGAAGACGTAGCGTTGAAGGCCGCAAGAATCCGCTTGATGCGAGAAGCACATAACCGGTCGAAGTGACGGTGCTTGGGGGGAGCCTATATCCAGCAGTGGACGTGTTTTGGCTAAAATGTTGATGATGAAAAACTAGCTACTTTTTCTTTTATCTAAAAATTAATAGTGACAGTTCCAAACGCACAAGATGACTGCGTTTGACAATTGTCTTATTTGAGGTGAATATGTTGCTCCCAACTATGTACAGACGCCAGCACATCAAGCTACTACAATCTGTCACATTTCTTTAATACATTTTCAACTTTATACAGTTTCAGGTAGCTTGAAGTGCTGGCGTCTGTACATATTTTAGTTAAAATTTGTAAATCTTTCCAGCTGTTTTGACCTACAATAAAATAAGTATGCATATAATAAATGGCCAATAACCTAATACATATTTGCTTAGATAAACAGTTCACTATCATTACAGTTTAAATTTAGTTCTACCATGCATGAAAACGTACCACACCGACCAAAAATAATGCCCGAAAAGCCATCAGAATTTTAGTTAACACAGTTTATTAACTTAGTAGCAGCCCTAATCCGGTTTAAACCAGATACAAGCCGGGAACGGGGGAAAACGTAGGATTAAACGGACGCCCCCAATAACATTAACATAGAAATGGACCTTTACTGGTACACATTTTTACTGACCTTATTCATTCTGGAGTAAATTTTTCACTGTTAAACTACTGCTCTTTATGTGACTCCAAATGTTATAGAGCGGTATTTACTTTTAGCTAATGGAAAAGAGGTTTTAAGGGCAATCTGATTGTTTTTAGTGTCCGTATTTTGAGTTTGTTTTTAAATTATTATCGTTGTACTTTTTGTCCTGCCCCTTCACAAATCCTTCAAAAATGTAATAATTTAATAATATTATATGTATAATTATGTAATAATTTAGGTTGTAACGGCGCTTTCAAAACGCAGTTTTTGTTACACAAAGTTGCAGTTTGCATAATAAGATCATTAAATTATAGGTAATTGTATGAGAAATAAAAGGTAAAGCGAAAATAACATACCGTCGTTTTTGCGTCGGGGGTTAAAAATACCTGCAAGCGAATGCATTAATCAGTGAAAATTCACCAATCTTAAATCTTGACGCTTGATTCACAGGTTTTTCCTGAATGTATTTAAATTAAGTCTCCAAAACAGTAAATTAAACACATACACACTCAAACCTAATCCTCACACAATAAACCATTTCTCAGCGTAAACAAACGTTCATAATCTCAAAATCCCTTCAACACACAGACCCATAAACTCACTTACTCCTACTCCGTTAAAAACCTCTAATTTGTATGCTAATCATATTAGATAGTTGGTATAATCCTCCATGTTTTGAAAGCCACAGATTACACGGCTGTAGTAAAATTGCTTTATAATTATGTTACGATGAAATGTTTTGATAGGAAATTACGTATGCTGCCGGATTTAGTAGGGAATCGATTGGTTTTAGAATTTACGGGCATTTTCTCTTGTTGTGTGATGTGTTGGGAAGCTTCCTGATAGATTTATTTATTTAATACTTCAACCACATAAATGTACAGAGGCGGACTTAATGCCATAGATAAAAGGTTTGAGCTTCTGCTGATTTGTTTCATAAAATTCTCACAGTGACTACTTAGGTGAAGTGAGCTTGAAGTCAATAATGTCGATCCTGTTTCCACCGAAGGGTAATGGCAGAGGTGTAGGTACATACCTATACCCACATTTTGCCAGCATCAGGTGGTATGACAGTTCACTTCACCTACGTTTTCACGATGAGATTTTTACAGAATACATCGGGTGGTGATCGCTAGAGGCAATTTAGTATATTATTAGTAATGTAAGGTGGGCTAAAAGTTACAACTTCTTCGTAACCATGCTAACTAACTAGAAATTTGCTTTACACAAAATACACTAAAAGGGATTGCGTTTAACCTAGAGGTCAGGTGAGATAGTTTTCACCAGATAGCACAACCTGTTAGCTTCTGTCGTGAATAGATTAATAGGTCAGAAAGTTTATATAGCAGCAAATTTTCAGAGAATCGCCGGAGATGCTTTAAACGTTACTCGGGGGATTTACCGGTTGAATGCCGTAGTTACAGAAACAATTAAAAAGCCATTGTGTCTCGCATGGATCCACGTCGCAAGACATACGAAACGTTAATCTATCAAAATTAGCTTTTCTACTTTAGGCAGCAAAGTTTTCCCATTATATAGAAAGCATTGATCGTATAATAAAGAAAATCTCATATACCATTGTAAGTAAACATTTCATCGTCTGAAGCATTAAAATGCCAAAATAACTATAAACAATCAAAACTAATGACATCCTTAATAGTCGCCCAGGTGACTACTCAATTCGACCTAAATTCAAAATCCCGGAATCCCGTGAAAACCCAGCACTGGCCGCACGACAAACACTAACTCACCCGCTTCAATCCCGCACAAATCTCCAGACTAATGCAGGCGGGTAACGTCTGTGATTCCCACATTGTCCTAAGTTTAGGGAGCGGAGCTAAGCCAGAAATGAACTAGCTTTGAGGTAGGTGAAGAATTGAAAATTCTGTAAAGGCATTTTCAAGAGGTCTCTTTTATATTCACAGGCAAGTGACTGACGTGTGGCCAAAAGCAGAGAGAATTTGAGTGAGGATTTGCGTCACTCTCCAACTGTGTTGGGTTACATTTTTGACAGGCGTCATGGTATGATACAAGGTACCAATGTAGTTAACAGACACCTTTACAATTGAAAAATCAACATTTGATTTATAACAACAGAAATTCAATTGTGTCTCATTAGCTCCAGTTGAGCTACTACAAAATCTTTGAAAATCAGAAATATTAAAATTCGCATCTAACTAGGTAAATATGTATGTATTTCTAGCGGCTTTCTAATCAAGTGGACAAATCTATACTAGAAATAAATAAAATTGAAGTATCTGTTATGTCAAAATAACAGATTTTTACTAAATGCATTTAAAATGCGATACTTATAACAAAAAAACATTTTTTAAATTTTTTGTCTGTCAGTTTTGTTCCCGCTAATCTCTGAAACGGCTGGACCGATTTCGACAGGAACTGTCGCCGGCAGATAGCTGATGTTATAAAGAGTAACTAAGACTACTTTTTGTCTCAATAACATGTTCCCGTGGGATAATTTCCGACATCCACGCAGGCGAAGTCACGAGGAGAAGCTAGTCATTCATAAAGGTAACTATAGGCAGACCGCTTAACTAAGACGTTGCCTGAGGTAGCTGTGTGCTGTGCGCAGTGCGGAAGGGGTGATTGATAGTTGTCACAAGTTGACGAATAACTGAGCTGACGAATAACTATAGATGTGATGCTCTAGATTACATCCCACACCCCTCCCGCACCGCGCTGCTACCTCAGACAAGTCTCAGTTAAGCGGTCGGCCTATAGTCCCTTTCACCATCTCTATTTAGATTTGCAATGTCATCTTACGTTTTGACAGCCAAAATATCATGATGTTCACAAACAAGAAGTACCACAGAACCCTTAAATTACAGGTATCCCAAAGCTTAACCACTAAATTATCCATCCCAAATACGCGTTCAGACCTAAACCGCCCCACAACGAACTCAGGACAATTTAAAACCCGTTAAGGGCCACTAGATCCCTTTAATGCAGTGGAGTCCAGATAAATGGCAGCGGCATATTGGCGTACTATTAAAACTATAAATCTCGTGGTCAGCTCTGTGAGGTGGGGAGACATTAAAGGGATTGGGTAAGCCAGTTTGTTCTGGTTGATTTGCTGGTTTTTGGGTAAAGCGGAAGTGAATCTGTGGTTAGGGGTCGCGGACTGAGTTTTGATAGTGAATTTTGGTTTATTGAGGTTATATTTAACAAAAGAGAAACGGCTCTTTATATCATGGATGACCGTTGCATATTTAGACGCGGTGAAAGCTTTGATTGATTGAATAGTGAATGATGAAGTCATATATGGCCAGGGGGCCTAAAAAGGCCACTTTGATAAATCATAAAAGGATAACATTATGAATCATAATGGACAGTTAACTGTTAAGTTAATCGTATTAAAACCCATTGGTGAAGGATTTTTCAGTTATTTTTTTTTTTTCGTGCTAAAATACCAATCTATCCAATCCCAAGCTCTTTGATTATACCTACGTAGTTCAGCCAAAAAAAGAAAAACACGTACTGTCTTCGCCATAATTATTATGATTCATAATTTTATCCTTTTATAATTCTGCTAAAGTGGCCTTTTTAGGTCCCCAGAGATTACAAGAGAAACAATTATTGCATGTAATGGCAATAATGAAATAAAAAAAATAAAAACAATTGAACCAGGTTACACAGAATATTCACACAAGAGACCGTGACCTCTGAGTTTGTTTCGGCCTTTCTTCTCAGAGTAGTCAGATAAAAAGCGCTGACCTCATCTATTATTTAAAATAGGTTTTCAACTGGACCGTATGTTACGAGGACGTCTTACGTGGCCTTACCATAGCTTGGTAAAGTTATTGTGACTCAAAACGCGTCCTTTAAAAACACCTTTTTCTTCAGCAAAGAAAATTAACATCCCAGAAATCATCACAAAGACACCAACATCTTAATTTCCAGCATCGTAAGCTAAGCAGACAATATTAGTAAGTAATACAGAGGTCTCAAATTAACATGGCGCCCACAACTGTTACACACAGAATTTAATACGGGCCACATTAAGGGTCGACCGCATAGTCTTCCACATGGTAGGAGCTCCAGACGTTTGTGGGGAGACCGGCTGTGGCTTTAGTTTTGAGAAGTGTAATATCATTTATAGATTAAAGTCTAGGGGATGATTTATTGTTTTGAGGAGTTGTCAAGCGATAGGTTTAACGTCTAATGCTGATCATTGCACACTTTCTAACATCAAGAGAATTAGTTCAGTTTTTCCAGCGCTAAAATTTCAGGTTTCCTGCTACAAAAAATTATACAGGTTCGATTTATCAAGAGCAATCCTAAATAAAAACTTGTAGAATTTTGCAGTAGTCGAACTTTTGAAAAGTGTAAGTTACTCTGCACAGTACCAAGACAAAGGGTTTCAAAACGAAAAATTTAAAGCCCTAATTCCTAAGCGAAGATTAAAGACAAACCATACACTTAATATAGCTCTGTAGCTGGTAGTAAACCATCTGAAAAAATTAGCGAAGATCAGCATTTATCATTCATCCATTCAGCATTCGTCAATGACAAGGCAATACAAAAAGATGCTTAAATGCCACAGTGTAAAAAAAACATGCAACAACCTGCTAACTATTCTCAAATCTCTACCAAAAGCCCACATTCCGTCACCAATTTCTCGCTAGCCTAAACAAGACTTATCCGCACAAACCCTAACCGATTCTCACCCCAACCACGACAAATGTACTAATCCTACAAGTTTATCCTTGTGGCCCACTGAAATCTCCGAAACAATGGCCAGCATGTTAACTGCCTCGGGTGACCACAAGGCTGTGTGCATATTACTGTGGGACAGAGACAGAGGTAGAGCTCAGTTGTGGATTAGAACGGGACGGTGTGCGGTTGCGTGTTAATTAAATTAAACGGGGGCTAGCTACGGGTTAATAGCGAGTAATCGCGGTGCGACGCTTGTCTTGTAGACTTTGTGTGCTGTACATGCGGTGTGGTAATTGTTTGGCAGTTGTGATGTGGAGGGATGTTTTGATGGCTGTCAGTTGTTGGTGTTTTAGCACTGATTCTATATGGGATTATGGTTTATGGAAATGGACCATTGAGTATGATGATTCTTGTCAAGCAAAGCAAGGTTTTCCTCTCTAGGCTTGAATTCGAAAGGCTTTTGTTGTTTCTGGTTTTCGATGAAGGCTGTCAATCAACCCATTGTTGTCATTTCTTACACTTGAGCTTCTCCGAATTGACACCATAACTTTTAATTCTCTATAATGAAGACATTCTTTATACTATATTTGTATATTAGCCAGATAAATAAAGCCCTTTAAAGCTTAACTATTTAGCATTTTAAACAAATGGAACTGATGTTTTATAAAAAAGCCTACTGTCAAAAAGAAACATTAAACGAGCTTAAAGCAACTTTATTATGCCAACATAAAACACCAAATGTTAGCTCACACGTCAAAAACAGTATTCTTATTAAAACATTACCCTAAAAACAAGGTCCCGTCCAAAATGATATTAAAATTTAATCATATTCACCACTTTTTACTAGCCCCAGCACTATAAATAAAATGGCGCATAAATATTCTACGTCTACCCTCCAAATATGAATTAATCACCGACCTGTCAACAAAGTGAAGTGTCATCGAGCTCGAAAGAGGGCGCTGAGATGTGTTCAAACTTGGATATTCAAATTAAAGAAGCCATAGAAGATGAATAACAGTTAGACCATGGATATTTTTTTCCGATAACCTATATTGTCCCACTGCTGGACAAAAGTCTCCCCCATATTTTTCCAATTTTGCTTGTGCTGTGCCTTCTTCATGGACATTATTAAAATAAAATGTATTTTTTCTTTTTAGCGATAGGAGTTTTTCTGGACAAAACTTACCAAAAAATTTTTATCGCTCTTGGATATAATATAATTTAATTTTTTGTATCTATTTTTATTTAAAGCGAAGGGCGTGAAGAACGGTCGTTTTCGGGGACTGTCTTATGTAATGTTGACGTTCGAAAAGTGCTGATTCTCAGCCTAATTTGAATAAATGACTTTTGATTTTGATTCACGAGTCAAAGAGGGCTAAAAATGTGGCCTAAAAATCTTGTCCTACTGTAATACCCTACCCTGTGCCCCAACCTCACAATATGAACGACCCAAGAAGGGAGCGCTAGCAGGGTAATTACCAGCATACATAATATACGCGATGAGTACAATTTTAAGCCAATAAATAACACGTAATACAGTCGAAAATATGGTAACGCATTTATTATAGCCACGACTTAATGTTACAAGTGTCATACGGAGCTGTTATTACCTGTCGGTGTCACGTAATTGGGTAGGTGTAATGTCTGTTTTCTATAGAATGAGTCATTTGAGCAATGTCACGTCGGACATAACTCGCGCGTAAGTTTTGGGTAAATGGGTAGGTACAGACCACAGGTTCATATGACAAGGCTGTATAATCAAAAATGATTACTCGTTTTCTGTGATTTTGTGATGTTATTATTTTAAGTGAAATGTGCCTTCTGGTTATTGTTAATTAAATTATAATGTCTTAAACATTTACGTACGTACTTACGTAGGTATCACAAAACTATGAGTCGTGTAAAAAGTAATGATTTATCAAGGTATTCCGTGCAATCAACAGGAAACCTGAATCAGTTTATAAATCAAACGCCTCGATACGTTTCCCTAAAAACTTTGTTGTTTACAAACAAAGTATAAACAGCTCTATACAAATCCTCGGTCGCCTTCCCTAAAATATGATCGCCCCCACCCTAAGGCTTGTTTGGGAAATAATGGATTCATTCTATATTCATTTACATGGCTAATAAGATTGGCCTGACACTGCCTGTGTCGCTGAATTACCCTGTCAAATATAATAATCTTATTGCCCGTATAAGGGTGGGTACTGATGGAAAGTCGAAGGATTAAATTAATGAGTTTAAATCTTGTAGATGTCAGTATGTTGTTTGACTATCGGCAATGAGATTTGGATGAAAAATCTGATGGTATAAAGTAAGTACGGTCAGCAACAAAAGTCGATTAACACTTCAGTTTTTTAATCTCAGTTATTGAGCAAAATATTTGTTTGAAATTGCAGCAGAAGTACAATTAAATTTTGAACAAATATTTTGCTCGATAACTGAGATTAAAAAAGCTGATGTGTTAATATTTTGTTCAATAACTGAGATTAAAAAATCTGAATTGTTAAATCGACTTTTGTTGCTGACTGTACTATTTCTTGCAATAACTTTCATGCAGGAACTAGATTATTCTGTGAAAACTTATTCTGAAGATCGATTTTATCAATTAAGAATATAGTTTTGGTAACTAACAAAAGGTGACTTACAAAGATGTGAGTAAAAACGCCAGGAGGGGACGCCCTAGGAAGACATATTGGTGACGTTCTTCAGATAGGTCAGGTGCGTAATACTCGCAACCGGCGTACGTATGACCACGTATAAAAAGGCCACTTTGGCGGAATCATAAAAGGAAGGATGAATCATAATGGATAGCTAACTGTTTAGTTAATCGTATCAAATCCTATTGGTAAAAGATTTTTCAGTAATTTTTTTTTGTCTGTGCTACAATACCAATCAATCCAATCCAATCCAATCCCAATATCTTTGATTATACCTACGTAGTGCAGCGAAAAAAAGAAAAACACGGACTGTCTTCGCTTTATTATAATTCATAATGTTATCCTTTTATGATTCTGCTAAAGTGGCCTTTTTAGGCCCCCAGATGTATGAAGGTAAACGGGGCAAAACGTCAACTGCTACGATCCTTACATACTCCTGTATGTAAGGATCGTAGCAGTTGACGTTCTGTGGTTTCTGCCTACCCTCAAGGGATGAAGGCCTGAGTTTACTTACTTATGTTTATGTATATCATTTTGGTAATCACGCACTTGACAGAAATTGTCAGAATTGAGTTCAAAAATCAGCTTAACAGAATGGTCAATGATGTTTCAACTCTCAAATACTGAAGAAATTTTCTGGGTAAAATATAGCATTAAAACCCAACCCAGCTGCTGAATCTGTTCAAAAATTTCCCTCACGCCATAATTTAAAAAAGGCCAAGCGATAAAAAACCCAATTCCACTTAAACAATAATTTAACTTTCATGAGGCGAGCGTGTTAATGACCATCCTTTCGCCAAGCGCCAAGATTTCGCCAAAAAAACGTCGCAGCTGAATCCGACTTTAGTCATTAATTCTGCGAGAGGGAGGCCGCTATATTCTCACTGTTACGTCTTCGAGTAAGTGACGTGATCCAATTTGAATTTTCTCCTTTCAGATTTTGTTATGTCAAACAGTCGTTCGAATTAGCTGTTTGTCGGGCCGTTTGATGCGAACGAATTGGATACGAAAATAAGGGGTTCCTAAATGTTGTTACGATTTGACAGACGAGACGTAACGAGGTTATTGACTGTAAATTGATTTTTAAGATTTAGGTTGTGTGTGGGAGGAAGATGTAATGTAAGATGATCGTTGTTTCAGATGTTAATGATAGATGAAGATTATTTTTGTTCTTTTGAATAGTTTGTATCTGATCATTTGTAGGGGACTGTACATTAACAATGAAAATGCTTTTAGTTCAAAATATTAAGCACCTCAAACCACTTCATGAAACATTAAAATTGTAAGAACTTCTACGGAAGCTCAATCGCCATCATAGAACCTTACAAGGGTTTTGTTCTCTCTCTCTTTTTTTCTTTTACTGAAGATTGAACTAAAAGTTGATAGAAAGCTGGATTGGACTGATTTCCATCTTTAATTATTAGTTCAACCCCCAAATATGTACTATAATATAAACTCTCATTCAATTAATTTTGTATGGAATTCAGTTATACTAGTGTTAATCAAATGAATGTTCTATTTCTAAACATGCTACATTCACGTATAAATAAAAACATTACCATAAATACTAATAACCACACCCTTCACAGCCACGACAGATGCGCTTTCACATTTTATAATCGATTCAAAACTCGATAAAATTAATCGAGCATCATTTAACACAAAGCGCCGACAAACATCGATATATAAATTAACATTGTCCCGGGGCGTATCGATAAAATTGTCGAAAGCTTAACAGAATTGTATGAATTATGTATTCGATTGTAAAGTATTGTTGGATTCAATCGTTTTGTATAGTTCAGCTCTATGAGGTGTGTTTATTAACTTTATGTGGGAAGTTATTATATTGAAATTGATGTTTTCATAATCTTTTGATATTTTCTTGTTTATATGACATAATATCACGCCTGTATTCACCTCTGCCAAACCTACCTAGGTGAACCTATTGTAGTTCACCCAGATTTCGGCAATTATGTTAAAACTAGTAGCGCCCCGCGGTTTCACCCGCATAAGTTTAGATCCCGTGGTAATATCGGGATAAAAAGTATCTAATATGTTAATTCAGGGTGTCAGCTACCTCCATATAAAATTTTATAAAAATCGGTCTAGCCGTTTGAGCGTGAAGAAATAACAAACATATAAACACACACACGCAAACGTTCGCCTTTATAATATTAGTATAATAGTGTGATCCCATGTACAGACGCCAGCACATCAAGCTACCCGAAACTGTCAAATTTTCCCAATCAACTTTGAACCTTATGCTTTAGCGATAAAGTTGAAAATCTATTAAAGAAATTTGACAGATTGTAGTAGCTTGATGTGCTGGCGTCTGTACAAGGAGACCAGCCTATTGCCTCAATCGGGCACAAATCTAGACTCCGAGCTGATACTGAGAAATTTCTCTTGGAAAAACTTATTAATACATCTCTCGACCAGGGAACCGAACTCAGCACCACTAGACCAACGAAGCAGTCTTGATAAGTTTCAACTGTGTTTCTTCTTTAGAGAATGTAAATGTATTTCAAATGGAAATATGCGGTTTATGTGCTTGTTCTCTGAGCAGGCAGACCAACTATCTTAGGGATCAGCTTGCTCAAATACCACGCCATAAGCAATTAGTCCTCATGTGCCACAAAAAAACGAAAGGACCCCTGTTTTTTTTGAGGGTGGGAAATCATCAAATGACCCCTCTCGCTCTGGGTGGAGCAGAAGGGAGTGTCAGAATCTTACTGACAAACCCACCCATATTCCTTCCTTAGCCCTTTATGGTCCGGGCCAGTGGTAACCCTTTCGGACAATCCCGCTGAACCGGCAGGCTTCGGCTCTAACGGGTCCAATTCACTGATGCTGACATCTCTTTGAGGCACGCATGGAACACGTACGAGCCGTCCGGCACGGGCCTGGTCCTGATCGGACGGTGAGCTACCGGAATGACCCTGCAGTACCAACAAGACCAAATGAAAACTATTCACTAAGTACTCTGTTTATTTCAGCATAACGTTGTCCACTATCCAACTAAAGACTTATGCCCACAAAGCGTAGTAATAAATATACGTTCCCAGTACCCATAACTCAAATGGTGCTCACCACTATGTTTGAATGGTGGTATAAATGGGCATTATACATAAAAGCAATTTTTATTGCCAAATTTGACAGAAGCTCATCTGGGCCAAGTTACAAGCGCAAGCGAGATTGTAAGGTAACAGCTATTTATTGCATTTTTCCGCCATAGGCCAACATTTTCTTCAGGGTACCTACTTGTTTTTAACCTTTCTCTTATTCAGGCCTCACTAGGGTTTAACATGAATTCAAACATGAACCATACGCCATACTTTTGGGTAGCAAACATACATACCTACTAATATCGCCCTGCGGTTTCACCCGCATAAGTGTCGATTCCGTAGGAATATCGGTATAAAAAGTATCCTATGTATTATTCTGATGTATGAGCTACATTACTGTAAAGTTTCAACAAAATCTGTTTAGTAGTTTTTGCGTGAAAGAGTAACAAACACCCATCCATCCATCCTCACAAACTTTCGCGTTTATAATATTAGTAGGATTTAGTTAGGGAAACTGCAATAGACAGACGCTCTGAATCCACATTTTCATTTTTAAAAGCATACTAGAGTGACCTCAAGTTACCTCAAGTTTTATAAGCTACTGATGGATTTTTTTCAAAGTCAAAGTCAAATCATTTTTTCAAATAGGCACATGCACATTAAAGGCACTTTTGAACGTCAAAACTTACAATAAAATTGAATTTATTCTAGTCGCCCCTTCCAAAAGGTCACTACCTTTTGGAAGGGGCGACTAGAATAAATTCAATTTTATTGTAAGTTTTGACGGTGGAGTTTCTTGCCCATTCTACACTTAGAATGGGCAAGAAACTCCACCGTTACTCTTTTAAAATGTTTTACAAGGTTTTGTTTACATAATATAATGTGAAGACGATGCATCTAGACTAAAATATTAGTCTACCACGAAAAGTAAAAAGAATTAAAAATGAAGCAATGACAGGTAAATCAATTATGTGATAGATACATGGTGCTCACATGTTTACAAATATTGTAAAAGTAGATGATTTTCCTAGAATTTTACAACTAGTTACTGTAGTCACAGATTGTAAAAATCACGGTAGTAAAAAAAAAACTGAAACTGAGTCCTTCCAACTAAACACTTAAAGTTTTTCCATAAAAGTTGCATAAAGTTAAGTATTGATTAGCGACTGTTTAACCACAACATTAAAATTTTTGACGTTTAAACGTCACTTAACTTTAATAGTCGTTTATAAATAAACCCACGCGTACGACTGTAAAATTTTTACCCTCTTGAAAACGCTGACTTAGCACCACCGCTATGATCTTCTCACTTACACCCCAGCTAATGTAGGAGGCGTAAAATGCGCCAGCACGTAAAAATATCGGGGGATCCCTCGTTATGGTGGCACTTTGTCATCATACGCTTTATGGGGCCATGGTCATCGCTATCTGGACTACCATGCAAAATATACGACTAGTTTTAATATTAGTACAATATTTATGGGGTTTGCAAATCGTGCGTTAACTTTTAACGGTTTCTCGTGAAGGGAGATTATAAATGAGTTTAATTTTATAGGACTGGTTTTGTAATT
This sequence comes from Luperina testacea, assembly GCA_927399505.1. NCBI lineage: Eukaryota > Metazoa > Arthropoda > Insecta > Lepidoptera > Noctuidae > Luperina > Luperina testacea. Next base: position 1,970,276 of record OV656761.1, read on the forward strand.
TACTGTCGTATAGTGTTATTAAATTATTGAATATAGTATATGTCGTTAGTGATAAGGTTTTTCCTGAAGTTTCTAATTTCCTATCTGTCAGAAATAATATGTATTACTGTTTTTTAAATCAATCTAATATTTATGTGCGAAATTTTTTTTTCTTTGTTATGCTTTCACGCAAAAACGGCTGAATAGATTTAGATGAAATTCCGCACATGGGTAGACCATGACCCGGAGTAGGAGATAGGCTACTTTTTATCCTGGATCGCAGACAAAGTCGCGGGCAAAAGCTAGTGTTTCATAATGGTTATGGCTGTTGCTATTACAGTTCAAATATGCACTAGTTCAATAGAAACTGTGTTGTCAAAAATATGGAAATCGGAATATTTGAATTGTCCTATTTCTGTCGTAAATTTTGGGACTGTCAAATCTACCACATCATGAAAAGCTTATCATTGGCTCAAGAAAGGACATCTGCGTCCACTTAAATATTCTTCCACCCATCATTTACAACCCTTCCCCTTTGGCGCTACTTCTAAAAACACTTCAAACAGTGCCATTTGTAACTCGATTCGTTACACGAACTAGTGTGACCATACATTACAGTACGACCGGACATGTCCCGACACGGCTGCACAATCATTTTTCATTACGCACGATTCATTAACATGTAGGGGACGGCCAATTATGTCCGCACCATCCATCACGACACCCTAGCATTTGATATTTTTATGTCGCAGTAAAATTTTATTGATGGACGTTTGAATAAATGTCTGGTCGTTACACGTGGGTTTGGGGGGAACCGGATATGCTATTTGTTTTAACTTGATACTGCCTGTGTGCTAACGATAATGTGAATCTATTATTTTTGGGTCAAATACTCGTATATTTACAGTTTCGACACCATCATCACCTGCCTAGCCTTTTCCCAACTACAATTATGTTGGGGACGGCTTCCAGTCTAACTGAATGCAGCTGAGTTCCAGTATTTTACATGGAACGACTTTGCTTATCTGACTTCCACAATCCAATTACTGGGTAATACGAAACCCCTTGGTAAGACTGGTTTTCAGACTTTCGGGAGTCTGACTATTGGATAAAATTTTATAATTAATTCTAGGCTGTATCGCTACTTGTTGTTTGCCTGTTTATTTCTATATTGTAATGCCAGATGGCGCCACTTCGTATGCGGCGGTCGCCTGTCATGTTGTTACGAAAACTTTACTGTGCAGTGGGTGAACTAGCTAATAAAAACTAAGTTTAAACTCAAAGAAGTCTTGTTTATTAACCTAATCTCAATAGGTTATGGGCCCAGGTCCACGTTAAATTAACAGTTAATAAACAAAGAGCAGAGAAAACAGAAAAGTTCTTAGTGATTTTCGACAGTAGAACCGCGTGCTGTCTATAACCTAAAATGGAGTTTGGAAAGACAAACCTAGAAAAATTCGATGGAACGAATTTTAAACAGTGGAAATTTCAAATTAAATGTGCCCTGCGCGCCAAGGGGTTAGATATCAACACGCCAAAACCAGAAGGAAATGCGATTCAATGGAATAAAGATGATGGCATGGCGATGTTTGTGTTAACGTCTGCTATGGATTTAAATCAAATAGCACTCGTCGAAAATTGCGAATCAGCGCAAGAGGTGATGACCAAGCTTGAGTCCATCTATGAACAAAAATCCGAGATGACTAAAATGATGGTACATGAACGTTTCTATCAATATAAAATGTCACCAGCAGACAGAATAGCTCAGCATATAGCTAAAGTAGAAAGTTTGGCTAAGCAACTTAAAGAAAGTGGAGAAGTTATTAGTGAAACTGCAATCATAACTAAAATTTTGAGTACACTACCTCCCAAGTACAGAACTGTTCGACAGGCTTGGATGTCGCTTGATCCGAAGAATCAAACTGTAATTAATCTGACAGCTCGTTTGTTAGATGAGGAGGCCAGTTTAAATGTAGAAGAAGAGAATGAAACTGCTTTAATAGTGGCAAAACAAAGTATTAAGAAGAAAAATGTTCCATTAAAGAAAACAAACAAAGAATTAAATGAAAAGTTAAATGAAGGGTCAAATGAAAAGTCACATCGCTTTATATGTTACAACTGTGGAAAACGCGGTCATTATGCAAGAGATTGCCGTGCCCCAAAACAAAGACAGAAACAACAAGGAGAAAAGAATATGTTAGCATTCAATGTAGCTAATACAGATTGGAAAAATAATGATGATGGTTTAAAATGGATATTAGACAGTGGTGCGTCAGCTCACATGTGTTATAAACGTGAAAATTTTGCAGAATTGTATGAGTATACGGGATCTCCACTGAAACTTGGAAACCAAGAAGCTGTAGAAGTAGTTGGCCAAGGAAATATATTGATAGACAAGTGTGTCAATGGACAGTGGGAGACAAGTATCCTCAAAAATGTTCTTTATGTACCAAAGTTGAGAAGAAACCTATTTTCTGAAGGAGTAGTAACAAGACAAGGTTATAATATTATAAAGAAACATACAGATGCTTTAATATACAAGGACAATAAAATAGTGCTATGTGCATCTTTGCAAAGCAACAATCTATATGAGTTAAAGATTAAAACACTTCAAAATCCAGTGTGTAATGTAGTGCAAAAATTGGACCTTAAAACGTGGCATGAACGTCTAGGACATTTAAATGTCAAAGAAATACAGAAGATGTGTAAAAATGATGTGATTACTGGTGTGGACTTATCAGACTGTGACAAGTTTGTGTGTGAGGGTTGTGCTTATGGTAAGCATGCTCGTCAACCTTTCAAGAAATCAAACAGAGCACCACAGCAACCAGGTGATGTTGTATACAGTGATATCTGTGGACCATTCAGTATACCTTCTGTACAAGATATGAAATATTTTGTTATTTTTAAAGACGCTGCTACAAGTTTCAGGTACGTGTACTTTTTAAAGAATAAATGCGATGTGTTAAACCGTTTCAAGAAATATAATTCAATGATTAAAAACAAGTTCTCACATAGTGTACGCATATTGCACACTGACAATGGTGGAGAGTACATAAGCAAAGACTTTAAAGAATATCTTGACTGTGAGGGTATTTCTCATGAGCTCACTGCCCCTTACACGCCTGAACAAAATGGCCGAGCAGAACGAGAAATTAGGACAATTGTTGAAAGTGCTCGATCTATGCTTTATGCCCGTAAGGTACCACTCAATCTTTGGGCAGAAGCAGTTAATTGTGCTGTTTATTTGTTAAATCGCATGTCTTCAAGTCAGACACCAAATATTACCCCTATAGAGTTGTGGAGTGGTGTTAAACCTAGTCTAGATCATGTCAGAGTGTTTGGGTGCGAAGGATATGTCCATGTGCCAGATCAGTTGAGAAAGAAGCTTGATAGTAAAAGTTGTAAGAAGATGTTAGTTGGATATGATAATTCAAACTACAAAATGTATGATCCAATCACAAAAAGAATTACAATATCAAGGAATGTTATTTTCAATGAACAGAAAAGTCCTGAAATAAAACGGAATGAAGCTCAAATTTTTATATGTGATGATAATGAACAAAATGCTGAAGAGGAGATAGATAACACTGAGTTGACTGAAAGTGATGACAGCACACATACAGCTATTGATGAAAATGATGAGACCTATGAACCTTCACAAGACCTTACAGATATAGATCGTTCAAATATTACTTTGCGACCACGTCGAAATAATGTTTTTGAGGCAAATTTAATGGAATTGGACATTCCTGTGAGTTACAATGAAGCAATTAATAGTAAAAAGAGTGAGTTATGGCTAGAGGCCATAAATGAAGAATTAGAAGCTCATCATACCAATAACACCTGGAGTTTTGTGGATAATGAAAACCAGAGAACTATAACATCCAAATGGGTTTTTAATATTAAAAGAACCAAAGATGGTAAAGTAGAAAGATATAAAGCCAGGCTTTGTGCCCGTGGGTTCACACAAATTGAAGGGCTAGATTATAATGAAATCTTTTCACCTACTACACGATATGAATCAATAAGAATACTGTTATCTATCTCTGCTGAATATAATTGGATCTTAAGACAATTGGATGTCAAGACAGCTTTTTTATATGGAGAGTTAGAAGAGGATATTTTTATGGTAATTCCAGATGGAGTGAAAGCACCAGCAAATAAAATATGCAAATTGAACAAATCCCTGTATGGCCTTAAACAGGCATCTCGTTGCTGGAATCAAAAGTTTACAAATTTTCTATTAAAGTTTGGTTTTGTTCAGTCACAAGCAGACAATTGTGTATTTGTTGGTAACTTTAATGGTATTAAAGCTTTGTTAATATTGTATGTAGATGATGCTCTAATAATGTCACAATCAAATTCAACATTAGATCTTATTGTAAGTTATTTAAAGCAGGGATTTAATATCAAAGAATTATGTTTAAATCGGTTTGTTGGTTTAGAAATCTTAAAAGATGATAATTCTGTTTGTATCAGTCAAAGAAACTATATTGAACAGTTAATAAGTAAATTTAATATGAGCACTGCACACTCAAGCAGTACACCAATTGATGTAAATGTTCAGTTAACTAAGAATATTGACATTAAGCAGATTGATTTTCCTTATAGAGAAGCCATAGGGTCATTACTGTTTTTATCTACAGCAACTAGGCCAGATATTTCATATGGAGTAAATCTGTTAAGTAGATATATCAATAATCCTAGTATACATCATGTTAATCAGCTTAAGAGGATTATTAGATATCTTATAAAAACTAAAAATCTATGTATAAAGTATCAAGGTCATGAAAGTTTAATTGGATATTCGGATTCAGATTTTGCTGGGGACTTAGATACAAGAAAATCAACCAGTGGTTATATTTTTATGTTAAATGGTGGACCTATATCTTGGTCTAGTCAAAAACAACCTTGTGTTGCCTTATCAACAACTGAAGCCGAATTTGTGGCTGGTTGTGAAGCTGCAAAGAATCTTTTATGGTTAAGACAGTTTTTCAAAGAAATTGATGTCATTCAAAATTGTACAACTCTGTGTATTGACAATCAAAGTGCAATCAAACTAATAAATAATCCTGTTTATCATAAAAAGACAAAACACATTGATGTTAAATTCCATTTTATTAGAGAAAAAGTTAAAAGAAAATTAATTGTTATTAAGTATGTGCAAAGTTCAGATCAACTGGCTGATATTTTTACCAAGGCTCTACCTACTGCTAAATTCGAACGTGTAAGAGATGAAATATTGTCAGTTATGTAAGTTAAGTTTATTTCCTATTAAAATCAGGCAAATATAAGAGATTTTTGTTTATAAAATTTAGTGGGAGTATTGGATAAAATTTTATAATTAATTCTAGGCTGTATCGCTACTTGTTGTTTGCCTGTTTATTTCTATATTGTAATGCCAGATGGCGCCACTTCGTATGCGGCGGTCGCCTGTCATGTTGTTACGAAAACTTTACTGTGCAGTGGGTGAACTAGCTAATAAAAACTAAGTTTAAACTCAAAGAAGTCTTGTTTATTAACCTAATCTCAATACTGACGACACGTAACGACTATCAAAGATCCACGAACGACAGCCGGGGCCAATGGCGTGCTTTCCGAGGCACTGAGGAGTATGTAAAAATGGTCGCTCATCCACGGATCAACCGCGATAAGACAGCTTAACCTGATCGATAGGCCCGTTGGCTGTTACCTATTACTCTTAGCCACATATGCCTCTCATTTTCAGTTTCGACACCATGGTCAAAAAATAGACCTACCATGGAGAAATAACAAAAAAGAAATTATCTAAAGTGGACATCAGATATGGGTTCCATGGAGAGTCTAAAAAACTTATGAACGCTACTAACAATGTATGTTAATAGCGTTCATAGCTAAATTATGTGCACATACAATTAAGATTGCCTCTATAAGATGTGGAACATTTCGAAAGAAAAACCAATAATAAAATCAAACAAATCCAATATTCATGAGCGTCATTAATGGCTGGTGTAGTGACACTTCGTATAATGACGTCAACCAACTTCAGAGCAACTGCGCAAGGTCCCAGGTTCAGTTCTAAGGTCAAACGATTTATGTTTTCTGAGGTCGACGCGTAATTACGTCAATTACTTTCTTGTTTTGCTGACAGTTCGGATCGTTGGAATAGAGACTGATTGATTTATTATTGTTTATTGCACCGACGACAATCTAATTTACTGTCGAGCTGTTATCACTGTCGTAATCTATGTATTGTATTATGATTGTTGCAGGGTGAATTATTTCAATTGCGATTGTCATTTGTTTTGATTTGTTTCGTGTTTTCTTGTGGCTGTTGGTTTGACGTTCGACCATCGATTATTATTACTGCCGGTGGATTCTGTAAAAATCTCACCGTGAAAACTTAGGTGAAGTGAGTTTGTTTTTGCTAGGAATTGACACTATTGACAGCTCACTCCACGCTCACTTCATCTAAGTTTTCACGGTGAGATTTTTACAGAATAGCACCGCTGTTCTCGCTCGCTGTTGTTTACTTCGTCTCTGTATAAATGTGAATCTAATAGAACGTATGTCTTGCATGGTTTCACCAATCCATACTAATATTATAAGTGCGAAAGTGTGTCTGTCTGTCTGTCGGTCTGTTTGTTACCTCTTCACGCTTAAAGCGCTGAACCGATTTAGATGAAATTTGGTATAGAGATAGTTTAAGTCCCGGGAAAGGACATAGGATAGTTTTTTAACCCGATATTCCCACGGGATGGACACTTATGAGGAGAAACCGCGGGGCGCTGCTAGTAGGTAATAATAATGAAATAGACAAAGAACACAAGTTTCACATAAATAAAAGATGACTTAAAAACAACATTAATTTACCTTCATTTTTGAATACCGCAATACATTCGAACATACGTTTTTCAAACTTAAACTTCATTAAAATAAAATAATCCCTACTTAAGCTAGAACTTTTCCAAAAAACTAGCCAGTACAAATCACAGCAACATCTATTTTCCATTGCGTTACAAACGCATGTTATTTTATTCTTTCATCCTTTATTATCATTATTTATATCGCTCTCGGATTGTGCGACTAATAAATCGTTGCGATTTATTTGCGTTTGCACATGTCCCTACCGTTACGGTCCTGTTGCGATTTGTATGAATTAAATTTGATTTGTGCCTTAGATTTACGTTATAGCCGATAGCTACATATAGTTAAGAGCGTGTATACAGAAAATGGGCAACGTCGCAAATAGCTGTCAAATATTTCGCTGTTTAGATTAATTTGTCAATATTACTGTATGACAATAAGAAATATGGCTAACTAATGAACTAGAATATTGATTATTATTCTATTTCATTAGTTAGCCATATTTCTTATTTTCATAGAGTAATATTGACAAAATTAATCAAAACAGGCAAATATTTGACAGCTGTTTGCGACGTTGCCCACTTTCTGTATACGCGCTCTTAAGTGATAAAATAATATATTTATTTGAAAATGTGCTATCGACATTCTTTTCCTCGTGTATTCCTATGAACATGCATAAATGTAGAGTATTATCAATAATTATATATTTAGATTTTCTTGAATTATAAATTGGAAAAATGCTATAACTTTGGCCACAAATTTCGTATGGAGTTTAATGCAAATAAACTCTAGTCTCGCATTTCTTAGAGTGATATTATATCGACCGATATGGGCAAAGACTACGTTGGGCAAAATTAGCAAGTTAATCCAACACAAGAGGAAGATATCGCCAACGTTGATGTAATCTCCACAAAAATCCGTACAAACAAATCCACAAGCCAGCCCATATCAACGCAAAACTTTTAAGTGCGTGCATTACACCAGTGTCCCAATGAAAAATCACTCTCGTCCCCTCACAGTTGCCAGTAGATGGATAGCGGCCATTACACTGGCACGCCACACATATCACCCTGTCTCGACGCCCGTACTCCGCATCATTTCAATTTATTTACGTATCGGCGGAACTTTGAGGATATCGTTATAAATGTAAGTGGGAATATTTGTATTAATTCTGCTAAAGGCAATGGTGATAAGGGTGTCGCGTTTAGTTTGTGGAGTATTGAGGTGGATGTTGATGTTTTTTGATGTGGAGTTGCACTGAACTAATACCTAGATAGTTATCAGGCCATAGATGGTATGGTGTATATGTCGCAGGTTTTTCATAAAATTAGGTTTTTGATGAAAAACCTAGGTTTTTGATGAAAAACCGGAAGATGACACATTTTAAACTCAGTTTCATCATAAACCTGTAACAATCCAGATTTTTGATCAAAAACCTGAACTAGTTTGGGTTTATGATAAAATATAAGCGCTGGTCAAATCAAATCATTTATTTTTTGCCAACATGGGTAGAGGGTAGGGGTATAAATGTTATATATGTTACGGCTAAAGGTAGGTGTGAGCATAAACTTAAGATTAGCCGGTTAAACCTAGGTTTATCTTCGACGAGGTGTTAATGTTAGTTTCTTCTATCTTTTTCCGACTAAACTTAAGTGTAACTGCAGGCCCTTGGCTAAAAATGTAGAAGGAAATCGGTCGACGTCAGGGGCACCCCGAGGTTCGGTTTGGTTAGGTTCCTTTAAACCCTGCAGACAGAAATAGGAGCCCCGCGCAGCGGGGCTCCGTCGACCTGACCTTTTTTATCATAAAACTAATACAGTCTAGGTTTTTGATAAAAAAACTGGATTTTCTCAGGCTTATGATAACATAAAGTAATAATTTTGTCATCTTCCGGTTTTTCATCAAAAACCTAGGTTTTTCATCAAAAACCTAATTTTATGAAAAACCTGCGACATATATACAAACTGTAGTTATCTTTAATTTTTTTTTTTGCTTTTAAACCGTCATAGAGATAAATGGTGCTAATTGTACCGCTTCTTTTAATCATATGACATCACTTCTAAGTCTCATTTTTATTTGTGTGGTCAGGTTTTACAGTATCGCCCAACATGATTTTAGTTTATCAAAAAATACCCTCTTTTTAATAATTCTGTAGATGTTTAAAATAACAAGATTATAAATCTAATTAACTGATTTCAAAATGGATCCCATTATCATCCAAGACATTAGTTCTGAATATCCCAGGACATACACAATAGTAAAAGGCTTCGTATGTAGCTGAAACTACCCTCATAAAGATACTAAAAGAATAGCCAAGTTTTATTCACGAAAGAACTCTCTTCTATATTTATATGCCCCAATACAATAAAAGCTATTACCGTAATACTAAATTTTCACTACATTTTAAAATGTACGAACTCTTTTCACCGACCATCGCAATAACAGTATCTTTCGTTTCTCGAGTGATGTGCAAATATTTCGTTTTATCGATAGCCTACGAGTATTTTATCATCGCTTTTATTTTTTCTATCCAAATCCACAGACATCCACAGACATTCCTATGCCTGTTATGTTTTTATTAAGGGGGATGCGCTAGGTGGCCCGCGAAATTCTAATTTTCTTGTGTTTTTTGCAATTTACAGGTCTGTGTCAGGTTGTGTGTTGAACAAAATGTGATTCGTGAGCGTAACAAGTATAATAATTACAGAATCATAATAATCAAAACCATCAATACAACCCTCTAAGTTCATATAATCCCATTATTGAATGACTTTTTCGTGAAATATCAATCAATAAGATTATTTATATGAATTTCACGGACAACATAGCGCATCCCCCTTAAGTCATTTTGTTTTTTATTTCGTTGTCACTGCATACTTTTTCAGGCAGATATCTAATTTCTATTTTATTCACGAAATATTGCGCATTTCTGTGAAGTCTTTATTAGTTTTGATGTTTTGAAAACCTTTTATACATTAACCTCATAAAACATTGTCCCAAAAATTAAACTTTGACGACTAACATTAAAAAATGATATATTTTAATGGGAACGTTACAAGTATGATTAATGAACGCACTCATAATATTATGATTAATGTACTTATATAAAGCAATTACGACACGATTAATGTTCACGTTTAATGTATCGTGAATCTGAAAAAATGTTTTGACGCAATGGTGATTATAACAAAATTGTGGATGAAGATCATTTGTCATATTTTTGAGCGCAATTATGAGATACAACATGTTTACTGAAGGACAGCGTAAGTACATCGCGTACAATTTATGAAACCAAAGAGCTGAACATACAGATGACGCCATGATATAAAATAAAATAACTATCAAAATGTAATGTGACATTGTTATTCAGATAAGTTTTATTACAAAGCCAGTTTTTGTGATAGTCAAATGGCGATAACGAAATGGTAATTCAAATATTATAAAATAGTTTAGTTTCTCCAAGAATTCTAGACACAATATGCAGGAAAGACAGAGAAGAAAACAAACAATCATTATTTTCACTTCTCTCTTTCTAATCTATCGACAATCGATGAACAGTAACTACAACATTACGCACTATTTGAATTTGTCGAAGTTTTACGAGCGGCCGCGAACATAATGCGGATGCGTGCGAGACGTATTGAACAACAAAGATCATGCCTTTGAGGATAGAAACTTGGCAACATCGCATTGATATTTGCAGAAGATCCGAATAGTACAATAGTAAGCCGGTCATTGTAAGCGTAACTCTACGAGATAATGAAATGTCAATGCATAATCGGCCATAATGTTCCCACTGCTGGGACACAGGCATCCTCTCTGTAAGAGGGAGTGGGTAATAATCCACCACGCGGGTTCAGTGCGAGTTGACAAATAATCACATATCTTGGAATCACACCCCAAAATCGAGCTTAAATTGGATACCATTATCCAATTCAACCTCGATCGATTACCCCCGCAAATACTTTGAAAAGAACCTTACGTCTACTACTGCTGCAACTTAGTATGAAGTTAAGAAATGTTTCGTGAGGTTGTGAATTTGGATTCCCCTTTGATTGTACGTTGTTACAACCTTTGGTGAGTTAGATAAGAGTCCTCCAGACCGAATTTCGGCCATGGCGACCAATCTCAGCGGAGACCAGCAATCGGCGGGACAGATATTATACTGCACCAGTGTGCGCGCAGACACAGGTAGGTGCACTCTATATTCCCTTACTCTTGTAGCGGTATCTACAACGCCACAAGCAAAACAACGCGTCATACTGACGTCACGCAAAATCCTGCATCGCGCAAGCAGAGTTTACCGCGCAACTAGCATATATACAACGGCCCGAATCATCGGGCAGTTGCCCGCCAGACACAACAACCGTCTGGTCGGAGGATCCTCCCTTTTCTATAGAGTATGAGTGAACTTCACACCCTGTTCCTCATACCTCTATACTCTCATTGTCCGATGGGTCGGCAATCCGACACGACCGGAGAGAGAAAGGCAATAACAACACTTTGCCCGAGACCCAGGAATCGAACTCAAGACCCCACGCTCAGCAATCGCGATTACGACCACGAGACCAACGGGACAGTCGAGTGAGTTAGATAATAGAAGAGGTGGTGTTTACTGGTAAAGATTGTCATTTGTATGAAAGAGAAGAGTGTGGACCTTCGTTACATCTACTATAAAATGTTATAGGCTTTATTATGAGCTTTTTTTTGGTGAGAGTGAAACTTCTGTCTTCTCATATTAGAATCTTCGAACAGTTTGAACATAGGGGTGGTGGATTATGGGATTCTTAGTTTAAAGTTTATTACTGTTCTTATGTTTATTTGTTTAAGCTTTCGTATAGGCATTTCGCTCGTTCTCTTTATTGCGTATTATACTTTTGTAGACATCTTTACGTCTATTTTACCGTTGGGGAGAAATAGGTGCATCGTGCCAAACAAAATAAGAGGAAACAGTGCTTGGAAACATGAAGATGGAAATGTTAAATGCAACATTAAGGAAGGACATAGACAAATGGCTAATTATGTAAGCCTTGTTCGCACTAGGTTCCAAAAAAATTGCATATGGGTTAAGAAGAACGTGAGTGATGAGATGATGTAGGTGGAGGACAGGTATTTTGACGCAGCACTGGAGAAGCTTATGTCCAGTACAGTGGACTACGATAGACTAAGTTGATTGAGTGATGAGAAAATAAAATGATTTTGTCGTGCACATAAAAGTCACAAATGGAACGTTTATTACTAAAAATATTGGTCGTACGTTAGTCTTAAAAATAATCAACTGTTTAGTTGGTGGTATATAATATAATAATCGCCACTTTTGACTACTTTTCTCTGATTGCTTTTTGTTAACCATAACGTGATGTAGCCAGGCGCGCAGCTAAAGTAAAAATTGAAAACAAAAAAGTTTCCATTTACAAAAAAAAAAGTTCAAAGCTCTAACCGTCGATCAAACAAAGGAGGGGGTGAAAGCAATAAAAAGGAGATATAAATAACAAAAATATCGCTACGCAGCATTACAAGCGAATTGAGAGAGTACATTAGTTATTATAACACGACAAAATATGTGTAATAAAAAGTAATTTATCGCGCAAATAAAATATAACAGTGGTTAGGGCGGCAGATGGGGCGACGCGGGCAGGGGTGCCGGTGATAGCGGGTAGTGGGTTAGCTAACTTTGATTTCATGGCTACACATTAGAAGGTCAAATTCTTGTTCCTGTCTATTTAAAAACGTTTAAAATCTTTGTAGTTTCGATCTTATGTAAAGTGGCTGATTCGTTCTTTGGCCCAAGAATTTGTATTGCTATTCAACGTGGCAATGCTGCCAGTCTTCTGGGCACGTTCTCGGATGACAACGATGCGGACGAGTACTTCGACGCCTCAGTGTCCTTTTGTTTTTGTACTTATTTGTATATTTAGTTAGTCACTGTTGTAGTAGTTAGTTATTTACTGGATAAATTATAATCTTAATATCTGCAAATGGAACACCATTTTGTGGATGTCTTCTTATTTAATAAAAACATATATGTATAGTTTTTTTATTTGTAAATACTTACCCATATGTTCATCTTTTATATTAAGAAGCTCCTTCAATTCATTACTGTAAATGAAGTGTTGACAGACTGATGTCTTTCGTCATTTATTTTTAGTCATATCATAATGGCCTCTTTTGTATGGTCTTGTGTCTTGTCTTGTGTGTGTGTAAGTACACTCTGCCAAAAACACGACTGATAAAAATCCAGAAATAAAGCACTTTTGTCGTTCGTAAAGAGCGACAATAACATTTTTCAATTTGACAATGATACATTCTGACGACAACACATATTGGCCACCATTTGCCAAATAATCATTCAAGACTCAACTCTTCATAAATAACGATCATTATTTACAATTTATTATGCGAAACAAAAAGTGATCTGCAACAAAAATAATTGTTTTGACTGCTTAAAAAGTACAAAGATATAATGAGCATGAATACAATGGAAAACGTCTGGAAGAGCAACTGGTCGTAGAAGGAACTATTAGACTGAAACGCAGAATCATGGACATATGTATTCTTTCTGTCTTAACATAGTTTAGTTTAGTTTAGTTTAGTTTAGTTTATTTATTAATAATTATAATAATTACATGTCAAGTTTTGAATAATCTAATCATACATTACAGACTTACAGATTGATAAAAAAACTAATTCAGTAATAATTAACGTCATGAATTATCTAAAACCATTCCTTTGGTGGTGCATAGACTAGGTCTTTGACTAACATCCAGAAGTCCAAACTCAAGGTCTGCCAACGAGCAACAGAGCGCAGTATACCAGGCGTTAATTTAACGGATCGTGTTCGAAACACAGTACTACGTTCCAAAACAAAGATAGCTGACGTAGCTTAATAGGCTGCCCAACTTAATCCGACTGCGCAGGACATGTCTGCCGCATGACAGACAAACTGTGGGCCCAAATAGCCCAGAAATGTTGGCACTGCGACGGGGTCGCGGCAGACCACGTGTGATAGCGGGACGAGCTGGATAGATTCCGTCAAAACTTTAAGGAGTACGCGCGGGCTCGCAAAAGATGGCAGGAGTGGAGATAAAAAAAAACTGGCGAATGTTGCGATTGCAGATTCCATTTTCTTCTTCGTAGAAGAACGAAATGGCGAAGGTAAATAAAAGACAAAGGATCAAATAGAGTTCAGATTACATTTTTAAACCCAGGGGTTAATTAGGATTTATTTCCTGTCGATTTAAAAATGTAGTGTGGAAAGACAGCGTATTTGCGACACACCGTCTTTTATTTACAGCTTTTAACAATCACCGCTTCTCTCTCGTTTTATTTGTCAGCAAACAAATTCAGAACTTTTATTTACGTCGCTTTTAGTCAGCGTCACAATCAGCACCAAATCAAAATGACACGATCATTCATAGGGTGAAAAATCCAGTTACCATCCGTTCCTCGCCGTAACTCGACCCTACCTCACGGATATATTGACAGAGTCCTCCGCCACGGCTGCTGGGGAAAAATGGCGGTCATTTGTTGGCGTCACCGTTTTGTACTGTTGCCTTCGAGAGGCGAGATAATGGCTGATTTATATGTGCGATTACACGTGACGAGCGCAGTCGGGCGCTTATTGCTCGTGATATTGGACGCTGAATATCCTCACGCTGTGTGGGGGTGGGGTATTATGACGTGGTATTTCGGAAGTTGTGTGGTGAGTGGGTTTAATGGGGACGGGTTTATGGGTAATACCAACTGAATAAATTGGTTTTGTTGTAATAGGGATCTTGGTGTACTTTAAAATAATTGTATGAAGAATGGTGTAAGTACAAGTTGTGACTAGGTACTAATGTTAAAATTATTTTTCAAATCAATTAACTTTAAAAGAAACAGGGTCGTTAATAAAACACCAAGCGCGGCTTTCAAGATTTTCTTACTAGAAAAGAAATTAACAATGCGAGTAAGCAATATGTGTAATCTTACTTTTTACTTTTACATATTTCATCTCCTCAAAATATCTTAACGCAACAGAAATTATGACCACCATTAAATAAATAATTTAGAGCTCTCAGAAGACATTAACATGTGAAATGTGTGCCGCGACACAAAAGGTAAAACATCACTCACGCCACCTCGACGGCACTTTGTGCAACAAAGCCGATCTTTCTGCTCTTTACAAAATGGCTTATGACATATTGCATAACAGGCGTTCATACCTTACACTCTGTCACAGCGTAACAAGATAACCTACATCCCAAATTTAAAATTCATAGTATAACAAAAGTTTGCACATGTATATTTTAGGCTGTGACAAAGTGAGCGTTCCAGTTGTCGGTACACGTATAGGGGAATTCACAGCTGTTATAATAATGAGTATTAATAGGTTCGCCACATAAATAACGCGCTACAAAGAGCTTAGGGCCGCGGTACACAAAGCCGATCCTTCAAAACCATTAGCAAGAACGTGAGTGCTTTGAATAGGGTGAAATGTGGGTAGGTACGAAAGCGTGGAGAAATCAGCGGGTTGGGGTACATGTCTGTTGATATTAGATAGTTTATGCTCTGTCATATCGCAAATCAAAATAATTGGTGTACTTTTTTCTGGGAATCCTTTGGCTTAGAGATTGTTTATCTTTTTTAAAGTTTGCCCCTCACTTGGAGTATCGTGGGATTATGAAGAATGATTGCTTGGATCGAATAATATAAAACGAATTTGATGTACTGAGGGTTTAAAATATGCGGACCTTACCTAAAGAAGAGGATGGTAAGTCTGATGCTTGATGAAAAAAAAATCTCGTATCTATGTTATATTTTTAAAATCAACATACATATAGGTTAATCGTTAGGTTGAACGTAATAACGTTCTGCTGGGACACAGACCTCCTCTCGGTGAGATGCCCTCTCCCTCTCCACCACGCGGGCCCAGTGTGGACTGAAAATGTCACAAGTCTTCGATTTTTTTTAAGTAAAAACTTCTTTAGGCGCGCGTTGGGCATTTCTTGAGATGGAAAAAAACTATTGAACTCGTGCCACTGTTACTGTAACCGACACCGCTTCGAATGTGTTCGGCTGTCTTCGGAATGTACTCGATTTTAATGTATGTATGTATATCCGACATTTCAGTAAGTGATGGCAAAGTATTCTGTTTGTGTTTTGTTTTCACTTCTGTCGGCACTAATAGAGTAAAAAAAGTGCATGCCGGTTTCCTCACGATGTTTTCCTTCACCCTTTTGAGAGCAGTGGTGATGAAATTAGGAAATCTGTGTCAGACGAGGTAACATATAACAGAAACACCTAGACTACGAGTATGTAGACAGACTATCTACATTTAATGTATTTCTTAGAAAAACCTCAAGTGGTGCATTTTACATCAATAGAGATAGAACTTACAACGTAATGCAGATTAATAATAAAAGATGGAAATAGCACTCACACTTTATAATCCCCTTCAACAATTTAATAGAACTCATGAACATACCTTCAAACGACTTTAGCATTCAATTGGCCCTGTTAAGTTAAAATACCGTGAACATAGCCACATACATGAATAATAAAACAGCTAATGTCTTACTAACACCTTGTAATATTCCTATTTAAGCATTCTTCTAAGAAAAAATGTATTACTTCACGCATCGGGGCTTTATAAAATACAATGTTGGTAATTGTATAAGTGGATGATTCTGAGGGTCGATGATTACAACTTCTGATTACGGTTTTCAAATTGCTTCACTTATTCAGAACATAAGAAAATGAAAGACGGTTTTTACTCTTTTATTTTATTGTATTATTACTAGCTTCCGGCACGGCTTCACCCGCGTGGTATGTAGATAACAAGTATGCTGATGTCTTTCCCAGGGTTCAAAGTATCCCCATACCAAGTTTCATCAAAATCGGTTTAGCCGTTTCGCAGATTAGCCGGAACAAACTGGTAGAAAAACAAATATACAAATATTGTTTTTACTTCTTATTCTATGTACAGTTTTTTTGCTATACTTTCATATACAATTAATAAAAAGGTCTTATTTTGATATTGCAAAGAGACACTTCATTTTTATTTATTTTTAGGGGTCTAAAGATATCGCAGTTGAATGTTGGGAAATTTAAAAGGGAATGGAAAAACCTGGATGAACACAAGTCATGAAAGTGAAGATAACATTAGCAATAAGAGAATTACACTCTGAAACAAAGTGGTTAGACAACAATTTAAGTAGGCAAATACTTAAGTTTTATAAACCTGGCATGTCTAATTCAGTATATTTCTATCTAAAGCTAGAAATGGTTTAAATAAAATTGTTAGAAACATCGAAAAACTAAATTAAAAAGCAATAATAGTAAAAACTTCAAAACAAGAATTTAATTAGCGCAAAAATGCCACAAATAAAATAAATTAAAGTCCTTCATTCACATTCAGTAGACATCTTTATAAAACAATTGGGTATCGAATATAAAGCAATTAAGTTCAAGTTAATTGTCCATAAAGGTACCACCATAGAGTAATGAGGATCAGTAACTCTCAAACAAAGTGCGATAACCCAACCACAGCGGGATTGTCCGAAAGGGTTACCGCTGGCCCGGAACATAAAGGGCTAAGGAAGGAACACGGGTGGGTTTTGGTCAGTAAGAGTTTGACACTCCCTTCCGCTCCACCCAGAGCGGGAGTAGGCATTTGATGAATTCCCATCCTGAAAAAAAAAAACAAAAAAATAATCCAACCACCCTAAAAGAAAACGTTGCCAACTGAACACCTCTTGTTTCTGACAAGCATAAATCTAACACCGACTTTAATAGATTTTCGACTTTATTGCTAAAGCATAAGGTTCAAAGTTGATTGGGAAAATTTGACAGTTTCGGGTAGCTTGATGTGCTGGCATCTGTACACCCACAATTCGCCACTTATGTTTAAGTACCATGTAATATGGGGTGAGCCTATTACCATCAACCGGGCACAGATCCAGACTACGGGCTACTAAATTCCTGATAGAAAAACCCAATAACACTTTGCTCAACCTTGGAATCAAACCAAGGACCTCATGCTCAGCAATTGAGCTTACAACCTCAAGATCAGCGAGGTACAATGCGCGCCACGAAAGATGAGACTTGACCCCGCCTCCCCCGCTCTTTCCGCCCCTATGACGTCCGGTCCGGTCCCGCACTCAGACCTCATACCGCTAAAGATACCTAAAATCGTGTACTGCGCAAGTCAAACCACGTGGTGTGTCAAGTCTCATCTTTCGTGGCACGCATTGTAGTTCCTAATTAGAATTTATTGCGCTTCTGGTGAGTGATTTAAATTGTATAAACTGAACCTTCTGAAGCCATTCATTCCGTGGTACTCGTGAATTCAGTTTAGCAATTCAAATTGGAAGCAATGAGCAGGTGGTACTTAACGATTTACGAGAATTTAAAAACAATGTTGTGTAAAAAATACCTTTGTACTGTTCTACGCAAAGTATGTCTTGGAGATGTTTATTAGTATATTACAGTGAAATGGGTAGGTGGTAGGTAGTGGGTTACTTACTGTAGTGAAGATGAAACGAAAATTCGATCTAAAAGAAGTATTCAACAGGGTGAACTGTTGAATACTTCTTTTGAATCGAATTTTCATTTTCAATTCACACCGTGTTCTTGAAGAAAGTTTGTATTCCTGCATGGATCGAATTTTATGTGTAATCATCTGAGCGGCAATTCCTGTATTTTCATAAATGGTAGTATTCTATACAGTTTTAAAGAGTTTTGATTATTGATTTTCACTAATATTAAAAGATTGTGACTAGATTTTGAACGTTTATAAATACGGGAGAGACGGGCAAAGATCGTCACTCTGCACTGGACGCGTGAGGGAAATCGCCGTTGCAGTCGAAGTAGAACAAGGCGAAGGTGGTGTGACGATCTGGTAAGGTTTGCAGGCTCAACATGGCCACAGATCGCACAAGATAGGTTTGGAAGGAAAATGTGGAGGCTTTTTCCCAGCAGACGCACACAATATTAGCCAACAAAACAAATACGGATACTGGCCTTCGGTTCCTTTGCTTCACTATCCTTAGAGATGTATTCCAAATTGTAGAGCTTCTTTTTCTACTATAGTTTTTAAACCTCGTCTTCAACTATTCAGATTATGCACAGTACCTATTGACTCATAAGCGTCCCTTTATAGCAGAATTTTTTGTCATAATATTATTTTGCATAACAGCGGATATCATAAACTTCATTTCGCAGAAAATCGTTTGGCATACCCTCATTTATCATACATTCAAAACTCATAATTTTGTAAGTCAGAATCATGTTTAGGCATAAATTTCATATCCCTAATAATTAAAAAGTAGAACCATCATATCGCAGAAAGTTCACAGTCAGAATCGTCTTTTGGCATACATTTTCAGCCTTACCACAAAAGATTTAGACTAGTATAGTCATTAAAATATATAGTCTATAGTCATTAAAAGGCAGAACTTATAGCAAATAATCGTCACTCTAAATAAACGTTATGCTAAACGAAATCATGCGGAATGTTATCTTTGCCAAAGGTAATTATGCCAAATAAAATTCTGCCATCTTAAAAGTATGCCATTGTAAATTCGGATAAAACATTTGGCCAAACAATAATTATATTAAATAATTTATATGCCTTAATAATATTCGTTCAAAGAAGATTACGCTAAGTGTGTTATGCCAAATTTTCGGAGCATCAAGATTCTGCCAGATAGAGGGAACCCGACTCATAAATCACACTAATATTATAAAGGCGAAAGTTTGTGAGTGTGTGTGTGTGTGTTTATATGTTTGGTATGTTAAAACGGCTGGACCAATTTGGATAAAATTTGGTATGGAGGTTGCTGACACCCTGGATTAACATATAGGCTTTACTACCTTGATATCCCGATATTCCCACGGGATCTAAACTCATGCGAGTGATCATGCGATAATCAACTTACGAAGCTTACGGTACGGACGTGTTGACTTAAATTTATTAAAATCAATAATAACGCTTTGAGCAAAAGTGATACCAAGTGCTCTTCACCCAAGTACTTTTTTTGCATTATTTCATTTACGCAACTTCGGTCGTTGTTGATATCCATCAAACACACTCAAGCGTGCGGCGAGCGGCAAGGGCCACTCCTCACCCCCGCGAGGAAAAGAGACGGGCTACGAATATTCATCTCACTCTCGTCGAGCTCCTGTGCGGGTGCGCATCCAAACATACCAAGTAAATACCTTTGCATAACTATAAAAACAATAACACACAATGAGTGTCGTTCAATCACCACCGCAGTCGCCTAATACGTGTAACGAAAGCAATAGAGACTCGATAGAAATAGCAAGTGGTATTGATAGGTCTGAAAGGACTGGTGGTTCACAGCCAGACTTACGAAAGCTTGCCTTGTCTGACAACACTAACCAGATAACTTTTCGCGCCAAGAGAAAACAGCCACATGATGACTTTGGTGCACAATTTGAGCAATTTCAAGCTAAAATGGAATCACTTATGAAGGATATGGCTAAAACTCAAACTGAAAATCTCAACAAAATATCTCTAGACGTTTCGGCAATAAAGAAAGAGATCAGTCAAATCAAGGTAACAACTGACCTTTTGTCCTCGGAGCAGGTCAAAATAAAATCGGAGTTAGCCAACATCACAGGTTTCAGAGCTAACGTTGAGAAAAGAGTGGTTGCTATTGAAAATGAAATAGAATCACTAAAATCTGGTTCCAGTTCTGCGATTACTACACCTTCTTTTAGCTATGATGATTTTATATCGGAGACCTACGAGCGATCTCAGAGGGAAAAGAATGTTATCATACGAGGAATAAATGAAAAACGTTCCTCAAACTCTGAAGAGAGGCGCTCTCATGATAGCGAAGAAGTAAGGAAGGTAATAAAAATGGCTGTTCCTGACTGCATAGAACCAACAAAAACTATACGACTAGGAAAATATAATCCTGATGTATCTAGACCCATAAAAATTTTATTCTCGACATCCGAAGCAGCGAAATCAATTCTACGCAATAGATCAAACATAGAATCTGAAAATATCAAAATCTATTCTGATGAGACACCCTACCAACAAAAATATCGGAACAACTTGAGAGACGAACTGAAGCGGCGACTAGATGGAGGTGAAAAAGATATTACCATAAAATATGTCAAAGGTGCACCTAAAATTATAAAACTCCAGCCAAAAAACTAACGAAACAAGATACAGATGATGCAAATCTAAACACTACTCACGAAATAACTGATTCATACAGCAATTTGATAAAAAACACAAAATCTCTAAAATTTTTGTACGCTAATGCACGTAGCATAGTGAAGCCAGGAAAACTCGATGAACTAAACTGCATTATACAGTACAACTTATCCAGTCCTGTGCATGTGATTATACTATCGGAAACCTGGATCAAGTCAGAAACTGAGGCCAAAAGTTTGAAATTACCAAACTACACCCATTATTATAACATTAGAGAAAACACAAGAGGAGGTGGAGTATCTATATTTGTTCACGACTGCCTAAAACACAGTTATTTAGAAGATATATCTAAAGAGGACAATCACTATTTATGGGTACATTTAAATAAATACTCGTTGGATATTGGCGCCATATATAAAACTCCAAAATCAAACAATGAAGGGTTTCTGGAGGAATACTCACAGCAGCTGATGAGAAGGAAAAGAACTTTAGTGTTTGGTGATTTTAACTACGATCTGCTCAATCCCAACCGATCAATTAATAAATACACAAAAGTACTGCTAGAAAATGGACACAAAATCTTGAACAAAATTGATACAAAATTTAGCACCCGTGATACATCGACAAAAAAATCGATTCTTGACCATGTCTCATCAAATCTGATAAATCATAAATTTCATATGACTATAGTGGAATCACCAATGTCAGACCACAAACAAATATACCTAGAAGTTGGAAAATATACACCAGAAACGAAAAAGAAAATAAAGTATCACAGCTTAGATTACACAGCGTTATACCAGACAGTAGAAAGGACAGTTACGAATATCTCTGGCAGTAACTATGGCAGCCTAGAACTTTTAATCCAGGAAGCAGTAAATAAAAATAGAATACCTAAATTTAAAATTCAAAATACGCTAAAGTCAGACTGGATTAATAAAGACATAATTGGAAAGATAAATAAAAAAAATCGACTGTGGTCCATACACAAGGAAAATCCAAACGATGAATCAATAAGAGAAGACTTCATAGCCCTACGAAATACCGTATCTGAACAAATCCAAAGTACTAAAAATAGTTACTATTACAAAGCGTTCAAAAACTGTGAAAAAAAACCTTTAAAGATGTGGAAGTTGATCGGGAACTTAGCTGGAAACAAATCAAAGTCGTGTTCTGCTCCCTCTAAACTAGATACACAATCGGGTCCAATTACAGACCTTAAAGAAATATGTAACTATTTCAACACCTTCTTTGCAACTATAGGGTCTACTCTTGCAAATAAAATCAAAACGCATACACATACGCAGCCAAGCACTCAAACGGTCTCAAAGTCCAGTTCCTGCGAACTACTATATTTAACGCCAACTACGGAAGAGGAAGTAAGCAAAATTGTGGATGATCTCAATCCGAACACTAGTACGGGCCTAGACGGCATTAGCTGCAAAACTATAAAGTGCATTAAAAACCTAATCTTAAACAAGCTAACAATGAGTATAAATTATTGTTTACAAAACGGCTTCTTCCCTGATTCTCTCAAAGTAGCGAAAGTGAGTCCAATTTTTAAGTCAGGAAAAAAGTCCGATCCGGGCAATTATCGCCCCATCTCTGTCCTCCCGATAATCTCTAAAATCTACGAGAAAATATTACATAACCGTTTAGATAATTATCTCAAAACTATCAACTTCTTCTCTAATAAACAATATGGTTTCCGCGCTAAATCCAATACATTAACTGCAACAATCGACCTTGTGACAAACCTAAAAAACAATATTGATGAAAAACGCGCAGCACTCGGTATATTTATTGACCTGAAAAAAGCATTTGATACAATCAGCCACAGCCTGCTTCTCCAAAAATTGTATGATATCGGCATCAGGGGAACTGCCCACGGCATGTTTCGGTCGTATCTCTCTAACAGACAGCAAGTTGTTCGGTTTGGTGATGAACAAAGTAACCGCGAAACATTAACCTACGGCGTACCACAAGGCTCCATTCTTGGCCCTATGCTCTTTATTATATATGTAAACGACATAAATAAATTAAATTTGACAGGTGACATAATACTATATGCTGACGACACCAGCTTATTTTTGTTTGGCAACAATATCGACCACATCTTTAAACAAGCGCAGCAAGATTTAGATACTCTTTCTGGATGGTTTGAAGACAATTTGCTGACTGTTAACACATCTAAAACTAATTACATTATTTTCAGTGCTAGGAACAAAAAAATGGATAGCCATTCAACTCTGTGTATTAATAACGAACCCTTAACCAAAGTCGACACAGAAAAGTATCTTGGTCTCCATCTAGACAGAAATCTGACGTGGCAGCCACACCTAGATAAACTAAGATCTAAACTATCTTCTATTATGGGTGCACTTCGAGGTATCGTTCGCTGCTTGCCGAAATCTGTTAGGTATATTATATATAACGCTATGGTTAAACCTCATCTAGACTACTTAATAGAGGTGTGGGGCACTGCATCCAAAACAAACTTAAAACAAATCGAAACATGTCAAAATAAAATAATTAAACTCTTATTCCATTACCACTATCTAACTCCCACAGAAAAAATTTACAAAGAAACTAAATTGATGACACTATCGCAAATTTATAAATATAACACCTGTATACTAGTACACAGGCTGTTAAACAAAGATATACACTCTAAAATAACGTTTACAAAAAAAGGACAAACACAAAAACGTATTACTAGACGGAAAAACAACATCTGCCTAAGGCCACCGCGTACTAACTACGGAAGGAAAAACATATTATATGAAGGAGCAGAATTGTATAATAAATTGCCTAACGACATTAAAGAGATCCAGTCCTTTAGTCTTTACAAAAAAACCTTAAAACACCACATCTTGAAAGATTTCTCTCGATTTTAAATCAATCACCTATTTATAAAGTCAGTATTGTTTCTTGGATTTGTTTATTTGCTTTAACTATGTACATTAAACTATTACTTATTTAAATACATAAAAACTCTTAGGCACTAAACTATATTATCATTTTGAAACATTAACAAATAACTAAAAATATTATCAGCTTGCTACTATTAACAATGTGTAATTGCTATTGACTTGCTATCAAGAAACGATATGTAATGGTACCCTAACTTTTTCTTGTTACCCACAGTTTTGTAAGAAAATATCTGCGCATCTACTATTTACTAGTTTATTTTACGAGCACCTGCCGTTCTTCATAAGTTTGTGTATCGAGTAATATGTATAATTAACTTGTATTTCTCATGATAAGTGAATTGTATTCTTTTTGAGAAATAAATGTCTTAAACCGTAAACCGCGGGGCGCAGTTACGAGTAGTATAAAATAAAATCAAATATTAGGCAACAGGATTTTACAAAACCCAGCTAACACATTGATTTAATTTCCCATCTGTGATTTATTAATCCTAAAGATAAGAGAACGCCTACACCAACTATTCAGTTAATAAATCAATATTAGCTACCGTCAATTTAACCTCAATGACATAACTATTTGTCAGCCCAACTGAGTCAACATTAAACGTATCAAGCTTAATCACACACGAAAATGAACCTTATTCCAATACGCAAGGGTTTTAATAAACCGCATTGTATTATTTGTAGTGCAGCCGGAAATTTCAAAGACTCCGAGATTTGCAAACACTTTATAGCTTTTACCAATATTTTCTACGTTTTAATCAATGGAAATTAAACTTTAATATTTAAACATAAAAGCTATCGTATCTTTGATAAAAGGTTGATTTTCAAAAGCAATATGGGCAAGGATTAGTAGCAACAAAAAGCAGAGACAGTAACAATAGAATTTCTAAAGAGTATTATGGGCTAGCGACATCGTTATACCTGAATTAGGCAACTAATATGGCAAGAGTGTTTGCTATTTACAGACATGGTTCCGTAGCCAAGATTACTGTTAACACATAATAGTGAGCATGTGGTGTTTGGGCTTGTGGTTAAGTAATAACAGCCGCACAGGTCAATCGATCAGGTTAAGCTACGCTTGCCGCGGTTGGTCCGTGGATGGGTGACCATCTTCACGTACCAAGACCTCTCCATGCTTCAGAAAGCACGCTAAGCCGTTGGTCCCAGCTGTCATTGTGGATCTTTGACAGCCGTTACGGGTAGTCAGAAGCCTGATAGACTGACAACCAGTCTTATCAAGGGGTATCGTATTACCCAGTAACTGGGTTGCGGAGGTCAGATAGACAGTCGCTCCATGTAAAATACTGGTATTCAGCTGCATCCGGTTAGACTGGAAGCAACCCCAACATAATTGGAAAAAGGCAGGGCAGATGATGACATGGTAGAGAACCGAATTAGCAGACAAATTGTATAAGATTTGTTTTTTTTGCAGACATATCAAACGAGCATGGTCAATTACTAAGTAAATATTGCTAAACGAAATTGAAAATGAAGGGTTACTTGAATTTTCTTTTGTATACAAAACGAGATTTCATTTTTATACACTTGCTCACTTTTCAACTTAGTCACTTTTTTCTTTCTACCAAAGCATTATAAAATGGAATGTTAAAATGCCGATAAATCAGAACAGAATTTTATTTTATATACTTACAGCTTTTATAGTAAACACGAACAAAACAATATCTGAGAATAGCCCCCAAACTTGGCAAGTATGGCGTGCCATACATTCATTCATGCCAAACATATAACAAATACTGAAATGATGTCAATACTGGCTTACCTACGCGAAAGATTGATGTTAGCTGTAATCAAAACCTGAAGATAGATCACTGACTTATCACAAAGAACGATGATGAAGTTGATAGACAGAACACACAAGAGCCAAATAAATATTAAAGCTTCTTAAGAGAATGTGTACATGCAATGAGTATATAAAAAATGTGAAGGCAGCGGAAAAGAATATGCAAGCGATTAAAAACAAGAAAAATTAAATTTAAAATTAGCAGAAAGTAGGTTTACTTGAGAGCAAATAAAAATACAAAATACACAATAATTTTGTTAAAATACATTTATATTTTTCATCATACTTTTCAGTACTGAACTCCAAAAGCACAATGGCTTTACACTTTAAACATATAAATTGTGAGCAAATCCGTAAATTTATAACACTGTATCGGTGCCAAATATCTTTATTTATGAGGATTTATGATGCAATATGTTTGTATTGAATCCGTACGAGCATTCAAAAGTTTTTTTGGCTTAGACGATGAAATATTTGATGTAAACTTGTGTCGAAAGGTTAAATTAAAGATGGATGCCAAATTGCCGGTTTAGTTTTATTTATGTGACTGTAACAGCCAAATGTTCACATAATTTAGAATTGGAAAGAAATGCTGGAAAGAATTTTCTAAGAAGTCAACTTTGTCATACAATCATAACTTCTATGTATAAAGTCTTACACTGTTAAACTTTCAACCACCTTAACTGGTGGTTTAAAGTCCATTGATAGCATTATTGGTGTCTTTTGAGCCCCATATTTTATCGTACTTTGTATTATATTTCCCTCTTTTATTCCGTACATCGTCAAACACAGAATTAATTGCTTGTCAGATTTTCTATTACAATCTGGACGCTATTTCAGTTTGAATGAGAAACAAAGCCATTATGAAATTCATTAATATTAAAAACCGGGCAAGAGCGAGTTGGACTCGCGCACCAAGGGTTCCATACCATAATGTTTTTATATTTTCATCGGCGAGGCCTATATTTGTCAGAGAATTTTAACACTGCACGCTGCGGTGTAAGTAAGAATATTGCAGTTTTAGGTCAGCACCATCTCTTGACCGACAGTGGAACTAATGTAACTTTTGTTGATGATTTCTGAAAAAGTGTAGGTACTAATAATTAGAGACATCGTTTTAATTTTCCTGTAATCTTTACATAAACTTCTATCACATTGAATAATTTCAGATTTTTCATGTACATAACTCCAGCTTCCTCATATGTGATAGAACAATTCTACCTATGCCAATTTTTTTTTATTCGATTTTTCTCTATGCAAACTTTGGAGATAAGGGGGGGGACGATATTCTTTTTTACATTTTTCATCAAAAGTCGAAAACTGTGCGGCCTAAAAATAAAGAAAAAGTGTTTGAGAATGTGCAAAATGCGTTCTTTCATATTATACCCCACATGCCCTGATAGCCCCACTTTGAATTTTTCAGACCTTTTTTTTTTCAGTCCATGTTGCAAAAAAAATCTTTCTTATTTGCAAAATAGTTGGGCAAACGTCATCTAAAACATTTCATGTTGATAGCATCACTGTTCTTGAGATATCCAGCTATGACAGACGGACAGACAGACAGACTGAGTCGCACCACAAAGATTCCTTTTAACCATTTTGGTACGGAATCCTAAAAACAAAGTTGAGAACAATCTGTTGACACGCAAATCCATGCCCAATGTATGTGGCTATAAAATTAATATATTCTTCTTCGTACGTTATACCGTTGACTCACCGAACGCTATATCTTTGTCACGGCGGCTAATATCACTCACACTGCTAATGCTGATGCTCTTGCCAGATCCCCTTTTGAGTTAATAGTGACAGAGGATTAAGCAGTGAGAGAATGAAATACTTGGTGCGATATTTTGCTACGGCTTATGTATTGTAGAAGTTTGGTGTGATAATACATATTTAGCATCGTCCTTAATTATGCTATGTCTTATTAATTAATACTATTAAATAAAGCTATATGACTATGGTTCCAGGTGGACCGTGTTCTAGCTAGTGACTGCCTAACATGACATTACCTTGATCCATGTTTGAGTAAAGCAAAATGAGGTGAGTAATTTATAAGAGTCATGATGGACGGCGCCTCCGAGGCCGGCCCAGAAAGAGATGGCAAGATTACCTGGACGCGTACTGCGAAGGCTGGTTTGAGGTGGTGCGGGAAAAGAGTTCCTGGATGGATTTGGGGAGGCCTTTGCCCAGAAGTGGAACAGTAGAGGCTAAAAAAAATAATGATGCCTAAAAAATTTTTTTTTTAAATTTTGTCATAATTTTATACATACTTATGTATTTATACAGTCTAAATTTGGACATAACACAAAAAAATCATAAAATGTAAACGATATACATTTGTATCGTTAACAAACATTTTATGATTTTTTTACAGAATTTAATTGACAATGCACCCAACACATCTCAACCAACACGCTCAGTCAAGTGCGATGCCAATAATCTGCACAAATCCGTACCAAGACATTGACATGTAGACTGATGCAGACGAGATGCAAGTGACCACAAACGTTTGAGAGACGACGTTAATCTTTCTCTGTCTTCTGATAGACTAATGAGGGCAGCTATTAATGCACGGATTGAAAGTAATTGTGTCACAGACAGGATTTGGACGTCTATTGCAGAAGATATATGTTTATAAAAAGATATAAGATCTAGTCTACCGTGTCATGTAGTTCCAAGTCTGTTATTGTTTTGAATAATATAAGTGCTCATATACACGTACGGGCACGTTCAACGGCGATACGTCGGAAGGTCGCCGTCAATGCGTTCACGACTGCCACCGACGAGTGTCGACGGCTGAAGTTGTCGCTGCCGCTGGCAATGTGCCGCTCGTGTGCATGAGCATTAATTATGTACATAAAACTAGGCAAATGGCCTCAAATGGCGCACCTAACATGGTGAACATTTTGAGAATAGATTTTTTTTGGGAACCACAACTTGTGTAAACAGCTGTATTCGCTGAAGGAGTAGGCAATGGTAGCGGTATGGAGCTGGGGTTTGCTGATAAGGATTTTAAAAAATAACAATAATCACTCTTAAAACTAGTATCAAATTCAAAAACACTTTTTCTTTTAAACTTATTTTCAAAATACTTATCAACAAAGACAATACAGAGACTCAGCTACAGTTCTTAGCACAAACAACTTTAGCTCAGAAGGTATCATCTGCTTATCTGCTTGAACGACTCGTTAGACGTACTCCTGTACCGAGGAAGTGGGTCAGCTTTGTGCGCTAAAGTTAAAAGGGTTACGACTACTGTATTATTTGCAGGAAAGCTGAGGTTCTGTTGGTTCGGTGCAACATATATGTATATAAATGTAAGAACGACTATTTAGAAATTAAAGTTTAGATTACAAAAACAGTCGATTGATGACAGAATGACAGTGCTGATATAGGTTTATGCAAACTTTACTAATAATAATCATGAAAAAATAAAAAATTAAGAGGGACGTGGACTCTGCAATCATTGTACCGATAATCTTTACAGTAAATAACCTAATAGCGGAGAACCTCAAACACCTCATGATGCTCTCATTGCGCGGCTGGGCTTGATTTAGATAACAGTTTACTCCTGGACGTGACACGCATAGTGAGGAGGTTCCTCTCTCTAGAGACCTGACTACCGGCAGCATGGATCCTGTTCCTGATGCCGACGAACCACTATTTTTTTATATTTTTAAGTGTTTTTTTTTAATAAAAATATAGGTAATCATGAATAAATTAAAAAAAGGAATAATAATCATACAATAATGAGAGACAACAAATAAATCATTTAAAGGAAGGATTTTCTTTAAGTGTGTTCCATTTTTTTTATTATTTACAGTTAATATAATTATTAGGAATAAAACAATATTATTCGTCATTCATTAGGTACATTTTTTGAGATCAACTTGCAGTGATTGGTCTCATCAACCTTGTAGTGATTAATCAACGGCAATTTGTTCAGCAGATCGATAAGTTATCTCTATTCAGACTAGAAACATAATAGGTAATTTCCATAATCTAAGTTAAACTAACTAACTTGACAACACTGAATCACCACTCATTAAGTACAATAAAACGCAACACGACACCAACAAGATTTCTTTATCACAAACATTAATAGACTCTTAAATCTTAACGACTTCGCGAATAATCGTAAATAACAGATCATCGGATCCCCTCCGCCTACATTGTCAACTGCCATCAACATACTATAATTTAACGTCATAAAACAACGTTGAACGTTCATAAATCGTACACCCACGAAAATGTCTAGTTAAAATACATTATAAAAGAATAATTGTGCGCGCCTTCAAGGTTAGCTCGATCAATCTTTCACACGTCATTAGGGACGTCGCGTTATGCTCCGGAGTTTGCGTGAAAAGGAACGTATATAAAGGTCTTTTTACATTTTGTTCGTGTTAATGGTCAGTTTTGAGCGTGTATGTTTGAATGGTGACATGTGCTTACAGACAGCTTGTGCTATTATTTGATAGAACGTTATTGAGACCATTGATAGTTTTTTTTTCGTTTTCGTGGAATAGAGATAGATGATGTTTGTTGCCTTTTCTCCCTAGTAGCAGGGAATTGGCAACAGGTTACACTATCGTCAACAGAATCCATTAGTCTCACTTTATCTCGGACAATAAATCACAACTTGTATGGCGCGTTGTAATGTACAATTTAATCACTTTTACGACTCAGAGCTTACAGAAATGAGACTTAAATTATTGCTTTAATTCCCTATTCATCACACAAACAAATAAACCGCCATATTTATTAGAATTATTGTTGTTTATGTAATCGAGCACATTTTTCACCATTAAAAGCGTACCTGCCGCCATTTTGTGCTCGGCAAAAACATATTCAGCTTACAAAGCTTCGAGGACAATATTTCATAAGAGATGGCCGAAAAATACACGGTGGTGTAATAAATTAAAAACATTTTCAACAACCACCAGTTTGTATGACCTCCCCGCCTTCCCAACTCTTCTGTAAAAAGGAACGTAAAGGGAATTATAACAGAGTAAGCAGGGGTCAAATGTACTGGTCGCCTCATTACCGAGCTTAGTGAAAACTCGAGAAGAACCATTTTATAATTTTCGCTTTTCCCAACATAAAGTTTGAAGTTAACGTAAACTAGCCTTTACGGACTGTGAGAAAATTATTTATATCTTAAATGAAAGTTGCTGTGTTAGGGTACTTTATACAAATTATATTCGTAATCATTTTTCATTTTAGTGACATTGTGTTGAATAACGTGAAGCGTGCCGACTATTTATCATTTTGTAAAGGTTTTTAAAAGTAATTGGGTTAAACATCGCTTTTAATAACAACCCTTTATAAAAAGTATTAAATTAAAATTAAATTTAAATTGACTACTGCGGGGTAATTGCGTAACACACTAACAGTAGTACGCGTTGTAGCAGTACAACGGCTTTCATTTTGACAGTTCGACAACATTCATTGCGCTATTTACGTTATAGAGCAGACAAACTTTTCGAACATATGTAGCAATGGATTAGCAATATCCTTTAAAATGATTCAGATTATGATTGATAGTGTGTTTTGCAATTAGGGCGCTGGCTTTCATGTAAGAAATTGCGCCCTTGTTCACAGTTGCTAAATGAGGCTAACTTACTTTTAATGGGCAAGTTACAGACTATAATTAGCATGACTTGACAAACTAATTTAAGTACAAAAATAATAACAATAAGAAGGTTTTCAGAATAATCTAACATCACAAGAAAAACCAGACCTTTCACCGTACCATTTAAAACACATAACTCCCACACATTCACCCCAATATTAAATGTTACACCAGTTGAAGCACGATCAAAACTTACAACGATAAATCTGGAACGAGCCTTATCGGGGCATTCAATAATCATTTCGGTGGCAATCACGTACAACCGAGCACAAAAGCTCCTACGAAATACGCCACTACGCCAGTGTCGACTGTAAAGCCCGAATCTTACGAGCAATTACCGCGCGAGATAAAACCCATGAAACGCTGCCGTCTGATACGCGAGTTAATCTCGTAGTCTATTGGCGGGAGCAAATTTTTCTCGACACAGACAATTTGGGGGTGCTGGGGTAAAATATTGTGTTTTAACATTGGTTAGAGGTTTTTTTTTTTTGCTATAAATTTTCTTGGGTCACGGAGTAAGGAGTTTCTAAAGTAAACAGTATTTTCTTTATATGTAGAGAATACATGATATGTGGTTTACACAGTTTGCAAATAAATTTATATCTGGTGGCAACAGATAGACCTGTCATATACAATATTGCTATTAATACATTGAATGATGGTGAAATGCATATTGGCATTTCCTTCATTTCATCTCCTAGTTGTATTGAGTTTGTAAGTGAGATTCACCCTAGACTCGTTCATCAAAGAAGGTTCAGATCGACACTTTGGCTGGTAGACGTAAGAACCATTCGAAAAACAATGGTTTTTTTGTTAAATCATGATAAACTAGAAGGACAGTGGTTAAATGTATAAAGTGGGTGAATGGACGTGATCAATTTTTTGGCACGTTGCACTAATTTTATTTTTATTTCATAAAAATAAGAAGAAAACACAGCGCTAGCCGATACGACTCGTCAATACCAGGAAATCCATAAATAATATAAGTGACAGTAGTTCAAGTGGTACGGCTGAACCCGAAAAACGTATCAGTGTGCCATCCAAGTGCACTCTCCTCTCTCACGGCTCGTAACCTTACAATTTTACGATCACTTTTATTACTAGACGCTTTCGTGCGCGATTACCCTCCAGAGTGGGTTCTGCTGTTAGGCGCCCTGCAATGTGAACATTTACCCCACACGCTACACAACCACATCGATGTACGAAAACACCATTGCTCCGTGGTACTCAGTAACGCTGCGTGTGATGTTGACAAAACTAGCAATGAACGTGCAATGTAGGGGTAGAATCGATTAGGGTGGGACGGTTGTCAGCAATTACATTTTAATGCGTGTTTTATTATCACGGGCGTCTAATGTACTAGTGCATTAATTTATCACCTCCCCTGTTTACGAGTTACGGCTTGACAATTGAAATGATGGTGTATTCTGTATTCAAAGGAGGCTGACGTTTGACCGACGTACGTTGAGCTCCCGTGCTGGTTGTAACCCTTTGGTTGTAGGTGCGCGGGGGGCGCGCGGTTATGGAACGAGGTTTCTAGCTAGTTTGGACATGTCGCACAATCGTTTGGACAGACAAGCGATGGACGTATCAAAGGACTGCCAACTGGAAATGCAGTTGCAGTTTCGATTGAATCGAGAGACGTCTGCGGCATGCCTCTGTGAAGTAAAGGTTGATTGGATCGTGTCTATACGGCTGATACGCTGGCAATGTTTGGTTTCGGCGAATGGCAGTGAACGTCAGGCTCCCTTAGTTAAAATGTATTGTTTCTTAACGATAGTCGCTTTGTTTGTGCAGTTTATTTGTTCAAATAGAATATTGTTCGTGCTGATGGTAAAACCAGATAGGTAGAGAGTCGGCTTTAATGCCTTCGCAAATTGCAAAAATAACTTCAAAGACATAATGGGCTTTTAGAAGTGCATAGCGCTTCATTATTCATAGTCTAGTAAGCAAGCGATTTCACTGCTTATTATTAAAATGCAGATTACAGGCCGTCGTTTCTTGAAAAGTGTCATTACCGTCAGTCATTCGTCATTCCCATTTCGTAATAATCACGTTGATACATTTCAATTATGACGTTTAACGTCAGTGTGGAGTATCGTTGGTATCATTACTGTGGGCGTTGTGACATCGCCTAGTGACACAATAATGATCGGCTCATGACACAGAGTTGACATGCACGCGATGTCCAACGAACAAAATTTATGTTTTTGTACAAATAATTTATATTTATGTGATTGGTAATTTCAATAAATTGCGATGGTATATATTTATGGGGTTCAGAATTGTAGTGTTAGTTTGAAAGGAAGGCATAAAGTGTGTCGCCTGCTTGTCGCGTGGGTGACATGAGAATGAAATAAAAATTACGTTTGCTGTCAACTCGTTTACTACGTGGAAGTGGTGTCGTAACTACAGTGTCAGGAATGAGGTTAGGTTGAATTTTATTAAAGTTTTATATTTGCAGTAATCGTCGAAGTTATTTCTAGGATTAAGAGCGTTTATACAGAAAGTGAGCAACGTCGCAAATAGCTGTCAAATATTTCGCTGTTTAGATTAATTTGTCAATATTACCGTATGAAAATAAGAAATATGGCTAACTAATGAACTAGAATATTGATTATGAAATGCAATAATTAATATCGTGACACCGAATATTTAGTTTTAGATGTAAAAAAAGTATTTGGAAACTTTACAAATGCCTTTTTTACACCTAAAACGGTTACAACATCAAATTCAGTGTTTTAATTGCAATTCATTATTAATATTCTAGTTCATTAGTTAGCCATATTTCTTATTTTCATACAGTAATATTGACAAATTAATCAAAACAGGGAAATATTTGACAGCTGTTTGCGACGTTGCCCACTTTCTGTATACGCGCTCTTAATATTTTTTCTTACCTCAAACTATTTTTAACCAGTAAAGTTCTAATAAGACAAATGAACTGTATAATACGCAGAACCAAATCTAACCTAACTTTTGAATATGACACATCTATAAAAATAAACTAAGACATAATAAAATTGACGAAGTAATTCACAAGATTAGTAATTCAATATCGACCACTCTACCATGCAATAATTATCATATAAATGGCTATCGTTCAGCTATTAAAGCACATATTGCATTAAGTATGAAGTTATTGATCGTAAAGTATCTTAATGAACTTATGTACACAATAGTAACGATCCTTGTCTGCCCTTTATAGCTAAAACAAAAGAATGATATACTGTTATGATTATGAACAGTTGTACATACGCATAAGTAACAGATGTAGATAAAGATAAATTTCATAGCAGGCTTAAGTAAGAGGAATTGAATGGATTGGATGTGAAAGGCTGAGAACCAAATGAAGTCACTTTGAAGGCCTTGTCATCATACGGCGTTCTGCAAAAGATGGTAGTATAACTGTGTATAAAGAGAATTTATAATTCTCTAATTGCTATTAGTTTCTGAAATTCTTATTCAGTCTTGAATCACCTAGTTTAATAAATAATCCTATGGCACACATAAATTTCTTATAATTAAATAATTAACATTGACATGTAATAAGTTCTATAAGCAACCACTCTCTAACAGCTGGTGCAAAAGCATTAGAATCACTAATACGAAGGTCTCTTATAAAAGCAAGCAAAGGTTGAGGAATTTGTGGTCCAACCAGCAGCTTTTCTAATTACCTCAATATTGACAGCTTCTTCAGAGCCCTTTGAAGTAGAGGCATGTCTGTATATGTGAATTTAGAAATATCTATTATTATTTCTCCCAGTGAGACGTTCACATAAATTATTATGGTAAATTATTATAACTTCACGATTATCAATACTACAAGTCGTCAACCACACCTTTTCCTAGAAGAGCGATGGCCGCCACTTAACGGCCGCAGTGACGGCTGTCATATAAATTATGGCAGCGGGGTTTGACTTTACGGTCTCAAAAAACGTTGTCTAGGGAAACAAACCAACTTACTTTCATAAATTACGTTTCAGTGACGTCATTTGACGGTAAATTGCAGCCGCTATGTGGTAAAGTCTTAGGAAACCCTAGCTTTAGTATTACTCAAGCCAACATGAAAACAAAAAAATTACAATGTCCATCAAATTAAATTCACCTGAAAGCATCATCATCATCATCTGCCTAGCCTTTTCCCAACTATGTTGAGGTCGGCTTCCAGTCTAACCGGATGCAGGTGAATACCAGTATTTTACATAGAGCGACTGCCTACCTGACCTTCACAACCCAGTTATTGGGTAATACGATAATTCACATGAAAGAATAAGAATAAATGGTAAATTATATTCAATCCTAGCAACAAGTAAAGCCACGTTTCGAGCTAGTTTCTTTAATAAAACAGAACAAACACTTTTATGATACGCCAAGCGTGCCCACATAACATAAATCATCGTCTGCTCTAATGGATAACCAGATATAAATCTATTTATGCAAAGTTTTCAATGCACATTTCGCATGCTAGATGACTATTTGCGTCATATACGGGGTTATACTTTACATCAACTGTTGGCTCGTTATTGTGTCCGTTAATTTGATTGAATGAGCATATAGTATGATATTTTCTGTTTTTACAAGGATGAATTTTGCAGCCTTGGGTATCTTTTGTGATAAACAGCTGGGGTGATCGATCTATAGAGTGTCAAATGACAAGTTGATACAGTAATTTTGGAGTGGCGACCGCATACCGGAAGACGTAGCATTGGAAGGCCTCCCACAAGGTGGTCCGACGACCTTGTGAAGGCCGCAGGAACCCGTTGGATGCGAGAAGCACAGAACCGGTTCAAGTGGAGAACCATGTCTAGCAGTGGACGTCTTTTGGCTGAAATGATGATAATGATGATGACAGAAATTTAATATCATGACCATGAAAATATTGTTTCTTAGTGTTAATAGACGTAACGTGATGTAATGATCTAACTAATAATAGTTAGGGAAAAATTTTAAAAATTCAAGAAATTTAGGTCATCATCATCACTCAGCGAAATTTATTGGTAGATCAACATAAGCACTATCAATTTTAATATCGCCTGTAACAAGTTACTCCACAAGACTTCGTACTAAAAATAAAAAATAAAATTGTTTATTTCTAACCACAATACATTTTACAATTTCTAGGAATATAATTTTGAAATACTTTTACAAAACCAAACAATATTTGTATAAGTATACAATAATATAACATAGTAGCTCTGATGGTTGCCATGAAGTTTTGACCCTATCCCCTGAACTAGGTGAAGGAACCTGTATTTCAAGAGGTAGTAGTGTTCAGCCATGGACTATGCAAATTTTACCGAGTGCCACTACAATTTTTTAGAGATTCGGTATTGAAAGTGTTTGTTTGTATATCTATGAAAGTGGTGTGTGAAAAAGTAGGTACTTATCTTATACTTTCTTTCTTCAGTTCTTACAGGTTTTCACCGGCATTATAATTGAACTAACCTTGTGTACAAAAAGTTTCAATTTGAACATTAATAAACACATTACCAACTTCCACAGAATTAACAAAGCCAAAGTCAAAACCAACAAATTATTCATCAAAATGATCGTGTTTCGAACTACAAATAGCAGGCAGTTACATTGTATCAATGCAGTACCCAATGATTACCGTCCCTATAATTCAATGGAAATTATTATCTGCACCATGTAATTTAACTTTTATGAAATAATTTTTCCTACATTACGGTGTGGTGGCTGTCATTGAAACTAATTGAGATTTTATGTTAATGTTATTTTTTATGTTGTTTTAGACTTCTAGTTGGAAACCCATTAGGTTATTTTGTAGTGTTCTAGATTGACTTGTATTCAAATGTTGGTTGGCTCTTGGCTGGATGTATAAGTTTGTCATTAGCATAGTTTTTATGTTTTCCTTCTAACGTTTTATCTGCTTTAGCTTTGATAAGAACTTCTTGTACGATCAGATGTTTTGGCTATGTTATGCCAATTTCTATAATTTTGAGCGAAAATGGTGAAGAAAAACATCGTAAAGAAACCAGCATGTCCTAGAACCAAAATTTCAGCACATTCTTCCAATCTGTAACTTAGAACCCTCCTATCATAGACACCTTTCTCTATTTAAGATTGTGCATTATATTGATCAGTAACTGTAATATGATATTGAGAAAGAAAAAAGATTTATGATTAAGAGCGTTTACGCCGTACGGCATTTCATACAAACTTTCAAGGCTGTTTGGGAGTTAAATAACGAACTCCCTATTGTTGGTTTTATGGTTGTTGTTTAATTAAACTTTTACAATGAGTAAAGTGAAAAACAAGTAATAATTATTGACACAGAAAACGTATGTCATGTCGGTTTCTTCAACGGAATGCGCGGGGAATCGCCGACCGGCACTCCTGTCTGTTTTGACGTATCAACGACAGTGACAGCGTCACATTAGCGATCCGCGGCGCCAACGTCCTCCCCCCCCCCTGAAAGTCCTTGGTTTTAGGGCTTTAAGTGGCTTCAGATGTCTCAACAGGTAAAGGACATATTTTTGAGAAAGAACGCTGCACATCTCCGGAGGCTGTTCGGATGGTAGCAACACGGGAAACTCCATCCCTGCCAGTGTAGACTCTGATGACTCTCCCGAGACGCCATTTTAATGGCGGCACGTTATCTTCCTTTATGAGGACGAGTTGGTTGATAGTGACTTCACTCTTGTTGGACTTCCATTTTGTTCTAGTCTGGAGCTCGCTGACGTACTCCTTCGACCAACGTTGCCAAAAATGTTGACGCATTTGCTCGATGCGGTCGTAACGAGGTAAACGATTGGTAGCTGCGTTGGTGATGTCGTCGCAGGCCGGTGCTGTGAGCGGACGCCCGATCAGGAAATGCCCCGGTGTCAATGCTTGGAGGTCATTCGGGTCTGAAGAGAGAGGTGTTAGCGGACGAGAGTTCAGAACAGCCTCAACTTGTATCAATATCGTATTAAACTCTTCAAACGTGAGATTAGAGTTCCCTACGACGCGTCTCAAATGATGCTTGCAAGACCTCACTCCCGCTTCCCACAAGCCACCAAAATGAGGAGAATACGGGGGAATGAATTTAAATTTAATGTTTTCAATAGCGACTTTCTCGATGATTTCGTTTGAAAATTTGGTTAAGAAATTATTTAATTCGTTAGCCGCTCCAACATAGTTTTTTCCATTATCGGAATATATCTCTAAAGGTTTTCCCCTTCGAGATATAAACCTTTTTAAACAAAGAAGATAACTGTTCGTAGAAAGATCTGTGACCAACTCAAGATGCACTGATCGAGTTGCAAAACATATAAATATACAAATGTAGCATTTAATTAACCTTGAGCCTCTCCCTTGACGGCTCAAAATGAAAACTGGACCACAGTAGTCAGTACCAGTACGTAGAAACGGACAACCGGATAACAACCTTTCAGTCGGTAGGTTGCCCATTATTGGGCTAAACGTTTTCCCACTCAACCTAACGCACTTAACACACTTATGAACGATTGAGCGCGCTAAATTTCTACCACCAAGTGGCCACCATTCATTACGAATGGTTGAAAGTAATAATTGAGGGCCAGCATGACATAATTGTGTATGTTTATGCCGGAATAAAAGCAATGTAAATCTGTGTTTACTACAAAGCAGTATCGGGTGTTTTTTGTCGTAGCTGAAGTCGTTACAATTATCCAACCTACCTCCTACTCTAATCAAAGCATTTATACAAAAAAATAAGTTAAGTCCTGACATATTCCGTGAATATCTTATATTTGAAGATTGTTTTAATAAACAATTGTATTCACGAGGAAATGATTCCAGTTGAGACAAACGTGCAAGTAAAATAGTTGACTCATGTAATTCATTTACGGACAGCGGTCCGTGTTTACGTTCCGTTTTATGTCGAATGTTGTGAATAAATCGCCCAACGTAAGCAGCTGTTCTTATCATTCTATTAAACGATGAAAATCGTTCGAACGGATACACGTTACATGATGAATCTGACATAACATGAGATCTTAATTCGGGTAAAATTGAAGGTACATCAGCGTGACTACTTTTAATATCAAATGACTCACTAATGAACCTAGGGCCAACCCACCATAAATCATTATGAAGAAGCTCAGGTAGGTTGATACCACGCGATAACAAATCAGCTGGATTGTTAACGCCCTGTACGTGCGACCAAACGCAATTACTAGTTAAGTCATTGATTTCAACAACTCTGTTTTGAACGAAAGTTTTTATTACCGTTGGATGAGTCCGTAACCACCCCAGGACGATCGTCGAATCAGTCCAAAATAATACCTTTTCGAATCTTAAATGCATTGAGTCTATAATTTTTTTATAAAGACGCGCACCCACTAACGCTCCGCACAGTTCAAGCCGCGGTATGCTTACCGGTTTTAAGGGTGCAACCTTACCTTTTGCACATAATAATTTTACAGTAACCTCTTTTGAATGCTCGCAAACGCTTCGTATGTACGCACAGGCACCGTAGGCTTCCTGAGAAGCATCCGTAAAGATGTGTAATTGTAACTGATAGGCGTACTGTGTGGTGACATGTCGCGGAATGTGAACCTTATGTAAATGTTGTAATGAATTTAATATTCGAATAAATGAATTTGCGATATCACTAGGAACAGGGTCGTCCCATCCGACTTTACAAAGCCAAAGCTTTTGCATGAGTATTTTACTAACAATGATAATAGGTGCTAATAACCCCAATGGGTCATAAACCTGTGATATGACAGAGAGAATTTTTCGTTTAGTTATTTGTGAAACATTAATATCAGAATTTATTTTGGTATTAAATTTTAATTCATCACTGTTATTGCACCAACCTAAACCAAGTGTTTTATGTTGGGCAGATTTGTCGAGTGATAATGATTTTGTTAAATTATTTGATGAACTATCGAAATTAAATGCCCATTTGCGTAAAGGAAAACAACCGGAATTTAAAATGTTACTAATAGTTTCACAAAACGACAGTAGTTCTTGTCTGTTGTTATGAGAGAATATTAAATCATCGACGTAAAATGAAGTTAATATTATTTGAGATATTTGCTCATCAGGACAATCTAACGCTAATTGTCGTAAACATCTCATAGCTAGGTACGGGGCTGAAGCAGTACCATAGGTGACTGTGTTCAGTTGATAAACTTGTAATGAGTCATGTTTGTTTTCCCGCCATAGGATTAATTGTAATGTACGGTGATCAGGCTGTACTAGAACTTGTCTGTACATTTTTTCCACGTCCGCACAAGCAACGAACGCAAATTGTCTAAAACGTAGAAGTATACCCACTAAATCATTTAATAACGGAGGACCGATTAACTGTATATCATTAAACGATTTACCTGTAGTTGTTTTAGCACCCGCATCAAATACAACTCGCAACTTAGTTGTTGTACTTTCACGCTGTACACAATGATGGGGTAAAAAATAATACGGTGATTTGTATGTTTCGAGACGGCTCATGTGGCCTAACGCTAGATATTCGTTTAAGAAATCTGAGTACATACGTTTTAATTCAGGCGAGCGATCCAGCTTTCTTTCTAAAGATAAGAACCTGTTTTTTGCTAGCTCGTATGAATCACCGAGGGAATCAGCTGATTCACACATAGGTATTCGCACCGCAAACCTACCTTCACTATCGCGAGTGGTGGTTGAAGTGAAAAGTTCCTCACAAACCTTTTCATCAGCTGTAAGAATGTTATGTGTTGATTTGCCGTTGTCAACCTCCTCTAGTTCCCAAAAACGTTTTAATTGGTCATCTAGTGAGTTTGTCAGCGTACAACAAACCATATTACTTACACTAGTTGGAATATTACGGTTTAACGTGCCAGAAATAATCCACCCTAAGTGAGTGTTTTGTAGATAAGGCCCGTTGGATAAACGCATCCGACCTTCCTGTAGCAAGCTCCAAAACACATCCGCGCCAATGAGCAAATCTATATTTGATGGAATGTGATAATTTGGATCTGCTAGTGTAACGTTTTGTGGTATTTGTAACGAGTGAACATCTATGATTGAGTTCGGGAGATAATAAGTAATCTTAGGTAAAACGGAACAATTTAAACGAGTGCTAAAATTACTAATCTTCGATCGCATGAGGAGGTTACAAGACTGCTGTGAACGCGTAACAGTGTTTCCTACCCCAGTGATGGTGAGTGTGGACTGTATTAGTTTTAAACGTAATTGTTTACAAAGTGATTCGGTAATAAAACATCGCTGGCTGCCACTATCGAGAAGGGCACGCGCAACAGTGTGTGTGTTGTTATGACATACTTCAACAACCGCAGTTGAAAGTAAAACCTGTTCTAATGGGATAGAATGCACGGCTTTTTTCAAGTCATTTGTATGTGCGTT
This sequence comes from Luperina testacea, assembly GCA_927399505.1. NCBI lineage: Eukaryota > Metazoa > Arthropoda > Insecta > Lepidoptera > Noctuidae > Luperina > Luperina testacea. The sequence goes on from OV656761.1 coordinate 2,011,981, forward strand.
TAACGATTGTGAATCTGCGCAAGCACCGTTTAACGCGCCATTCACGCTAGCGGTCGCTTCAGTGTGCGTATGAGCAGGAACACAACTAATAGAATTGCAACTTGTGTTGCTATCTAAGTGAATAAGACTGTTATGTTTTTGTGAACATTGTTTACATGGACCATATTGACATTCGTCAATGCTATGACTAGAACGTAAACAGTTACTACATATATCTTTTTCAGAAACGAATTTGTACCTATCTTGGACAGGTAAATTAAGAAAACGAAAGCACGAGTATAATGCATGATTTGCTTCGCACATGAGACACTTGTAACTGCCCGCTGGCTTGGCTGTGGTCTTACCTGTCCGGGACGGTTGTTTGTTGTTATTTGAAACAAAGGAACGTAGCTGTGTGGAAGATTGTGAATTGTTATTATTTGTTGACCTTTTTGATAATTCACTAGTCTGTTTGTGACCGCTTTGTATCATATCTAGCACATCAGAACGGTCTCTTAAAAACTGTATTAAGTTGTCTAATTTTACTTTCCCGGAACCCTTACAAATGGAACCTTTTATATTTTCCCACTCTTTATTTGTAACTGGATCAAGCTTGGTAACTACTAAATAAATGACAAGAGTGTCCCAATGTTCAGTGGGCTCATCCATAATTTTTAATGATCTCAAGTTTTTTAACACCGAGTCAATTAACTTTCTTATTTGAGTGGGTGATTCCTTTGTAATGGCTTGCAAAGAAAACAAAGCTTTAACGTGATTGCTTATTAGTAATCTATTATTATCAAATCTATTAGTCAATAGATCCCACGCAACTTGATAGTTGTCAGAAGTGAATTCCAATGATTTTATAACCTGTAACGCTGTACCTTTTAATGTTGAACGCAGATAATGGAATTTTTGAATTGGATTAATTTCTTGTGCATTATGGATTAACGATATGTATGTGTCACGATACTCTAACCAGTTCTCATATGATCCGTCAAAGGATGGTAACGTTATGGTTGGTAATTTGACTGTATTATTATTTGTGATGCCACCATGAGAACATAATTCGTTGGTCACAACTCTCTCCTTGTGTTTGCTTGAAATACATTTAGCTAAAGAAATTATTTTGAAATATTGTGATTCAACTGATTCTCTGATCTCCAATTGTGGATCCATTTCGTTTTCACCAATAGTGTTCTCAATTTTGGTTTGCACATTTTGGAATTCATGGAAAATTTGTTCAGTGTTAGATATTCGTAACTGTATCTCAACAATTTGTTGATCACTTAGTGAAATATTTTCTAACGCACTAATGTATTTACCAAAGAGTGTGATTCTGCCGCGTAAAGTACCCCGTTTTTTATTTAAATCACTAATATCGAGATCATCGCTATTGGAAATAGTACAAGGTGATGTAGTTGTTAGACTCATTGTGATGGCTGTGTAGGGAACGAAAAAGAGTACTTACAAACAGCACCGAGTATGAAGTAGCTCACGGCGATTGTAAACCGGTAGCTCGATACGGACACTAAAATGCAAAGACACGGTATTAACACAAGTTGAACTTATTCCTTATCCACGCAAGCGCTATCCTCTTTCGCTTTTTCGTGTGTTGAGTTTTTACTGGAACGATACTTTTCGCTGACGATAATCCGGCGATGAAGGTCCAATGTTTGGGAGTTAAATAACGAACTCCCTATTGTTGGTTTTATGGTTGTTGTTTAATTAAACTTTTACAATGAGTAAAGTGAAAAACAAGTAATAATTATTGACACAGAAAACGTATGTCATGTCGGTTTCTTCAACGGAATGCGCGGGGAATCGCCGACCGGCACTCCTGTCTGTTTTGACGTATCAACGACAGTGACAGCGTCACATTAGCGATCCGCGGCGCCAACAAAGGCCTTATTTATCGAAATGAATGAACCGATTTTAATGAACACTTTATACGCATAAGCAGGATACAAAGGTCTCAAAAGTTAGTTGAGAACATTTTCGAAATGTCTTATTTAAAAAAGATAACTGGAAATCTCTGTTTCTATGGAAAATTTAAAATCGGATCATTCATTTCGAAAAATAAGGGCTTGAAAGTTTGTATGAAATGCCGTACGGCGTAAAGACATGTGGCATCTACCAATCCGCACTGGTACCACGTGGTAGATTACAGCCCACTCCGTCTCGACGAGAGAAGACCCGTGTCCCAGCAGTGGGAACATTATAGACAGATTATGTGTTGTGAGCGATTATAATCCGGGCTTTATGGTATTACTTTTCATATAATGGATACAATACAATGGCCGTTTCTGCAATTAACTGTCTTACGTAAATAAATTCATCAACAATATTTTCAAAAGGGTTGATAAATTTAAGTCAATCTAGTTAATATTATACTACCTACATTATATTTAAAAGGCTGATAAGCGCTAAGCAATATAAGTAATAGACCTCTTTTAATTATAGCGGCAGGCGCCAAAGATGTTAATAGTTCTAATTAATGTAATCTAGTAGGTAATCGTAATAAATTATCGTAATTACTATTGACTTATCTTATAAGTGCGAAGGAGGATGAGACCCAGATTAAGAGTGATCTATCTCCATCTACGTAACAGAACTTATTTGGAAAAGAATTTCTAGTGATGGTATCTCAGAAGTTTAACCGTCATTCATAATATACTAGCTGCTCCCCGCGGTTTCACTGACGTAAATGTCGATTATGTAGGAATATCGGGTAATATTAATAATATAAAAAGTAGCCTATATGTTAATCCAAGGTGTCAGCTACCTTCACACAAAATTTTATCAAAATTGGTCCAGCTGTTTGAGCGTGAAGAAGTAACAAACATATAAACACACACACACTAACAAACTTTCGCCTTTATAATATTAGTGTGATTTATATCTTCTATGAGTATATTGATTTTATTCCTAAAACTAGAATGCATAATATTTCTACGTTTAATAACTTAAAACTTACCTGAAAAAGCAGGTTGAATTTATGGCAAAAACTAGCTACTAAATCCTAATGTGAAAGAAGGCTAAGAGATAAAATCGATCTAACAGAAAGACACAAATAGTATTCACATTAGTCGTGAAAAACATGGAAAATTCAACGTATACTGCAGCTTTCAAAAGAAAACTAACCCATGAATTAGGTAATAAAGTACGAAATGATTGATTGACATAATACGACAGTTCTCTTGTAGTCCACTGCCCACAATACCCAGTACCCCATTATTCAGTCAGTCAACTTTTCCTTTATCCCTCAAATCACCCATTTCAAGTGAAATGATCCCACTCACTGGACCGTTCTCAGCGGAGTACAGTCCACTGAATTACCTTAGCTTTGTGAGTTATTCGACTAAATATGTCATCGCGCTTTGATACAGATGCATTAATAAGGGGCAGGCCTGAGTTATGGCATGTGGAAATAGTGGCTAGGGATGTGCGGTGGCGGGAAAGTTTCGATAATTTAATATGCGGTGAAAAGGGAAAGACTCGAATGTTATTTAGATTGAATTTGTTAGGATCGAGCAACGCGTGATCGGAATCAGAATTTGTTAAGAATGTAGTTTAACAGAGTATGATAATTTTATTTGTTTTGTACATTCTGCCACATCAACATCTGCCTAGCCTTTTCCCTACTATGTTAGGGTCGACTTCCAGTTTAACCGGATGCAGCTGAATACCAGTATTTTTCATGGAGTGACTGCCTATCTGACCTTCACAACCCAGTTACTGGGTAATACGATACCACTTGTTAAGACTGGTTGCCAGACTTTAGGGCTTCTGACTACCCGTAACGACTGTCAAAGATCCAAGAATGACAGCCGGGACCAACAGCCTAACGTGCTTTCCGAGGCAAGGGGAGGTCTCGGTGGTCAGCGGGATTGTCCGAAAGGGTTACCGCTGGCCCGGAACATAAAGGGCGAAGGAAGGAACACGGGTGGGTTTTAGTCAGTAAGAGTCTGACACTCCCTTCCGCTCCACCCAGAGCGGGAGGAGTCATTTGATGATTTCCCATCCTGAAAAAAAAAAAAAAAAAAAAGGTGGAGGTCTCGGTATGTAAAGATGGTCACCCATCCACAGACAAACCGCGGCAAGCGTAGCTTAACCTGATCGATCGACCTGTGTGGCTGTTATTATTTAGTCACGGGCCCCTCTCGTACATTCTGCCACATGGTGTACAGACGCCAACACATCAAGCTACTACAATCTGTCAAATTTCTTTGGTAGATTTTCAACTTTATCGCTATAGCGTAAGGTTCAAAGTTGATTGGGAAAATTTGACAGTTTCGGGTAGCTTGATGGCATCTGTACAAATATTTTTCAAATCTAACTAATTACATACATTTTAAGATTATATTTTACTAAGTAACAACAATAAGTCCAATAACAACTAATATTATTGTTATTGTATAGATATTAATTATAAATAGAAAATTAAAGTCAGAATTTATTACAAGTATTCTTGGGTTTTTTAATATTCCATAAATGGCATAATTATTCATGATTATTATGAGATGAGAACTAAATATTGTTTCATTTTACTAAGTACTGATTTTATTTATATTTTAGTAGACGAAGTTAATTTCGAATTTGATGTTATTTAAATAGAAAAGTTATTAGTAGATACTATTAACAGAATATTATAATAGAGTTTATGACACTACTGAATAAAAGTATGTACTTACAAAGATAAATTAAATCCACTCTGATTAATCAATTTTTAAATCTATCGACAATTTTCTCCATTTACCGACACTTCCACATCACTGCCCCGCACCTGTCGCTCATAAACCATCAGCATATAAATACAAAACAAATCTGCTGCCCCTTTTATCTCTAAGCGCAACGATAAATTACGGCAGAGCCCTTATCCAGCAGTTTGAAGCTTGAGATAGACTCGCTAACAAGTTTCACGGTATCTCTGGCAAGTTTCTACTTTAATTGAGTCGGATGTAATGTATGGATTTTATTGGGTAGGTAACTACAATTTCTGTGGAAAATCTCGTGAAGTGTTGAAGGAATAATTATTTAATTAAGAATGCTTTGAGCTTAATTATTTTGTTAATTAAATGAGGAGTGAAGAGGAAAACCAATAACTAACACCGTACAGCTGCTGACTATCTTGTTTTAAAAGTTTCAAGTAAAGCACTCTTGCGCATGCACTCTTGCGGATGCACTCTTACTCAGTTAAACTGAAAAAACCAAGTTTTGACAAGATTTAAGACTTACCTTGAATTTTTTCAAGTATGGTTTTCAGTCACGAACTATTGGGAATTAATCAATATCCTTGCTAGATCAGAATCCTAATACTGGCTACAGCTAGATCTGCAAGTAACGGAACATTTTTGCCATGTTAGTTCTACATTTTCAACTGTAAAAGGATTTCTAAGGATTATTCCATAACAGTAAAGTTATCATATACAAATCTAAGCGCCTCTATATTTAGCAGTACTTAGTCGCTGAAGCAACGCGACCGCTTGACTAACCATCTACAAAACGATTTGTATCCGCGCGATCGCTTCCACAAAGCTTTGATCACGGACCCGCCCGCTTCATACTAATTAAACCGACTGAGCCGAACAAACGTTACTCGTAATTAAATAACGGCAATAATGAGCTATTATGGAAAAGTTTAACCGCTCGGAAATAATCAGTGAACACAACACTAGCCAATAACCAACCAAGTACAGACAAACGTCTCGTAAATATACGTTTATACGAAAAGCAATCTCATTCAACGACAGCCTTAACACTAAAATATCATTTTTTAAATCCGACGTCGTAATGCGCGCCGCGGGTCGGAGAGACCACCTTGTCAGCTAGCGCGTAAATTAACATGAAAACGTCATACAAAGAGTAACCCTTCGCCGCCGCATAATAAACTAGTCGGTCGGACTCTCCCGCGGCGCGCCCGCGGTGCCGCCTATTCAAACGGCCGGACATTATCGTAAATATTGTGGTATTTATTCAGATTTCGGGCACAAACAATTCAATTTACGCACCGGCTGCTAATTGGGCATAAATCGTCGTAAAAATATTCAATAAGCTTCTCGCGTCGATTAATATTTTAAACACTGAATGCCTTCATTTGAATTCGAATTAAGCGGCGCGTAGATAATGCTATTCGTCGATTTGTCGACCAGCGACTTATTGGAAGGGTTTTTATTTTGTTCTGTTTTTATCCGATAACAAAAAATAAGCACATAGGTATATTGCTTCGCGGCATTGTACGAATTAATCGACGATTATTCTTGATTAATTTGTTTGGTCTTAATGCTCTAATATCGTTAAACTCACTCGCACGGATTAATTATACGGCGTTATATCAACTATACGAGTTGGTATAATAGAAAAAGTAGGCACTTTATGAATTTCATGCAAAACAGCGATCATTATTCAAGCTAGCGAGATAGCGAAACTGGACTTTAATGGCGGGCCGTTAACATATAAACGAAAAACATTTACAGTGAAAAAAGGTAACACGCCAGACGGCAACACGAAAAACGTCAAGTTGAACACTTTATAATAGAAATAATAACGCAACAGCCGCCTTGAATTATTGCCCACATTTCATGTTAAATTGTATGTAAATGGTGGACCGGTGCGACACGGCTCCCACAATAACATAATAATGGTGGATTTGTGACTCACGTCAGGTTGTTAGTGTGTACTTAACCCTTTATCGGGACACGCACACGGGACGTGAGATCATTACTCGGGTCGCGGCGACCGCTCACAATGGGAATGTACGCGTAGACCCCGCGTCTTACGAGGGTTAACGTTGAATTTCGTGAACAAGTTACATGTATGTTTTTCGTCTCGATCCGGTTCCCGATAACACTCATTTGGGTTACAATAGATATATTTTTTATTCAAATTGGACGTGTACGTGCACAATGGTAAGTTTAAGCGCTACTGAAGCGATTAAATGTACGATTTATGAATGCGTTACTCAAATAAACAAGTATTGGACTGGTTTTTTAATTGAACTGGTTCAGTTGTGCTGTTGGTATGTTTGTTGTTGTTCGCAAGATACATAATGTAAATAAATTGAGGACTAAATGACTTTCTAGTCAACGCGTTGACTGTTACTAAGGTAGTGTGGGAATTAAAATAAAAACGTGAGTAAATAAAGTGAGAAAAACGTTTGTGCTGAAAAATGAAAACATACATGCACGTGACACGGAATTTGAAAATTAATTCATTAACACTTACCACTATAGCATTTTTGTTTTCAGGAAATAGGACTTGGTGATGACTTGCAAATCTGTATCTAGAAACAAGATAATAAAGAATACTCTCTCCTTTTCTGTAAAAGTAAAAGCCCACATTTATGTAGAAAATAACAATTACAAAAAAAAACGACTTCCAAAAAAAACACAACAAAGTTAAAAATAATTATTTCAGAAGTTTTTTTCAAAAATAAATAACCGATTAAAAAAAACAATATTAAGTGTTTTTTTTTTTAAATCGGCTGTTTATTTTTGTAATAAAGTTTTAATTATTTTTCACTTTTTAGTTGTGGTACCTACCCCACACTTTGTATACCTTCACGTGCTAACTAAGTAAATAGCAGTTACAGGAAGTTATTGTAACGTCATCAACATACACTAAGTAGAAAAATACGCAGAATAGAATACTATTATTGTGATCACATTCATAGGTATAAGACTACCCTATAAGGATACACTTTCAAACAAAAGAAGATATTTTCGAATTGGTTTATAAATGACGTTGTTCTGAGCTATTAAACATTAAGAAAAAAATAACAATTGCGCTGAGAACCCTCTCTTTTTTTTTTAGGTTTGTTATAAACACAGGCTTATCTCACTACAACGCTTAGATATAAACCTACTTTAATTGAGACGTAGACTACCACAGACAATCAGCCACAACCAAAACCAACAGACTATACATCACCAGACCAGACAAGTCAACACAGACTTCTACACCTCCTCACATGTGCACACAGCCAATGCAATATCCCGAAATCGTATTACCTACGATCAAAGTGGCAGACGATCCTCCTAGTCGTTACATCAGTGATTTTGTAACAATCGCCCGGGGCTCGGAAATTGCTTCCCGATCCCCGAAAACCGCCCCTATCCTCCCAGGCTATAGACGATGGAGGATAAATAATTAAGTTTTATATTGTAGAGGATTATGTTGGGGTGTCATTTGTTTGTGTGTGTTATTGGTAATAGGTGGATAATTTGTTAATGATCTTCATTAAAAATATCTTTATATTCGTCTTTGTTCTCCTGCCCATATTTAAATTTATTTGGAGTCGGCGCAACATGTCTTTTTAACCGACTTCAAAAAAGGACGTTCTGTATTTGACCCGTATGTATGTATGTATGCTTGTATGTCCGCAATTTTCTCAAAAACTAATGAACCAATTTTGATAATTCTTTCATTAATGTGATTCACATACTTTCAAGAAGGTTTTAGTATATAATACATTAGGTAACTATTCTTACGTACGAAGTTATATGCATCTCCGGCATTTCTATACGAATCTTGATGATTCTTCTAGTCAGTGTCTTCGATTCTTCAATGCACTAGTGGTAATTGAATTTGTGTGGGGTAGGTACAACTAAAAATTGAAAAATAAAAACTTAAAAAAAAAACAACCGACTTCAAAAAATAAACATTACAAGGTCATAAATAACTTTAATTTCGGAGGTCGGTGTCAAAAAACGAAAATGCAGAACCAACGACACCGACTTCCGAAATTAAAGTTTTTTAGAGTTTTTTTATTGAAGTCGGTTGTTTTTTTTTTCTTCCATAATTGTCTATCAGTCGTCATGTCGGTAGCCACACCCTTTCTAACCATATCATCATTTACACAGTCCATCCATCGTTAAATATCTATTATAAGTAAATATTTATTATTATTATAACTGTTCTGAGTTTATTAACCGATTGAATGCCGTAATTACAGAAACAATTAAAAAGTCATTGTGTCTCGCGTGGATCCAAGTTCCCGGTTAACGAAGGGTTAGTGATCGAGATGACTGAGCTCTAGCATAAAACATAATTATCTTAGTAAATCCTTCCTAAGGAGGCATTTACTTGATCATAGATCTATGACATAGGTAACTCATTATATGAGCTTGATAATTTTTTATATTTCATATTATAGGATAAAAGATATGAATCTAGATTTATAATTGTTTAATAATATTATCACTCTAATGCAAATTATTAACAATATTTGTTTGAACACTTGGTAGTGGATATAGATCCACTACTGTTCAATAAAGTGCTGAAGTAAAAATAATAACAATATTTTATTCAGGTCCCAATAATTGGAAGCTTGTCAATCAGGAATATGCAAAACATTAAAAAGAGCGCCCAGTTGAGTTGGACTGCAACAGAAAGATTTCCATATCACAGGGCAAAAAAACACCGAAAAAAACACGATTCTTGACACCTCCTTTATTTTTTTTACTTTATTTTATTTTTTTGATTTGTTGTCATAGCGGCAATAGAAATATACACACTGTGAAAAATTTCAACCCTTTATCTATTACGGTTGATAAGATACAACAGCCCGCTGACAGACAGACGGACGAACGGACGGACAGATAGACGGACGGACGGACAGCGGGGGCTAAGTAATAGCGTCCCGTTGGCACCCTTTGGGTTCGGGAGTATTATTCCAAGCAAACTGACAAACAGTTGAAGGTCGCACCGTGGAAATAACTTTCACAGCATGTGCGGTCCCACGGCAATCAGCTCACTTCATATAAACTGCATTAATCATTTGCTTATTATATGAGGAAAAACCAGCTGCTTTGCATATTGAACGATTGTAAGAATCAATAGGAAATATCTGTTGATTGTGAAGTTTTTTTTTTCGTTTTCCCGGCAATGGTGGCTTTGTTGTGCTTCAAGTGACAAGCAGGAAAATTGTCTATGTTGGGATGTAAAAAAAGTTTGGAAATGTTGTGGTGGGTTTGTTTTATTGCGGGATGTGTCTGTTCTTGTTTTAACTGACATTTACCATTTTTATTGATTGCATAACTTCATTATATTTGTACCTGGAAGACATAGCGTATAGACTCATTTGTATGATTGTGTAATCATAATACTCAGTAAGTGATATTTATTCTTTTAATTTACTGATATGGCACTTCAACGACTTACTCACCAAAATACACACAAAAAAAAATTCGTCACTTAGGGTCAATTCATACTAGCGCAGAGTCAAAGCGCTTCGATGCGCTTCGACTTTCTGCTAGTATGAATTGACCCTTACAGAAGTGCACAGCATTAGCAGATAACATAATGATTAAAGGACATCTAAGATACCGTTACTAGAATTGGTTACAATGAAGCGAAAATGATGTTCACAAATACATACGATGGGAAGTACTGAAATATTTAACAAAATAACGGTCTCGGTATGTAAAGATGGTCACCCATCCACAAATCAACCGCGGCAAGCGTAGCTCAACCTGATCGATCGACCTGTGCGGCTGTTATTATTTAGCTACGCTACGGGCCCATCAGTATTGTTATTACGCTGTTCTATATCCATCAGACTAAAAACTTTTACGTAAATATTCTACAACTTTTTGTCGCTAAAATAAGTATCACCTGACATTCGATATAATCCTTATTCCCACAGGTTTTAGTAAACTGACACCTGAACAGACAAGCAGTCACGTCCCATTTTGATAGCAGTCGCAATGATACCACCAATAAAACGTGCCATTTTCATTGGTCACCCGATGGCTTTTAAAAATAGGTGAATACCTTAGGTGGGCAGGTAATTTTAGCCATTAAAGTGGACATCCGAACGCGCGAACGTTAAAACTTTCGAGGCGCAGAAAGATAATAAGGTACTGGTAGACCGTTTTTAATCATTTTTAAGTGAAAATTGTAAACGCAAAGAAATATTCAACAGTGTGCAGCATGAGCTAAACTTATTCTCCAACAAAGAAATTTACATATCATTCATCGCTGACTCAGTTTTTTTTCAAAACCAAAATCTTTTATTTCATATAAACCTACATAGGCACTTATGAAACGTCAGAAGCTAGGTGCACGTTTCCAACTGATCGTTTCCTATGGAGAAGAGCTGGTAAGAAACACCACGGTTACTCTTGTCAAAAATAATTGGCTTTTACAATGCTGTCTGTTATATGACATTATTTTCTTCCATTCTTTTCAACACCTTAGCTTCCACACGAGCACCGTAATTGCGTAAAACATTATTAATCACTCAATTGTCAATCAATATGTCTGCTCAACAACGTAAAATAATGCAATGAATGTTGTTGAATTGTCAAAATAAAAGCAATTGCTACTGATAGTGTGTTAAACAATTACAATGCGCGCCACGAAAGATGAGACTTGACCCCGCCTCCCCCGCTCTTTCCGCTGCCCCTATAACGTCCGGTCCCGTCCCGCACTCAGACCTCATACCGCTAAAGATACCTAAAATCGTGTTCTGCGCAAGTCAAACCACGTGGTGTGTCAAGTCTCATCTTTCGTGGCACGCATTGTACAGCGGGTTAGTTGCGTAACACACCATCAGTAGCAATGGTTTTCATTTTATTTCATGTGACTACACTAAGTGGGGTGACCCCACAAAAAATAGTACATTACTGAAGTAATGTACTATTTTTTGTGGGGTCACCATATTATCATCAGGTCATCAATACAACTCTCTAAGACCACGTAAGTCCAAAGAATAACTGTTTCATGAAATTATCATTCTTCGGACTTACGTGGTCTTAGAGAGTTGTGTTGATGACTTTAATGATTATAATTCTGTAAATACATGTTAGTTACGGCCGCGATTCATATATTAATCAACGTACAACTTAATACTGACCAGCAAATTGCAAAAAACGTAAGAAAATTTGAATTTCGCGGGCTACCTTAGCGGTTCCCCCCCTAATTAGTAGACAGTTAAAGTCTCTTGGCAGTATGACTGCTGACAAATTAAAAAAAAAAGAAAAACCGAGTATGTAATGGAATTTCATACATACTTCCCACCCTTGGGTCGGATTTTCATACAAACTTCCATACCTTGGGATGAAAGGATTAAGGGCGGGATAAAGGCGTTTCTTCCCTCTAATTGGTATAATTAGTATGTATTTTCAGAGCAGGTGTGATAAAAAGACTATTTATTTGTAGTTTGTATTTTTGGGTTTACATATACCCGATATCCGTCACGTCTGCAGTTTCGCTAGCTAATTTAATTTGAACCTGTATTCTGGCAAATAAATAAATCATTCATTCCTTTTGATTACCAATGTCTGTAAATATTTTCATCTTGTTCAAACTCTTTGTCTCAAGAAAGTTCTCCAACAACCATCAGCATTCCCCTATCCGTGCCTACGATCTGACGTGGAGGATTAGCGCTATCATACTTAGCACGAGTGAGGGGCAAGTATAATGTGTGTTTGTTTTACTGTTTAATTATTTGTTACGACCCTTGGCACCGCTAAGATGTTGAGATATTAGATGTTGGGGTGTCTGGGAGGATAGTGTTTGTTGAACGACTATTTTGTATTTTTCAGAATATCTAAAGTCTGCCGGTTTTTATCATGCAAGCGTTCTAAATAGCAAGGCCATTTCCAGAGGTCCAGTGTAGCTCTTCGAGTACTGAGATCAAGTCTTTTGACCAAAGAAGAATTTTCAGTATAGAAATGTTCCCACTGCTGGGACACAGGCCTTCTCTCTTCGAAAGGGAGTGGGCTGTAATCTACCACGCAGGCCCAGTACGAGTTGGTAGATGTCACATGTCTTAGAATTTCTGGTTCTAAGACATGCCGGTTTCCTCACGCTGTTTTCTTTCACCGTTTTGAGAGCAGTAGTGATGAAATTATTTACACAAAGTCAAACGCCTGGTTGGGTTTGAACCCACGACCTGCGACTCGTATTTCGGAGCCGGTACCACTGGGCCACCACTGCATAGCACAGCTGCCTCCACTAAATAGAGGAAATATAAATTTAAATAATAAATGAAGCTTAAAATGGTGACAACCGGCAATATCTGTGTGGTAGTCATTTCGTTTAGGTCATCTAAGAACTGCCAGGGCTCATGTTTTTAAACATTTTGAAATAAAAGCTGTTAATGGAATACATTGGTAGAATAGTCAAACTCGTGACCCAAGATTAGATCTCGAAATCTCGTCAAACCTGATGTCAAAAATGCTCTAGCAGTAATTGTAACTGCGATCATACCCCCGAATTAACATGATCATACAAAAAACCTTTATCAGAATTCACGCATGCATATAATCATTGTTCTGTCATTGTTAACCCGATCAATCACACGCTCGTCGCTAAATTCAGTTTAACACAATAGCACTTAATAACTTCACGCTTCGGTAAGCATTCATGAATCACACTGTGCTATTCTTATACAAATTAGTTGAAGAAAACATTAAAACCATCAAGCAAATATGACCTCTATTTTCAGAGAAGTAAAGTTTAAGGATGATAAGAGACGGTACTGTTTTGAAAGCAAAAAAACTGGATCATTTCCTTTTGACAATTGACGCGTTGAAGGGACCCCATCCATCTATGTCGTTTACTACTCGAGGAAGCCTGCAATGGCGTCGGTAATTGAGTGATTTAATTCATGTTTTATTTATGAGACGGTGTGAATTCTGAATTTTAATTCGATTTAAATTGATAAACATTTTCTTGGAATTGGAGGATAGTGTGTTTTTGACACCTGTCATATTGGGTAAGCTGTTAGAGAAATGGATCCTCTTGCCGACGCGACGCCAAGGATGCTTTGTAAGAAAAATATAAGGACCGCTGTGGTAGACTTCTTATTTCTAAAAGGTTCTATTGTTTTTAGCTCGTTAAGTGCTTCTTTACTATCAACGCCTGTAGCTCAAATCAAATCTAAGTAAATGAATAATGATAACGACGGCTTTTCTTACTTTTGGCTAGATAGTGTTTTTTATAACTTTCATCTCAGCTCCTCTTGTATTATACCTGCATAATCACAAACGTCGTTCTATGTGATTTTAATGGTTCATTGAATTTAAATATTTCTTCATAATCATTAGGTAGAGACTTTTGTCGATCAACGTCACATACTATCACATTTCTTTCCTTACAAAACACAATTTTAATTCAAGTACCATCTGCACCAACGACTTAACATGACAGGACAGGACTCATATCATTAACATTGGAATCATGTACCAACCGAGCCATGAAATTCTATGTTTGCGTAAAACATATTACGCGCATTCAATTCTTCTGATGGATTATACCTCGTTATTTGTGTAGGGACAAAACTGTCAGTCTATGTGTTGAAATAGGTGTATTACCGTATCAAAAATAATAATGGCATTTTATAAAACCTATTCGTGCCTATACTTCATAGTTATAACCTAGACCTGCCAACAAACCTGAAAAATGAGAGATGAGAAGCATTATTCACTTAAGCACTTATAATATTGTACTATTTATGATCTATTTCATTCAGGGGAAAAAACATGCTATAACCGTAGATAGTCTCTTGTGTGGCGAACTTCGCAACCTGTAACACTTACTTTGCCATACCTAACCATCCCAAATTTTTAACATAATTATGCACATACACATTAAAAAAACTTTCAAAACGCCAAACAGACACTTGAAATTTACTCTCACCGAATAAGGACCCCGCGGGCATCGCCGGGCGTATCCATACCATTGCGAAACGAACCAAAGGGGTCATTTCACGTCACGTCATGAACCAAAGGTATTAATTTACGTTATTTCATTGAACGCACCATGTTTTCTTTTGTCGACTTCCTTTGTTGTGACTGACAGTGTAATAACGCATTATACCCTTTTAAATTCATTGTTGTTAAGTTTTTGTATACCGTATTATCGGTTGCTACTGTTTAAATTCTGGATCGTCATTCCCTTTTCTTTGGTATGCTCGTTTGAGTAAGTATTGTGGTTGGTTGATTTGTTTTCAACGGAAAGTAATGCGTTTGGGCGGTCATGTATTGTGCAACTATAGTATTGCTAGCCGTTTGTTTCCCGATTAATATAGCCACTCCTTCTCTTCCTGTGGGTGGTTTTTGGTTCTAGGACATGTCGGTTTCCTCACGATGTTTTCTTTCACCGTTTAGAGAGCAGTGGTGATGAAATCAAATACACAAAGTAAACTGCCTGCCTGGACCACCACTACTCACTTATATTTTCTTAGCTTCTGTTAAATATGATATCTTTTTGAGTTAACAAGGTTTGCAATTTTATTGCTAAAAAATGACGTTCATTTTAAAATACAGGCTTGTCATCTTTGTAAAAAATAAAGCTTTGTTATCTGAGACAAATAGCGAGTAAGACCTTCGGTGTCCTTCATTGAAACAATTTATTTACAGAGAATAAGTTATAATAACCTCGAGGTACAAATGAGACAATATGACAAACATGGCAATTTGCTACAGACGCTTTCATTTCACTCGCTCACATCTCCCGATGTTGGAATATCGTGGGCTAACATTCTGCCCACTTGCTGGAGAAGGATTACGTGTTTCAGTCTCTATTGCTTTGTCTTTTTTGTTTCATACTAGTTGACTACTAATTCATACAAAATTCCAATAAAAAATGCACTTTAAGTTTTCCCGAATTTCCCATTTTTTCGGCAACTTAAAATTTTTCTTTTCGTAAGATCGGTCGAGCCGTTCTGAACTGAAGCGCGCCAACGATCCTCATTTAATTTTTGTTGACTGTTTTTGTCTGCTTACCGTACTGAGCAATGAATTCTTTGCCAATTGAACCATTTGTAAAATACCCTTTTGCACTTGGCATAAAATGTGCAAACAGAAACCCTTTTTCTCGATCTTTCTGAATGTTCATAAAGGGCGTCTAATTTTTGAAATGCCAAACGAAACTAAACCTAGTTGTATAGCTAACTTACATTAGATTTCCCCGAGATGATAACGACGGATAAAGGTCTTCATTTTTGTTTGCCTATTTTGTGTCCCACTGCTGGGCAAAGGCCTCCCCTTTTCTCTTCCAAACCTTCCTGTCTTGTGCGATCTCTAGCCATGTTGGCCATGCAAATGATATTATATCATCAAACCACCTTTGCATTGGTCTACCTCGACGGCGATGTCTTGCCTCTGCCAGTGAGTGACGATGCGTATGTCCTCATATTAATACTAAAAACACTCAATATACCTTTGAAGCAGAAAACGAAAATGCCATCACAAAGAAATCCTATTCTATCTCTCGACACCTAACAACATCCAAACATGGCAATTTGACGCACGCGTTAGTCGCAAGATCCACAATTTCTGCGCAAATATAACGCCATTGTTTCTTTCATTACAAAGTGGGGTCGCGTTTAATATCGCGTGTCGGCCGTGTGCGGACGGCCTAATTGCTCGTTATGTGTTAATATGGATTGAGATTGTCTTATTAATATGTTGTGGAGTTTAGTGAATATATAAAAATTGTTTGAGAAGATATTGGTTCTATAAATTCTGACCGAACATTTAGAAAAAAATTTGAACCTAATTGGTAAGAAACATTATATATCAACAACCCTATTCAGGGTCTATGACGGGGTTGAGAATGAACTATGAATAAGCGAGAGACTCCTGCCAACTGGCCAAGGTTAGTTGGAGGATCACAGTGCTTAAAGATATTTGCGGAATCACCAGTCATCTAGTAAATCTAAAGATTACCTCTATTACATTTTACCACAAATTTTTCGCTGACGTCACAAACTTACATCACGCTACTTACGTAAGTAGGGGCGGCAGACGTCGGTGTCGGCAGTGACGGGCGATCGGCAGCCCTGGCGGCAGCCGGTAATTCTTTATGATTGATTATCTCCTGGCTAATGAGCTTCGCCAGTCTTGTTGGGTTAGTGCAAGCAAGGAGGTAGAAGCGATATGGAAAAATACATAAAAACAGCTTTTGTCGTAGTCAAATTATCGTGATGGGAGAAGACTGGAAGATTAGATATCAAACTGGTAGCTGTTTTCTAACAGCTACCAGTTTGATATCTCATCTTCCAGTCTTCATAGATATGCACATAATTATGCTGCTATCCTTCTGGATAGCAGCATAATTATGTGCATATCTACTCATTATTGTGAATGTTAGAAAAAGCAACTAAGATGTCAATTTAAAGACATTGCAGTCAACTGTAGCATGCCTTTATAACATTTTTGGGAGCACCAAAAACGATAGAAATCGTCTATACATATAAATTTCAAAGTCCTGAGTGACTGATATATCAATGCACAGCCTAAACTGCTGGTCCTAGAGGCATGAAATTTAGAGGGTGTTTTCTTTATGAAGAATAGGTATCCACTAAGAAAGGGTTTTTCGAAATTCCACCCCTAAGGGGGTGAATGGGGGGAAATTTCACGCGAACGAAGTCACGTGCAGAAGCTAGTGAAAAATAAAGATGACAATACCAAAACTTATAAAGTCAAAACATGAAATCGAAAAACTTAAAAGCAATATGAATCAAAACCCAGCAAAGGCAATAGATAGAAGACGAGATAATGCTCTGAACACTGATTCAAAATACATATATGTAATTCTCTAAAAACGCCGTCACCTGTAATTCGCGCCTGTCCCATTATGAATTATGATCGCTTTCCTCCACAATAAGTGCATAAATGGGGGCCGGCTGATGGCCCGGTATAAATCACGCCCATCCATCATTCATGCCGTGCCAATGTAAATATTGTATATCTTTTTGTATCGGCAGAAATCTCACTGGTACTGAGGTTTAGTAACTAAACCTCAGTACCAGTGCGATTCAGTACCACTGAGGTTTAGTTACTAGGCTTATAGGAATATTATCCTTGTGTGGTCATGTTGTTCTTGTAACACTCATGCCTATTATCTTCTGTTACTATCAGCCTATTACTAGTCCTCTTTTATCCATTTTTGCTTATTATATATACTCGTCTAAAGCTTTTAGTTGTAACTTAAAAACTGGGTTGTTTACCTAAAGCTTTCAAAATCCTCTGCAATGCCTTCCTTTTTCCAACAAACACGTTCTGTGGCTGTATGATTTTTTTACTTGTCTTTTTTAACACTCCCATCATTCGAAGCTCTTATTATATATAATATTAACTTAATTATTTTCAGGAGCTTTCTGATAGCAGCCACCCTTAGACGTCAAATTACTTACAACTTACTGATAAGTCTTTGAAACAGAAACGATATCATCTCCTTTTTAGTTTTACCCTACATTTATATTACACACAAGACGTGACTTCAACAAATAAATACAGCACACTACATACACACAGATAGTATAAAGCCAAACATCTTGTTCGTGCACTTGCGTCGACGGAAGTCACACGGTCGCTTTCAGATCTGTTACTGAAATAGACGACGGAATTGGACAGAATTGGCGAAAACAATATGTCATTGTTTACTGTACAGTTTGTTTTATTTTTCTTCTTTAGGTATCCGTTTCTTGAGAGATCTGTGAGA
The DNA here is from genome assembly GCA_927399505.1 of Luperina testacea. Taxonomy (NCBI): domain Eukaryota; kingdom Metazoa; phylum Arthropoda; class Insecta; order Lepidoptera; family Noctuidae; genus Luperina; species Luperina testacea. The sequence goes on from OV656761.1 coordinate 2,030,416, forward strand.
TCATGTTTTCTGTGTAGACTATCCATCCTATTATATGTATAAAATGTCCACCAATGTCAGCCTTTGGGTCCTCTTTTCAGCCAAGCCACGTCAAACTGGAAATTAAGAATCAGATTTACCAGAAAAAATATTGTCATTTCACTGTTTGCCTTCAGGAAAAGCATATTCAGGTTTTGTAAAAGAACTACGGTTAAAGTAAGCAATTATTCTAACTACGAAATAGCTATAGTCAATATTGAATCAACCCGAATACAAAGACAGACTCGAAAAAAAGCGGTTTATGCAAATTCACAAGACCACTGTGCTACCTACAAAGCTAAAGCTTAAACATTTTATACAAATAAAACTATTTCCATGTTGAATCGGTCTTCTCTCGACCCTTCTAAGTCTACCTTCCAGCGCTTCAAGCAACTCGGCCACTAAGTGCTTGTCGGACGCGGCGACATATACAGCGCTGTATTTGCTTGGCGATCAGATACTACGTGTACAATATTTTGTTAGTTTGAAATCTGTCAGCGGCGACTTTCGTTTGTTTATTGGACTTCAATTGTTCGATGGTGTTTATATGACAGGTTATTGGCTGACAAGTTGTCAATTTATGGTGTTATTAGTTGGGGAATTGAGTCTGCTATGGATTTTAGTGGTACAGGTCTTAATCTGGGGTAATGAGGAGGAAATACATTACAAATTTCTTCCTCGTTCTTGAAACGTTGACTTTCAAAGCACTCTGGCGACTTTTAGATGATGGAATCGTTTAAACAACCATTCCAGATGACAAAGAGCTAGTAGTAACACTAGATTTCAATCTAATACAACCATGTTTCTAAACCCATAGAAGAATACAATAATCAAATGTTCAAATAACTCATTCGTGTTAAGCCGAAATTGAAAGAATCCCATAAATTAATTTAAAACTATTAAAATCTCACATACCGCCATGCTATTAACATGCTCGCTAGTCGAAAAGGGGTGGACAAAGTCATTGGTCTCGCATTGAATTTAAATGTCTCCTTTATTTGTGAATAAAAGCTTGAATAATTTATACAGACCATGTACCTACAAATATTTGTAAAATAGTTTTAGTCAGTATTATCAGATTTCCTAACGTCACCGGTTGATACAATTATGTCCAAGTAAACCTGCATGAATGCTTAGGCATTTTGTAAGTGAAGGGGTTGACTTGTTTTTAATCATCAGCGCTTTGAAAAGCACCCTTTCACTTTTGTGATCGAAGTCTCTTTCAAGTCTGATAACCTGGTACTTCTGTCTACAAACAACAGAAAGAAACCCCCACTTTTCCACACTCCAAATTCAGCTGCTCTACATCCCAAAACCCTCAGAAACCTCGTTAAAACAAACGTATGCAAATTCTAGTTATGTTATCGTTCTTATCTGGCTCGAGTCCTGGGGATTAGCTGGGCTGGAGTCTCGGGCTGGCTCAAGTCTGCTCAAACGCAGCGATGCCAAAACTAATCTTCAGCTGAGATTAACGTACAGATTGTGTAATGCATTCAAAGTGTTATGTTAACGTTTTAATGCAAGCGGTTTGATGTTTCTGGGCTGCAACTCTGCAAGTGCAAGTATAGCTTTTAGGAAAAAGGCGAAATGGACTATGACTTTTGTTAACCAAGTTACAATAAAGGAGATTGGAAATGAAAAATTTGCACCGTACTGAAAAAGCTGGTATTTACAATGATTTAGGCGCATAATGCCCACTTCTCAAAATGGCAACTGAGTCGCTAATGGACTAATTCTCAAAATGGCTAATTCCCCAACTAGCAAAATAATCCTGGATTGCGATTTTATAATGCTACTTGGACTTATAAAGCTCCGAAGATGGTTTTGGTGGTTGCTACTGCGCTTTTAACAGCATAAATACATGCTGGTTTTACTCAAGTACACTTAATCCTATAATTTGTACTTATATCGGTATATGGGATCATATTTCCTGACAAACATAGGATCAAGACTCCTATGAAAGCATGAAACAAGAGTAATTGCACTCAAGAGTAATAACTCCGGTAACTCGGACTTATATGCGCCTATAAGATAACATCTGCGGACCATTTAAATCCTAATACTCCTGTAGGAGCATGTACCAGGAATATATGCACTGAGGAGCCATTACTCTTGTTATTTTAACTTATAACCTCATATAAGCTAATATTTTATGGCCAATATAAGTAAATTAAAGTTAAATTACTGTAAATCATTTATGGTTTGGTTTTACATATTCTTAAAAGTAAGTGTTAAATGAATTTTCATATCCATGTTTTAAAAACAATAAATCACCAAAATTACACAGCATGCAGCACTCGGTAGGATAAATTGTTCTCTATATCGATTTATCGTATGCCGTTTTAAACCTAGACATATTTATATAGGCATTCCACAGTAGTGTTTTTGTCCAAGAAATCTCAAAGAATCCTGGTTAAAACTCTTAAGAAGCCACTTTTGCTTGTAACGACCAGTACAGGCGAAAACACGCTTTATATAGTTTTGCAAATTCTATTGTAGGATTTGACATCAGCCATTTTGATTAGGTACAACTGGTGAAGACCGTATCGCGAATTCTAGCGAGGGTTCCGGACAAGATAATTGTAGTACTACTTTAGATGGAAGAAGTTCGGACAACGAAAGTAGGTACCAAATCTTTGAGCGATATTGAAAGCGATAACAAAAAAGATCTTTCGGATTATAACAAAAATTTAGAACTGCGTTATTTTATTAAAAACTGGGAATTCCCCGAACCACAAAGCCATGCTATTGAAGTTTAGCAATGTTGCGCGAACCTGCGAGTATTATGCTGTCGATTTGAGATGGTCAAGAAAGTACCATGAACTCCTAGTAAACGACTTCTTTTTAATTTATCGTAGTTGCTACCATAGACGTATAAAAACTAATACAATTCATGAAGAAGTTCATGGTACTTTTTTGACCTTCTCAAATCGACAGCATATAATACTCGCAGGTTGATCGGTTTACCGACGACGTTGCCAGATTTATCAGCATGGCTTGTAAGAAAATAGAGAAGACTGTGCCCGTACCTATTGAGTTATTGTAGGAGATCCATAAACATTTGTGTAATATTGCCCAGACATCAGATTAGACTAGTTACAAATTTCACATTCGTCTCTTGGGAAGTGATCATAAACTGGGTAAGTAGAACAATTCTCACACCAAAACCAATCTTGATATAGCAATGATCTGATGTGCTCTTGATTCTGAGTAAAATGTTAATCTCTAGTGTAAATAGAAACCAAGCTGTGACAACCGGGACATATCGCCGATAACAAGAAATGTGTAACACTCCAAGGCCATTTTAAGTTCTTTAAAGATCGGAAATCTTTTTTGGTTAAAAATCGATCGATATCCAGGAACATCGGCATAGTCTTGTTTAAATCGTCGGCAACCTCTTATATAATTAAGTTAAATAAAAACAATGTTTAAACTAATGTTTAACCTAGCACGTAGAACAAACCCTTATAATATTCCTTTAACTTACTTATCTATAAATATATCAATTGATTTTCATCGGGCATTGCGGAACCCTAATCGGTAACAATGGCGAATCTTCTTCGGTTTTGAGATAACCCAATATAGAACCAATATACTTATATTGGTACTATGTCACACTTGGAAATGCTAAAAATACTTATATTAGCACTATGTCACACTTGGAAATGTTCACCAAGAAAATGGCAGCTGCATTCATAATATTTATTTAATATTAATTAATACTAAAATGTAAATAAGCAAATTTCAAGAGGCGCTTTAAAATTTTTATCGAAACCATGATAGATTTCACAGAAAATTCAAGTTCCCCTATGAATATAAGCTATAAGTAAGACTAACAATTTGACAACAATAAGTTTGTGTTTCTAATATGGTTGACATGAATAATATAAACACCCTCATGATGTTAAAAATATTTTTTACAGAGCAAAACAATGCGCGATACACTCACTTCGACTGTTCGCAACATATGAGATTATAGAAACATTTCTAGGCGTGTATTAATCAAATTTTTTACTATAATTTACTTATAGTGAGATTTACAGGAGTAATTGTATTCACGTAATTCAATTACAGGAGCAATATAGGCGTATATGGCATTTCAGCGGTCTAATATAAATACGTTATAAGTAAAAGTAGACTTATAAAGTGGGCCCTTTTCGCAACTTATATGCGGATAAAAGCCTCATATAATCCTCGATAAATGATGGTTCTAGGATAGTTTAAAAACCACTTTTTGCTAGTTGGCTATAAATGACAAATTCTCAAAATGCCTAATTCTATAAATGACTTTACTATAAATTGTTGACGTTTAAACGTGTTACTTCGTCGTGCTTTAAACAACGTTTTCAAATAAACCTTGTAATAAGACCCAATAATTTCTGGTGTATCTAATAAGAGCCATTAGGTAGCTCAATCGTGACACATCAAGTCATGACATAATGTGGTCCGTCTCGTCACGGTCAGGCACAGTAGGGGCTCTGTCGTTTGTCGGCACGATTGATCCTGTTATGGCCGCCATGAGGAGAGACGTACGGCGATGACATGGTGTTTCTGACGGGAGGGCTGATTTACTTGTGGTTATGTTATTATATTATGACAAATTTTGTTACAGGGTACTGTAAATCAAGTTTTAAGATTCAAAACACAATAGTAATATGGAAAATTTATACAGAGTTTTCGTGATTTTGTTTTGGATTTACTAAATAATCTTCATCTGATAAAAACCCGGTCTTAAATTAGACGATGTTTAAATTCTTGATAATATAGATGTTAATATTTTAATTGCATTTAATTGTACAAGTCTGCTTTGTTAAAGTGCCATAAAGACAATAATTAATGTTAATACAAATTCAAACAATCAACACTTCTATTGTTGTATTAACTAAAGAGGTATAATTTAATTTTATAATGCTTTAATTTGACACATAAATATTTATTAGTTAGTTATGTAGGTATTACAATTATGATCCTTCTAAAGATTAAGTAGAAACTCTAATAACCATTTTAAATTCTTACGAAGAATATAACAATATCACATGGGATCTTCTAGTAACTACTTTGCTTACTTATTCATTCCTAATCGTCTTCTTTACAACAGTAATTTCTGTTTCTAAAAAAAACACAAAGAAGTGCTTAAAACATAAAACTTTTGCTCATAATAATATAAAGATAAGCAGGAACATTAACACGCTATTGTCAGAAACTAGCAAAAGTATCATTTTAGTACCCACAGTAAAACTACGAAAGATTTGGAAAGATTATAGAAATTGCGATGACTAAGCCATTTGTTTATGAAAACTAAACAATGAGAATGCGTTTTCACAATCGTAAAACCAGTGGGTGGTCCCCCACCCATACATACAAGTTTGGGGTTAAAAAGTAAACTCACGCTTTACCTGAGATTATGCAACGGCATTAGAAATTTTAAATATCGCTCCAACAGAGCTGTAAAATTAACACGATGTTTCTACAAAAGAAAGTGATGACAAATGCGATAAATTTTCTTAAACACACATACATTCACAGATATAATATAATATGGCGAATAATAATACGAAAACAGTCCATAAAACCGTCATAATACAAAGCGAATAACAAAACGCAGCAACAAATCGTTCAGAAAAATCTCCTGACCCACATTAAGCTACAAAGGTCCGCCCACGTCGAGATGACACTAAAACTAAATTATTGCTAAGCCGCCGTTTACCAGCTTCACAGCTATTCAATTTCCCATGCTATGCATCTCAGTCGTCGCATCTACTCCTTTGACTGCGCGATGCATATTTTATATAATCCTTTCATCAAAACGTCGAGTTCGCGGAAAGCGCTTTTAGTAATTCTCGCGAGCGAGCGAGAAGGAAGCCGCTGACAAACGGGGTGTCAAACAGCGGTGGGGATAAGACGCCAAAGCTCCCGCAGAGCACACAGAATGCAAAAATGGCGAGGCGACTAGTGACAAGGTGTCAGGAGGGGGGCACGTCACACCGCGAACCTCAGTTCAGAGCCGTCCGTCGCGGCAACCGCACGTCTCGTTCCGCTCCGTACACACGCCGCGACTAGTGACTTGTGTATCATGTGCTGACACCAAGCCTTGGATTTTGTGAAGTGATATTGTTCTGTGTTGTGGATTGATTATATTTTTTTAAGCTGGAAAAGGATATCGGACTGTGGAGCAACATGCTCACGTCAAGCAATCAGTATTTGCGACCGGATTACCTGTCGCCGCTTCCGACAACGGTAAGTTTGATTGATGATGACAAACTCGTGTTTTCTTATCCTTGCGCTTGCGTTAGGTATAATTTACTTTACATTAGCGTTGCTGGAAAGTTTGTTGGTTGTATCCAAAGGGAATTTATATTGGATTACTGTTTCATTTGAAACACGGTCATTAAGTGACTTATAGTTTAAGCAAATAACTTCTCAACTGTCGATAGAAGTCTCCAAAATAATGCAACAGCTTTCAACGATCTATTCTTCAAGGAGATAAACGCAAATTACTCACTAAAGAGAAAATCAAATAGGTAGGTACAACTCTGTATAAATAAAAGATAACTAAAAAAATAGACAACAACAAAGAGAAAATCCGGAATCACTATTAAAAAAAGAAGGAAACTAAAAAGAGATAATGGTAATGAAAAACAAGCTTTTGAATGGAACTAACAAAAACAAATAAACCTTCATTCAACAACAACATCAGTAAATGATGGATACATTTTCCGCGAACCTTCTAAAATGGAACAATCGCTCCGTGAAAAGGCTTCATGAGAATTTCAACAAGTAGGTATGTTGAATATCACTTCATGACAATGAACAATCAAATGATACTGAAACTATTTTGTTGCTTAGGTACTGTTGACGTAGATCCGAAAAGAAAATTCAAGGAAACGAAAGTAAATAACTTATACTTACTTAGTACTTAAATCATTTTGTACAAAAATTGAAAAAACTGAATGTTACCTGAATTTTAATGAACTACCTACTTCAGATCTTGAAATTAAGAAAATAGAGCGGTTGCATTAATTGAAAATCATAAAGGAAATTAAATCAAAATACCTATTATTCTCATATTAGACTAAAATAAATGAAATTAATATTTTAGTATGAACACGTATGTGTAAATATTATCTTATATAGCGGCGAAATGACATCAAGTTTGTTAATAGTAAACTTCCGGAAGGCGAGCGTAATTTTGCGAAATTGATCGTGAAGTGGTAGGTAATAAAATTCAGCAAACTAAAAAACATCTCTCTTAAATGTTTTTCAGCACCATTCTAATAGTATTTTACTAAATTCTTTCAAATATTGTTCATATTACTTTACAAACTGCAAAATCTTTAGATCTTCGCTTTCATGACAGACGAAAGCCATTATCTTTCATTGTATTTAAAAATATTTCTTTCTACCACCCATCTATTTTAAAAGACGTCTCGTAATTACTACATTAAAACAACAATAGTCTCTGAAGCGCTAACAAACAAGCAATTAGTATTTCGAACTAGACTCTAATAAGACTCGTATCGTTGCTAAAATAAACTTTGACAAAACAACGTGAGTAAAACAGAAAACATATTCCCGACACATAGCGACGGTTGAGCGGCGGCAATAGACGTGACAACACGCCACAAGTTCAGGCGTGCCGCAAATTCAGCGGCACAAATTGCCCTTTTCACTGCGAGATTACATCATGCGGGAGCCGAGTGAAATGTCAAGCGGAGCCGACGGCTGCCAGACGCGCGGATAATGGCGCGTCGGCCGCGTGATTGGACGCCCGCCTCCCCCGCCCCGAACCCCCGCGGTCCCTTTGTACGCCCGTCACTCGCAACCTCGACCCGACGTTTCATTTCATAAACTGCCTCTCTTTGTTGCAGCTCGACGCGAAAAAGAGCCCGCTGGCGCTACTAGCGCAGACCTGCAGCGCTATCGGCGCGGACTCGCCCAACCCGAAGCTGATCTCCGCCGCCGAGAAAGCGAGTAAGAAGTACGATGAAAAATCGCACGTACCCGACAACAAGCCCAGCTTTAAGCCTTACGAATCGTGCCTAACAGCGAGAGAAAAGACTAGAACACCTGACGACCGAGGGTCTGTCAACGCGTCATCTAAGACCCCGCTCTCGTCGAAAGGCAGCGCGTCCACCACACCAGTACAAGCGCGCTGCGCCAGTAACCAGAGCTCCTCATCACAGAGGACTCCACCTCCCGCTCACCGGAAAACACCCTCAGAGAAGTCAGACGAGAGGTCCAGCCCACTGCACGGCTCACCTGTGCCAGCCAAATCTAACTCAGAGTCGATCAGTATCTCATCTGCATCCAAGTTACCGTTCACTCCCACCTCTTTATCGTCCAACGCAGACACCAAAGAACATTCGAGCTTCAAGCCCAGTATACCTGTTTCTACATCCGCCTTCCTCGGTGGATTACACCATAGCGGATTTCCTTTACAAATGGACCTAATGACCAGTAGCTTGATGGCTGCACAGCACCACGCTTTAAAGAATGGATTAAATCCTTACCTCGCGTACGCTAGAATGAAGGCGCCTGGAAGTGATCTAGGAATCTGCAGAGATCCATACTGTACGGGTTGCTCACTAAGCTCACATTTGCTCAAATCCGCCGTCTGTCCGGCGGGGTGTGCTCAGTGCGATCACGCCAAGACTCCGTTTCCGTTACCTACTAATCACCCCGCGGCAGCAGCGTATGCGCACGCACAGTTAGCTGCTTTAGCGGCCGCTTCACAGCTGCCCTATGTATGCAGTTGGATGGCAGGAGACTCTGCTTACTGTGGCAAGCGGTTTGCCTCATCAGACGAATTGCTGCAACACTTGAGATCACACACTGCCAGCGGCGAGTCGAGCCCGAGCCTGTCGATGCTGAGCGCGACGCACCCGCTGCTGCAGCGCACGTACCCGACGCCGCCGCTGTCGCCACTGACTCCTCGCTTCCACCCGTACAGCAAGCCGTCGCACCTGGTGTCGTCGCCGCCGCTGCCGTTCCCGATGCCCCCGCACCCGTCGCTGGCCGCGTACTTCCCGCCGTACCCGCTGTTCGGCCCGCGGCCTCTGCACCCTTGAGGACCGTCGGCGCTCCACGGACACAAGAAGGGGGGCGCCGACCGCTAACGCCCATGCCAAAAGGACATTCGGAACCGAAGTCTGTGTATATATAAGTTAGTGTTCTTCGGGTTTCTAGTCGGCTCATATCATCGACGGAAGTGTTTGCCCCTGTGGGGGTCGCGACAGCTGTGATCTCTAACTCGTAATCATTATAATTAGTGCACTGAACGCTTGGTCGAAACCGCGTGCGCGGATTTTAATTTTCTAGTTAGACTAACGAAATTTTTATGTACCAAATCTATAGATTGTAATTTAAATTGATTTTTGTAATTTAAGTTGTTGCAATTAATTAGTGAGGGTTGTTAATTGTGTTTGTATTTTTTTAAGTGAATGTTTAATGATTTGGCGATACATTGATCTATCACATATCTTTGTAAATTATATGCGTTGTGACTGAACGTTTCTCGTAGACGCATGGTAGTCCCAGTACGTTAGTGTTACAGATAACATGTTACCGCAATTATTTCTCGTTTATATTTGTATATTGCTACTTTCAGTTTTCAAATTGATAGGATCTTAGATGAATCTCACGAATACACTTTACTTTAAAATTTACATTCTAATGCTTGCAAAACTGGCACGTTATATTTTTTATGTGTAACTATAAATTAATGTTTATATAGTACACTGTCAGAATGTTAAATAATGACACAAATTATAAAAGTGTGAAAGCGGAATGCGTGTACAACATTCATAATAAAGTAATGGACACTGTAATACTTGCAACTGATAACTGTTGAAATAAAAATTTGTTGTTATAAAGGGCATAAAGCGAAAAAAAATATACGTAAATATTTAATTTGAAACTGCAGAGTTTGATTACTGAAATCCTTTACAAAATACACAATGGTAACGAATTCAAGAAGCTTACGCATCAAAGTGCATATATCTTTAATTTTTCAGTTTACGTTCAACTATTTCATAAAGTGTATACAATTTTCATGAAAATGCAGCAATTGGAAAATTCACCACAAATTTTCTTACCAACATTGATACGTTACGACGATATAGTTATACATTTTTTATAGTTTTCACTGCAGTTCTAAACAAAGGAATTATAATTCACAAAGTTGCAAATAGTAAAAACTTATGAATATGTAAAAACCGGTGTGTGAGAAAAACTTTATTCTCGCTGTTTTAATTTATCGCCTCATTGGTAGTGAATAAAGTCGAGAACTAAAATCCAGATAAAGATTATTGGGTCAGACAAAAGTACCGTTTGTTTTTTTATAAAACTTATAAATAAATGAAAGTCTGGGATACAAAAAAAGTTCATGAACGGAAAGCAGAAATGACTCTAATTTCAAAAAGATCTTTTTTGGGCATCCTTATACACAATTAAATACATACAATCAGTATTAGACTTAATTAGAAATCAATCCTAAATACAATACAGATAGCAAATAATGATTAGACCAACAGTGAATAACAATCCAATTAGGTAAGTCCCGCATCTTTTGTAAATTAGGAACATAGAATAATAATAATATATGTGGCAACATTTGACCTAATTGCTTAACAGCAACACACTTTCAATTACAATCCAAGAGTTTTGAAGGAAAACCCTAATCCACTGCTCCATAGGTTTAAAAAATTCGTCTGCTCAGCAACGTAAACGACGCAATGAATGTTATTAATTTGTCGAAATGAAACACATTGCCTATTGTAAGTATGTTCCGCAGTTACCTCGCTGTATCTCCGAGCCAAGAAGATTAATAACGACACGGATAAGAAAAAGAGAAACAAATAGTAGCTTCAACCCACACACATGATGCAACAGAACGAATAAACGATATTTTTCAGAAGGCATGACTCAAACGTCGTACGTAATTAGGACTGTTGCGGCTTCCACTACAATAAATTATAAGCAATTTATCTGTCTGTCTGTCGCCATACATCACGAACTGTGCAGCATTTACTAGCGTTGAAATATTATGACCAATGTGCACGGTGGACGCACCATTTGTTAACCAAGCGGGCCAAGCATTATCTTTAAATGCTACATTATGAAAGTGTAAAATGATTTTTAGGTTGCAATTTATTATGTGGGTTTTTTATTTGTTTCTTTTGGAACTGTACTTTCGATTTTTTCTATTTGGGACTTTTCGAGTAGGCTACTTAATATATTACATTCGATTTCATTAATTAAAATTCAGTGACATAGTTTTAACATGTCACTGAATAAACATATAGTGACCAGCTAATTAGAATAATTAAAGAAGTTTCTAACACTAAATCAAATTAACATCCTATATAGCAATTAAAAATATAAATTAAAATAAAACTCCGTTACAGACGCTAAACATAATAAACATTAAATAAAATTATAATAACGCCATTCATTTTATTATAACTAATGGCAGTTACAAAAACAATGTTAATATGTATTTATGTATACTTATGTATAATAAAACTTTATAGTTTCCTGCTGATTTCGAAATATATACGCCAAGAAGCATATTGAAATTACAAAACATTATATTTAAAGTATAATTCTCGCATTATTATATTCATTAAAGTCATAAACGAGTAAAATATGTCTTTGTTTTATTCATTTTATTATGTTTAACAGTCTCTTTTGGATTGTTCATGAAGAAAAACTCTGTTTTAAATACTTACTTAAAAATCAGGTCATGAGTTTGTGTACTCGGGAAAACAATTTAGTTTTCTGTTAGCAATTTATTTAGTGTCAGCTTTAATAGTTTATTAACTTTTCTACGAATTTCAACGCTATTAATTCAATGGCTTCCAATTTGTCGATCGGTGAAACTTGGAATTCTTTTTCTTATTGTTCACAGTACTAAAAGCCATTATTCCACGTAACATGTGGTTTAAAACTGTTTTATAGGCGAGAATAGAATGTTTATTATGAATTGTTTTATTGCAACATTAACAATAATTCTCAAGAGCGGCCCAAAGGATTGGTTTGTATGCGATTAATGGTAAAAAGCCCGCCCCCTTACATGGGACTTAACATAATCCATACTAATATGTATTATAAATTCGAAAGTAACTCTGTCTGTCTGTCTGTTTATTACCTTTTCACGTTTAAACCGTTGAACCAATTTAGATAAAATTTTTTGTAGAGATAGTTTGAGTCCCGGGAAAGGACATAGGATAATTCTAGTGTAGTACTAATATTATGAACGCGAAAGTTTGTGAGGATGGATGGATGGATGGATGTTTGTTACACTTTCACGCAAAAACTACTGAACAGATTTTGTTGAAACTTTACAGTAATATAGCATATACATCAGAATAATACATAGGATACTTTTATCCTGATATTCCCACGAGATCGACATTTATGCGGGTGAAACCCCGGAGCGCTGCTAGTAACTTATAAAAAGTGCGTGTAAAATACACCTTTTACATCAGGGAACATTATCATTTACTTTAAGCATCAACTTCTAGAAATAGTTATAGAAGCTTTCGCGCATTTTGCCTCAGCAATCTTTCCTAGCTAAAAAACTGGTAACTTTACATCGGGCATCACGTATAAACTACGCCAAAGAAAACCCACATAAATACTAATACATAAATCTGCTCAACTTCCGTCCGACAATCGCATCATTCACCCTAGAGTTACGAGCGCAGACTTATGATACATCTTGCCAGATATTGAATTAATAAGATGTTGAGACTGCGTGCACTGAAGTTCATTATACATGGATTATTTATGTTTTCATGTAACGTAGTAGCTGCAGTGGGTTTTGAAAGCGTTCCTTTTAAAAATTACAAAAGGTAAGGCGTGAATTCACTTAGGAGATTTTCAACACAAGACTTAAGGTGTTCCATTGGTGCATGATTTAACGGGTTACAATCAGAGGGATTGTACCCTAACCATAGTTTCCAGTTGTTTACTTTCTGAGTCCTTGCCGGACGAAGATACGCGCCCGTCCGAAAGAAAATGATTCGTCAACCCAAGTGACAAATTAAATTTATCGAACGGGTAAAAACACTTCGCGAGTATGGTATGGACAACTATCAAATCGTGTCGTCATTCATACAACAAGCCCCATGTGTCTTATGTCTCTTTCAGGTGTATTATAGCTACAGGAATACTTTTACAAAGTCTCTTAAAAGTCTCGTCGACGTTTTTAAAGTTTTCGGAGTAACAGAATTTTCAACGCAGTTTAAGGTTGGCTTGACGAAAAAAAAGTTGCAGTTGTTTAAAAAAAGGGCTTGAAATCAGAAAACATCCTGAAAACGAATTTTAAAGTTCCGTCACCTACCAAATCAAAAGAAACACTGGGTCGCTGAGCGTCACATGGAGTGGTGGCGGGGGAGTTTCAGCTGCTCGTTACATGCATGAAAGATTTTTCAGGTGATTGGGTTTTCAATAACTCATTTAACGACTATCAACATAATTATATACATGCAGTCTGTCAAGCAGTAAGCATACATGGCTTGAGATTCTCATTTAACCAAAGCACTCTAACCAAAGGCCCATAGGTATTATGTTTACCACATCATTTTCAAGAACCTCATGTAGGGTGAATTGGTGAAGTAACAAAAATAGATAAACTTGATATTTTCTCTTTTATGTAACACCATCATCAGCTAAACATGGAAAACAGAACCTAATCTGCATTCGCGATTTATTTGCCAGAAATGTAAACAAATAGGTATGAGTTTATAGAAAAGTAACTTTAAAACCTACACCATAAAATTCAGTTTAAGTACCTACCATAAAATTTAGTAGTTAGAAATAAATGAATTTGAAACATAGGTTTGAATTGACTTTACAAATCTGCTAACCCAGCCACCCAATAGCCAGCAATACGAACAAACCACATAATATAACTTCACGCTTGTATTTCCGAAGGGTCAGGCAGAGGTGTACCTATAGTACACGCACATTTCCCAGACTCCGGGATGCTACTGAGAATCCAGAATCCAGATGGAAAATCCCAATAACACTGCCAGACCCCGGGAATAGAACCCAGGATCTTATGCTCAACAGTAGCGCTTGCGAACACTAGACCAACTAGGCAGTCTAATTAAAATCCTACTAAACTATTCAATTATTAGCGGGTTTGTCCGAAAGGGTTACCGCTGGCCCAGAACTCAAACTCAAACTCAAAGCATTTATTTCAAGTAAACCATTTACAGGCACTTTTGAATTGTCAAAAAGTCGGTCAGTCAGAAAATATGAGTTGCCCATTCCAAAGCGTAGGTACCTATGGAGAAAAACGGGCAAGAAACTCCATGGACACTCTTTTAAATTATATTTTTACAAAACATAAAGGGCTAAGGAAGGAACACGGGTTGATTTTATTCAGTAAGAGTCTGACACTCCCTTCCGCTCCACCCAGAGCGGGAGGGGTCATTTGATGATTTAAAATCCTGAAAAAAAAATCTATTCAATTCTAATAACTATTACACTACGAATCTCTAATCCCATGACATGGAAATCGAATTATTCGCTTGCAAATCAAAAGCTATAAAGCGAAGCGGAAACGAACACGCATTAGCATATAACCAATTTGTCATACAATTTAATATTAAAATGAAGATACACGTTTCATTTTAATAAATTAATTAGATTTCTAGCGATGCTTTGGCTCGACAACGGATGTCTTTGGTCATTTATTACTAATATTTTCGTCGTGGTAACCAGTCTTACCAAGGGGTATCGTATTACGCAATAACTGGGTTGTGGAAGTCAGATAGACAGGCGCTCCATGTAAAACACTGGTATTTAGCTGCATCCTGAGATTGACAGCCGACCCCAACATAGTTGGGAAAAGGCTAGGCAGATGATGATGATTTTTGTCGTGGTAAGATGGTTTTGTCATCATTGTGTCGTATGTATGGCTCGGAGATGGTATTAGAGCCTCTAGCTTTAAAATTGTCGTGCGTCGTGAATCGTCATGTGTCGATGCGAGTTTAAACCTGGAAAATCCATACTAATATTATAAATGCGAAATTGTGTCTGTCTGTCTGTTACCTCTTCACGCTTAAACTTCTGAACCGATTTAGATGAAATTTGCAATCGAGATAGTTTGAATCTCGGAAAAGGACATAGGATTGTTTTTATGCCGATATTCCCACGGGGTCGACACTTATGCGGGTGAACCGTAGGGCGCTGTTAGTAGAAAATATGTATCATCATCATCATCAGCTCGACTTACCCACTGCTAAACATAGGCCTCTCTTTTCATGTGCAAATCCCCACGCTCCTGTGCCAGCCTCATCCAGGTTATACCCGTGATGGTAACAACGCCCGTTCGCCCATCTCGACCGACACTTCGTCTACCAATTCTTAGCGCACACGAAGGGTTCCAGTACCACCGTACGTAACACAATTTTTTTTTTTACACAGCATAAGGAAACTTGGATCAATATGTGGGAGAGCAGAGCTTATTGACTAAGCATGGACAGTTTCCATGTTAGAATAAAACTCTTATCCCCGTTTTAACTAGGGATGCATCCGATACCGATACCGATATATCGGCGATACTTCAGGTTTGCCGATATATCGGTATCGGCGATATTTTTATGGCCGATGCAACGATACTTTTACGCTTTAAAAATGTAATGTAAGCGCGCGTGTTGTCCCGTCTATTTCGTTGCAAACGAGGCACGAACCAACTATGCTCGGGGAAACCCCGCGCTATATTCAGTGTTTTGTTTCGCCCGCCCGCTTTGGCCTCGCACTCGCACATCTATCCCATATCGTTAGGTTGAATGTTGTTTCGCGTAGTATCTTTCCATGCAAATAAGATTTTTAATTCCATAAAAATCTTATAAATGTTAATTTTGATTACTAGAACTATTAATTAATTGTGTTTTATTTAATCTACCTTCCTTTTTGAATTCAGTAAGCGTATCGGTATCGGTATCGGTATCGCCGATATTTTTATAAGAGTATCGGTATCGGTATCGTATCGGCAAAAAGGCGTATCGCGGCATTCCTAGTTTTAACTAACACTAGGCATTCATTTAGATGTCATTGTAACTGTATACAGAGTGATAGGGACATCGACGCCGCGCAACCTGCTACCGTGGATTCAGTCAGTACATGATTCTTTACTCCCCTACGTTGAAATGTTTGGTGAATTATTGAAAAAAAAAACTGTTTCATACGTTCTGACCGCGTAAGTACACTTTTGTATGAAACAGCCGATTTTTTTTTTTTGATAACCTACGAAACTTTTCTACTATCATGTGCTAAATTCGTGCTTATAGTTTGCGCGTCGGTGTCCCTCCCTACCACCCTGTATTGTACAATAAACATTACTTATATTGTAACAGTTCTGTGTCCGATTGTACAGAGACGCCAACACATCAAGCTACTACAATCTGTCAAATTTCTTTAATAGATTTTCAACTTTATCGCTAATGCATAAAGTTCAAAGTTGATCGGGAAAATTTGACAGTTTCGGGTAGCTTGATGTGTTAGCGTCTGTACCTGACGTGTCGGTTTGTCGTAATGTCTGTAATGTCTTTGTTGATTGTTCCGCCGACTGTCGGTGCTGCGTTTGTAGTGCTTGTACATTGCTTCATTACAACTAACTGCATACTTTGTAATTCTCCACATGTGGAAATGGAGGTAAGAAATACGTGGTAAAGTCGTTGCTTGATTGCAGTGTACCTTATGGTAATAGTTCAGGAAAGAGGGTCTGTAATTATACCTTCTTTCTCTACTCCGTGAATTATACCCACTAAAGTCGTATACTTAACCTACAGCAGACTCGCTGTTTACAGCAAAAGAAGAGACTTTCAGGATAATATGACTGCAACTTTGACCAGCACCCTAATTGCGTAATAGGTACACTATCAATCACAATCTGAATCATTTTGAAGGATATTGCTAATCCATTGCATCATATGTTTGGAAAAAAATCTGCTCATATTGAATAAATAACGCAATGAATGTTGTTGAACTGTCAAACTGAAAGTGATTCCTGGTATCCGTGTGTTACGCAATTACCCTGAAGGGCGTGAAGGCTGGTGAACCGACTTCGGCTTAACGTGGGTAAGTTTGACATGTGGAGATGTTTAGTCAAAAATTTAGTTTCATTAAGGGCTGATTTTTCCAACGCCAGATAATTTTATCCGAGAAATAATTTTAAATAAATTTTGACAGTTCTTTCATGCAAAATCTTTCAGGCGTCAAGTTTATTCCACGGGTAAAAATTATCTGTCGATTGAAAAGTCAGCCTTTAGTGTAAAGATTGTTCAGTCGAAGTCAGTCCATATATTCGTAAGAGATATAAATGAATAATAGTGTATTTTTTTAATTATTTAAAAACCCCCTACAAGGGTGTAGGGGGTTTTTAAATAATATATATATATTTACATAAATTGACCCTTAAATGATAACTTAATTACTATTTCATTTTAATTAAAAGAAAATAATTATCTCTTGTTCTCCTTATCGAGCATTTAATATGTCAACTTTTTTATAAGTTACCGGGTTAATACGTATTTTATGTTAAGGAAGTGTACTAATGTACCGACACCGGATCGAACCCGGAACCTTGGCGAGCAGGTGTAGCATGCAGGCAATGGGGTCAACCTGTCCTATAGACTTATTTACATACTACATATAATTTAAACTACGCCCCGTCGGTTTTTATAGATCGCAGGTAAGGGAGAAGGGACGGCAAATTAATTTTCTTTAATTAATTTGTTGGTTGTTGTTTTTTTGTTAACGGTACTGGTAACGTGTGAATGTTAAATGCAGTTTTTGGTGGCGTTGTCTTAAACTGTACATACTATTTACCTATAATGAGTGAAAGACAAAAGCGCAACTGAAGACAATAATGACGAGCATTTTCAGGATGTTATTCAATACTTTAAATTACTGAAACAACAAAAGAACCTCTCGGCTTTTAATATTAAATGTAGCATTTGGCTGAAATATAGATCGTATTAAATAGTTTAGTTCTTCTCATATTTAATCTTATTTTTTGTATAAATACTTACTTACTTCACCACTATTAGTAATACACAAAATCTCATGGAACGTTCCAAATGATCTAATTTAACAACCAAAATACGTAAATACGTCTCATTTATTCCACCCACTGCTAATAGCAAGTAATTTGTATTAAAAAAATGGCGTTGAACAGACGCTCAGCTAATTTCCGCTGCAGACCGTACCACTCATTCCTCTACGTGTCGTTTACGGCACGGCAGTGTTGATACACGCGGCGGTTCAAAGGCGCCGACCGCTTTGATCCCACCGCTCACCCGACGCCATGACACTTTGTACACTCGGGTAAAAGAGTGCAAAAGCTTTTTTAAATGTTAATTTTTATTGACGTGAAAATTATTGGCAATAATGTCAGAGTAATTAGCGTTTACGTAGTACGAGTTTGGTGACGGTAATTACTTTAGTTGATGACGGAACATTTAAATGTCGGGAGTTTCGTTAAAAAATAATTTATGGTAGTTTTGAAAATTAATGTGGGGCAATCATTCACTGAGCACCATGGAGCAGCCTAATTGAAATGAAAATAAAGTGGTCTCATTTCTTGTTAGTTCGGTCATTAAGAACTCATGCTTTTTAACGATAATATAAAGAAAACTTTCTGTACTATTGCTTAGAAAGCTGTTTTATTTTTATTAAAAATACAAAAGTTTAACATAATTGCCTTGCAATTATGACATGGATAAATACTGATACTTTTCTCTTCCGTCTGAAATAAAATAAATAAGTAGCAACTCCACATATTACGTATTCTTATAATTATATGGTTAGCTGTTAGTTCCTTGTCCTTTCACTCATCAATATAATGCAAGAAACAAGATGTAGAGGAAACGATCTGGCGTTACATTCGCATGAGGCCGAATAGCAACACGTTAGCTAACATGTAGTGTATTTTCGAAATATTGCCGATACTGCGGAATGTTAGAAGTGATAGGTAAGGCGATCTTCTACCTTGTAGATAAAATGACAAATGGTTGACCACCAGAATAAACGGAAGCAGTCGAGGCTGGCCTTACAGGCTTGTTTAACTTTTTAAGAATCCTTTGACACTTGTTGCAGCAGATGGCATTTTAAAGCTAACTAAAGGTTCCTCCGCCTTCCATTTCCAGTCTGTCTCAGCCACCTTTTTGAGGTCGCTATCCATCTAGCTGGGGGCGTCATACACTACGCTTATCGATATGCGGTCTCCACTCCAAGACTCGTCTGCTCCACCGACCATCGGATCTTCGACAAACACGGCCAGCCTACTGCCACTGCGGTGCGGCGCGGCGTTGCGGTGTTGCGGCGCAGCTTGGGAGAGACCTATGTGCAGTAGTGAACTGCGATAAGCCGAGTTGATTGAAGTAGAGGGTAACAAAGAATAATAAAGGAAGTGCAATGTTTGTTTATTTGAACCCTGAAATTAATATTTATAAAGGACTTGACAGTAGAAAGCACCTTGAATGAAGACTTTACCATCAATACAAAAACCGACAAATCTAGTCTAAATGTAACCCACATTAACCTTTCCACAACATTACACACACAATAAAACGCAGGAGGAGCGGTCATCGCACCTACCGCGTCGCTGATTACATCCGCGCTTCGAAGTACCCACGACGACATCGAGCTATAGGTAAATTCCAGTATAAGCTGACCTCGCATTGTAATACTAATCCGCACCGAGACCAACGAGGACTAGTCATGAACTCCAAGGCTATGCCTAGTACAAAAGCGTGTTCGCAAACACAGGTCCACTCCTCACACTCTCATAGTCCGACGGGACAGCAATCCGACACGACCAGGGAATGATCAGGCGCAGGACCGAACGCTTTACATGTTTACCGAGGCACGGAGGGGGTCACCCATCTATGGACTGACCACGACTCTATCCACGCACCCCACATTATGTATATAATAGGCTTTTCGTACAATGAAAGGCCAGCGTATACTGGAAAGGTTTAGCTAGAAATGTCGTCGCAAGTACCCACAGTGACGGCGAATTGAGGCTGTCTAGCTGATGCCCCACTGGTTTCAAGGTAAAAAACTGACGACCTGTCGTCTTAGGTGTTAATGATTTTGATGAATTGTGAAGCAAGTGTTTTGTCGAGGCTTTTTGTGATTCAGAAGGTGGAACGATGTGTATTGGTGAAAGTTAAGGTGACTTTTTCGAAAGGCGAGTTTTGTTCTGGTGTGAATGTCTTTTAGTTTTAGACATAGCTGTGAATGTAACCTTATGGGCAGTGATGGCCTAGTAAGCAATGGTGGTCCAGTGGAAACGGCCGCGACTTACGAGTTGTAGGTCGTAGGTTCGAACCCAGATAGGTGCTTTACTTTGTGTAAATTATTTCATCACTACTGCTCTCAAAACGGTGAAGGACAACATCGTGAGGAAACCGGCATGTCCTAGAACCAAAAATTCGAAGGTATGTGACATCTGTCGACCCGCACTGATCCCGCGTGGTGGATTACGGCCCATTCTCTCTCACCAAAGAGGCCTGTGTCTCAAGAGTGGGAACATTATAGACTGATTATGGTATAAGAATGTCTTATTAACACCAGGCACGTATTAGGTAGGTATTCTATAGGTATTCTCATATCAACCTCTAAACTTTTTTATAAAAGACCAAGATTTTAAGAAGGCTCTATCATTTGTAACATTAATGTTAAATCTTGGGCATCAACACCTTTGGTACCTTCATTTAACCTACAGACGTACGCACAAATTATAAAAAAAACACCGCTCTTCTCGCCAGTACTCACCCGATTTACATTACATAAAGATATCCATATTTTTTCCATGAAACGTGAGTAGTATGGTGGTACAGTCAAAGTCAATATTCTGGAGTGGTAAAGCAATGGGCAGATAAGCATCGTACAGTCGAGTGGAAGAGTGATTAACGTAGCCCCGCCACTTTGAAGCCGCTGCGCGTTGTCAGCTCAGATTAACGTCCGCTACTGAACTCGTGTCTAGTTTTTCATTATTTTTTTGTTTAACCTTTTTGTGTGCGATGTTATTTCGGTGGAACAAATTGATATTTACTTAGTTTCGCTTTGTTCTTGTTTTCGGAAGCGATTGGGATGAAAAATGTTCCTGGAATGAATCTGTGCGATTTCTTATTGTGTTGGCAGTTAAGTTAGCGATTGGTTTGGTGGAACAGGTGGTAAATATTAGTTACCTGATGACTGTGCTGTTATTTTAATTATATAGTTCCAATCAATCATGAGGAGTTTCAGTGTTAGCCGCCTCAACTTACAAGTTGTAGGTCGTGAGTTCGAACCCAACCAAGCGCTTTACTTTGCGTATTTAATTTCATCACCACTGCACTGCCTTCAAAACGGTGAAGGAAAACATCATGAGGAAACCGGTACGTCCACAGAATATTATTTATTCTGTGGGTATGTCCTAGAACCAAAAATTCGAAGACATGTGACATCTGCCAACCCGCACTGGGTCCGCGTGGTGAATTACGGCCCACTCCCTCTCACATAGAGGAGGAGGAGGCCTGTGTCCCAGCAGTGGGAACATTATAGGCAGATTGGGACCACTCAAGTATTACGTAAGCACTACAGTGGGGCGAGGTGTTTGCTTTGCTTACTTTTTATGATATGGGGGAGGGGGGGGTCTGAATAGTGATTACGTCAGCAGTATTAATTTTTTTACTTTTTCGGATTTTCTACAAAATTGGGTCGATTTTGGTTTGAACGCATCATTAAGGCAACCCTACTTGTCTATGCTTGAAAATGAAACCCATATAACTGCTGCTCATGAATCATTATAGAAACCAGAATACATTGAAAAATTCATCTACCAATGTTTACGTAAGCATGGGAGGGAGGGGGAAAGCGCTTTGCTTACTTTTGCTGACGAGGGGTGGGGGGGGATAATAATTGTAAAAAATCTGCTTACGTAATACTTGAATTTGCTATGAGGTGGTTGATTAACCTTTTGACCGCCACACGTCAAAAACCAAAAACGTGCCCTCGGCGTCAAAGTCTGTCATGTAGTCGAACCGTGACGTGTTGGGCACATTCTGGTTATTCCATCATAGACCTCATCCATCGCTTTCAATAAGGCGTCATCAAGGTCAAGAGCGGGCCCATACAGCAATTCTTTAAAATTTTTAAATATTAAAAAATGTGCTCACACATAAATAAACAGGTAAAACATTGTGATCGTTTCGTTCGGTAAATCAACCTGCAGCGATCGGTACCGGAAAACCTGCTGCTTTATAATATACAGGGTGTGGCGTAAACAGTGGCCCACCGTTAAGGATTCGATATACCAGATAATTTACTATAACATATTACAATTTTAGCCATTTTAGTAGGTAGTACATTTTTTTTACAAAAATCGCTCTTGAATTTGCATGATTTATGTCAAAAATTAGGGTTAAAATAGAGAAGAACTAATTTTTTCTTCGAAAGCTCTAATATTACATAAAAAATCATAATTTTACACAATAGCTCTAGTATTCAGCAGTAATTAACAGGTATCAAATAGAAATAAATATGACTTTTGTTGAAACTACCACCAAATTTGTAACAAAAGGTGGAAATTTCGTAAATAAAAATTTTAAAAAATATATATTTTCGGAACGCTTGGGTAAAAATGGTTAAAATAAATAATAATAACCACCATACTTCAAAATGTGGCCCATATACAAACATATTTCTGTACAACCGTCGGTCTAAAGTAGGTACTCATCACAAGTACTTAACCAAAAAATAATAAAAACAGAAACCCTTCACGGCACTCTGTTTTCTCACCGAAAATAAACATATCAATTTATACCGAGGAAAGTCAAACAGTTTTAATTTAATGTGTTAAAGAAAAAATAATGTTCCCTCGAGTTTGATATGTAAACATTCTGGACGTTAAAATCCATTAGATGAAGACTGGCTTTAATGTTCAGAGACAGATTGACAAACAAGTGATGGCAATTGGGGGCGAGAGGGAGAGGGAACACGGCGCGCTTTTTAAGTTTCGGAAGGAAAAATGCGAATAAATAATTATTTATTTTTTGTGGTGGGTTTGAATTTAACCTGGGATAATTTTAAAGGATAATATATAATTAGCTTTTTTACCTAAACCATAAACAAAATTACTTTAGCAACTAATGCTTAAAAAAATTCACGGAATTCGACGTAAGTAATGTGACATTTTTATCATAACATCACAGATTATAAAAAACAAAATCACGAAATTGTTTTATAAAGAGAAGACCTGTGGGGTAACTGCGTGACACACTATCGGTAGCAATGGCTTCCATTTTGACTGTTCAACAACATTCATTGCGTTATTTACGTTGTTGAGCAGACAAATTTTTCGAACGTATGAAGCAGTGGATTAGCAATATCCTTCAAAATCATTCAGATTGGGATTGAAAGTGTGTTACGCCATTAGAGAGCTGTAGTAATATTCCACAAATTGCAAGTACAGACGCCAGCACATCAAGCTACCCGAAACTGTCAAATTTTCCCAATCAACTTTGAGCCTTATGCTTTAACGATAAAGTTGATAATCTATTAAAGAAATTTGACAGATTGTAGTAGCTTGATGTGCTGGCGTCTGTACATATTCCAGGGATTCTTCTCCCCATTTCATAGATGAATGACAAGGTTTTTCCACGAACAAGTTCAAGTAATCAAAAAAGTTCCTCATTCGTTTACAATTTATTTTCGCATAAAGAAAACTAAAACTAGTTTTCATAATGAAATGTGTTTCTCACTCTATAATTACGAGCGGCACCTAAAAGGACGGCTACTGATTGACACTGACAGCCAGT
This sequence comes from Luperina testacea, assembly GCA_927399505.1. Taxonomy (NCBI): domain Eukaryota; kingdom Metazoa; phylum Arthropoda; class Insecta; order Lepidoptera; family Noctuidae; genus Luperina; species Luperina testacea. The sequence goes on from OV656761.1 coordinate 2,054,256, forward strand.
TACTTTGACAGCCAGTTTCTTTGACGGCGATGATCTTTGACAGCCAGTTCTTTAATGTCACTGTCTTTAATTGTGTATTCATGTGTTTTGACTTGTGTGTTTTAGATAAAAGCAATTTGGAACACTTTTTCTGGTTCAATATTTTACCGTTTTACCAATTAATTATCTTTGAAGTCCACTACTGATGAGAGTAAACACAATGTCTAGACAATGTGACATCATTTCAGTTTTAACGATAATGGAAAAGTCAAAAATTTATGGGGCTGACATTAGCCACAGTATTTTTATCTCACTCGAAACCAAGTAGGCGCTTTACTTTGTATAATTTATTTATCACTGTTGCTATCAAAACGGTGAAGGAAAAGAGGCATCCAGCATGCTTTGAGGCATGTGTCACAGAAATGGGAACTTTGCAACCTGATTTTGCTATTTATACCTCGTAGGGGTCAATAGTATATCTGATTTCCTTTTTACAGATTAACGGGACCCTTTTCATTTTCTCAAAATGTTTTCTTCAAACACCAATTTTTTCTTCCGTCTTCTGTCATTCAAGACCACCAACAAATTCTTTACACAGATAACTACTAACTACACTATGTATTACTTTCACAAAAAAGCTGTGTGACGTCACCGGAAGTCGGCGCCGCCATAAACATCCCCTGTTTACGAGTTCACCCCTTCTGATAACGGCATTGTGTCTGATAGTCTATGGCAGGATCGTGACGTACTTCCGGTGCAGTCGGAAGAGGTAATATGTCAAGGTACACGAGTGTTGGAGAAAAGAAGTTGGTTTTTCTATCGAGGGGGTTAATTTTTCAATCAGAAACGGAAGCATTTTATATATTTTTTCTAAACTAATGAGCTCAACTGTGACTAATGAGATACAATTTTTTTTTCTATTTTTATAAATCAAATTTTGATTTTCCTACAGTAGAGAAATGGTTTGATTTTCTGTATGTTCCTTTGTAATGGATAAAATCAAAATTCCTTCACCTATGGATAACTACATCATCAGCGAGTACCACTCGTATTTTATTTTTCATAAATATTAGAGATCCGTACGAAAATTGCAATAATGTAACCCTTGAAGTGAGCTGTCAATTACAACTAATTTCAATCTAAAACTACACCTAAGCTTACACGATGAGATTTTTACAGAATAGATCCTCAGATGACGAGTGGAGGGTGAAGCAGTCTTCAAACTCATCTTAAACTCAAAGCATTTATTTCAATTATTCCATTTACAGGCACTTTTGAATCAACATACAACACGACATCACACCTGTGCGCTTTTGAATTGTCAAAGTCAAATCTTTCGAATAAGCAAGCATGCACTATCAACAACCACATCATCGTTTAACATTGAGGTGGTCTTACCTCAATGTTAAACGATGCTTAACATTGAGGTGAAGAAATGTAACCACTGCACTGTCTAGTGCAGTGGTTACATTTTTTGTGAATAACGTGAGTATCACAGGTGAAAACACATTTAAAGGAGTGCAATTTATTTAATTTGATTCCATTTTACTCTTCGTAATAATGTAGACTGACCTGATTTTTACACCTGCCTAAGTGCCTTCATGTAAGTAATTTAATAAATGGTCCTCCTGTAGTGCTATTCTGGAATGTATCTCACCGTGAAAACATAGGTGAATTGAGCTGTCAATAGTGTCAATCCCTAGCATGAGGTGGAATGACAGCTCACTTCACCTAAGTTATCACGGTGAGATTTTTACAGAATAGCACTGCTGATTCGCATTGCAAAGGGCTCACGATCTGAGATAGAGAGCCTCCGGTTCCAGCCGCCGCAGGAGACGCTCCGGACGTCGCGTCGGGAGCCGCGCGACGACTCCCGGCCATCGCGGCACCGTAGGTGCGGGCCTTCGGGCGGTAATGGATAGCTCACCGTCCGATCAGGACCAGTCCCGTGCCGAACGGCGCGTACGTGTTCCACGCGTGTCTCAAAGAAATGTCAGCTTCAAGTGAAGGGGCCCGTCAGGGCCGAAGCCTGCCGGGTCAGCGGGATTGTCCGAAAGATTGTTAAAAATGTTCCGAAGTTTGCGTTTTCCGATGAAACAGGTATAGGTAACCTGAGAGTTTATCCACGCGAGCGAAGTCGCGGGCAGAAGCTAGTCGTGTATAAGTTTGAAAGATAATTGACGCCTTCAAAATTTAAAACACATGCGGTTCTACTCTTTGTTTTAAATCTGTTAAATACAGTAAGTCACAGTGTAGCTAAGAAAACAAACGGTACGTTGGTTAACCGTTATTTTAAAGCATAAATTCGTCTTGTAGTTAATAAGCTAGGCTCTTAATTGGTGTCGTAAATATTGTATGTAAAACAAACAAGGTGTCGGTCTGTGGATCATTGACGCAGATTATGTTCGAAGAAATGGGTAGAGGTGCCACATTTTTATGCCAACACTGTTGTTATAAACAAATAAAAATAAAACAGTTGCAATTTATGTATTTTATTGTACAGGAATGCAAGTATTTTCTTTTATGTTTGAGAAGAACATGTGGGAAATTTTAAAATATTGGAGTTCATGTAAATACAACACTACCTTCCTATGTAGACTGACTTGGTTGCTAGGCTGCCGCCTACCTTAGTGGCTGTCTTTATTTATACGAAAAAAAAATGTGTATTTTAGAGTGGATTTTTTTATTCATACATCAAATCAACATAATTATTGTTATCTATTTAATCAGAATGAAAATTGTGCTTATTTAAACTGATGGTGATATTACTTAGTAGGCACCATTTCTCAATTTTTTTATGGAAATGATGCATCTCCTTAATTTTTTATTCTGTCTCTTCCCAGACATCTACTGTCGAGAAAAAGAGACTATATTTTCGTAAATACACTCCGTATTGACAAAATATTGTCTTTTTTTTTATAAAAATGTTGGTGAAGATTCGATATCTTAGCAATTTTTGCTCTACTTTCTTATAACTTATTAATTATTCTCATAGCGCAAAAGTATTATTTAACTGATGTCAGAATCAGCTTTGTAACACTATTATTTATTGAATTCGAAACCGAAATCCGTGTAAAATCAATAAACCAATTCTGCCCCCGATAGTTAAAAAGACGTATCTAACAAAAAGTAAAAACGGAGAAATAAATGTTTTAATGAATAAAACGGGAAATCGTATGCTGTCTTCGAGTAAATTAATATTTTACATACTTAAAGTTGAAAATAATACCCTCTAATAATAGGCTTTAACCTGGTTTAATAATAATATGAATTTATTAAATTATTATAATAAAAATAATGAAAAAACAGTTTCATCTTAGCATAAAAAATTAAGGAAAATATTACATACTTAATTGAATAGACGTAAACGGCTAGATGCGTCCTTTAAATTTCAAACGCTTTTGGCTGTACTTTTTTTCTAAGTATTTAGTTTATCTATCTAATAAATGATTTTAACATAAATGGGCGCATATAGGTATTTCCGCCTTTTTTCTTAAGAATTAGAAAGTATGTAGATAGCCCTTGGCTTAGGTAAAATGTTTATAAAATATTTAATAATCCTTTTATCTAAGGTAGTATATCAGAAATAGTACAGTAGGTTCGTGGTTATCATATAAGTCATAGCCTAATTTATTATTTGTAAATAAAACACAATTTTTTATTCAACGTAAAGTAATTAAGACGATTATGGCAAATGCGCCTATGCTAAAACAATTTTACGAAGTAAATAGGGCGCAAGTGGTCAGATGTGGTCTTTTTTTCTTAATGTAAAAACAGTTGTTTTTTTAGCGCGTTAGTCGCAAATACCTATTTGCGTCTTATTAACTTCCTTTTAGAAATAGGGACAAATATGCGCCTTTTATATTACTGAACTAAAAAAAAACTATAAAGTATAATGACATTATCTACATAAATGCGACTTTTTAATTAAGTTTCACATAAATTCGTCTTTTCATCTTCAATCGGGTGTAAAAAATGAACAGAAGCGCCCTATTTTGTTGTGCTAAAACCGCACTGGAGGAAGTTAGAGAAATATAAAAAATACAGGCAGATGCGCGTTTTTTTTCTGATTTCGGCAATATACATAACTCAAATCTGGAAAAACTGTTAGATGCGTCTTTTTTCCTATCGGGGGCAGAATTGGCCTCACGTTAAAATATTTCTAATTGTAATGCCTTAAGTTAGGAATTGTGGCGCCATGGTTAAAAGTATAAATCTAGTTGTCATAACAGGAATAATTGATTGAAAATAATATTTTTCTTTTATTAATTTGATTGACAGATGTTGCTTCACAAAGTTATGTCAAACTGACAGACATTCAAATATACAGTCGAAAGTAATCTAATGGAATTTTTATAGAAGAAACTTTGTATAAAAAGTAACGTAAAATCAGTAACGTAACTACGTAAAATATAAACTTACATTGCTTTCAATGTCAAATGTGTTGATGTTTCTTAAAATTCTAGTATTTGGGGTTCTTTTGGAAATTGTAAGAAATTACCCTGTGTGGTCCTTTGGCATTTGTTTAAAAGTTCAAAAGACCAAAGCATGGGTTGACATAATTATGTAGTAATATCAACCTATTAATGTGCCACTGCAGGGTAAAAGCCTCATCTGATACAGAGAAAGCACGTGCAATAATCACCACACTCGCTCAAGACGGGTTGGCGATTTCAAACTTATATTACCTAAAAGCCCAGGTTTCCTCTCGTTGTTTTCTTTCACGGATATCGGTAAAGTCTACGATGAATTCAGAAAAGTCAAAAAGTGCATGGCTCTTCTTCTCACAAAGGCACATGGGCCCGGATTTGAACCCACAACTTCGTGCAAGAGAGACGAGGGCTTAACCACTGGGCCATCACGACATTTAAAAAAAGAAAAGCCGTGAAATTTTTTACAGAACTTAAATAAACGTATTTTCTTTCTTTCTAAAGTTAATAGAAATAGTTTCAAAACGTGTCTCAAACATTATTGTAAGTAATGTAGATAATAAACACAGTACTTTGGTGCATCAAACCCGCATAGCTAAATTTCCATTAAAATCAGAACATATTTTCAAACACAATACCTTCAATCAGAACCCTCTCAACGGAACGCAACACACCTACCCAACACTAACATACAACATAAATTATTATAAAGAAACCGTAAACCATTATTTTTACTCCCGTTTACATTTCCGCTGAAACATATTTCGTTATAACACCACTATAAAACTAATATTTTACGAGAGCCAGTAACTCTTCGCCGATGGTTTATTACAATTTACAATGTTTCCATTGACTCCTATATCTAGTGGTTATTCATAAATCTGGAAGAGAATTGTGTTTACATATACATCAGCTGATCGTATATCAAATGTCTATTTTCATTCGGCTATCAACATACGGATTTTTCAACTGGTTATTCGGGCAAAGATTAAGGTTAGGATACACAGATGTGCCATTAACGTTTCATTAGTTTCGTTGGTTTATAAATGACTGAGGAATTTAGTGTTTTCTGTTTTGACTCGTTTCCCACACATAATTAAATTGGGATTTATTAGATTGGTGTGTTTTGGGAATTTAGATGCGCGATTTACATAATACACAGTTTTTTATTGCAGAAACTATGCAGAGTAGGTAAATCCAGACAAGCTAGGGTATTACCAGTACTAATAATGCATAAAACTATGCCATGTAATTATATGATGTATATTGTATAATGCCATGTAATCTCTTCACCGCTCTTGGTTGACTGCAAGAGAATGCCTTAGGCATTAGGTTCCTCTTTGTACCTTTTTGTGTGCGAAGTGTTTAAATAAACAAGTAATATTTGTGGTGATTTCATGAAAACTGAATTGCATTCTTCAGCCTTGTATAGATCCTATGGAAAGTTTTCTCATATAGGGTTCATTAGAATTAGTAAGGCCAATGATCTGCAGTCTATTTTATGTATATACGGAACAAAACCTCTATGAAAGCTCTTTTGAAAAAACGGAGAAGGTTCAAGTCGACGCGTATATATTTTTATGTGTATGACCACGCATAATTTTTTACAGAGTAGTCTGATTTTGATAATTTTTTTTTTCGTTTTTCTAAGCATCATCACCATCATCTGCCTAGTCTTTTCTCAACCAATTCGGGGTTGACTTCCAGTCCCACCGGATGCAGCTGAATACCAGTATTTTACGTGGAGCCACTGTCTCTCTGACCTGCACAACCCAGTTACTGCAATGGGTAACACGTTACCCCTTGGTAAGATTGGACTTTCAGACTTCTGAGGACCCGTAACGATTTTCAAAGATCCATGAATGACAGCTGGGGCTAACAGCTTAACGTGCCTTCCGAAGCATGAAGGGGTATGTAAAGATGGTCACCCATCTACGGACCGGCCGCGGCAAGCGTAGTTTAACCTGATCAATCGGCCGTTCGGCTGTTATTACTTAGCCCTCTCTTTCAAAGCGTGATCAAATAACGGCATGCTCCTTTTCCCAAAGCAAGGACCGTCGCATCTCCACCATCCAACTATAATCACGTAAAACATCTCAAGTAGCTGTCCCGTACGTATAAATCGTACTATTATCTCGATCACAACTCGTACATAAAACGGACGGTAGCCGCACGTTATCGCGCGGATCGCGACGATATTTACACTCACAACCAGCGATTACTATCGACACTATTTGTTGTGTGTCGTCTTGAGGGACACACTGAGAGGAACTTTGGATAGTTAAGTTTAATTATTATATTATATTGTGTTTATGGACAGAACTTTTGTGGTACCAAATTTAATTTCGATTTCTTATGTTTGTTTATATGGATGCAGGTAGGCTATTTCATTTTATTAAAAGCCCCTTAACTCTTAAAAAACAATATCTTTTTGACAGATTTTTTATAAAGGTTATGTCAAAATGTATAAAAAAACATCAAAATTCTCTAATACAATATATTCTGTAAGATATTATTGGGAATACCCAATAATAATAATAACTTGGGTATTCTCGTAAGACTATCTTCTTTTATCCTTACAGCCATGATACGATTTTTTATAAATTTTTCCAGACTTGAGCATACCTAGTACTTTCTTATTCAGTACACTATTAAACTTATTAATAAGTCTACATCCTCGTAAAACAGCAGCAACAGTAAACGCACGCACAAGTGATCGATTACATTCATCAGAACATAATTTATTTCCAGCAGTAAACCTACAAGCAGCCTGGAATGACAATCAGTCCATTAATCTTATCTTATGCATCATCAAGATTAGCATTGAACCAGCAGAGAATTTAACGTCGGTTTTCCTTGGCTTACATTTTATAGAAATAATGTGGATTGTTTCAATGATTGTTGGACTTGTAAATTAGATTTTATCAGTACTAACTTGCGGCATGCCTCTGATGTAAATATGCATGTTTTTTGTGCGGACAATTTTAACCATACTCATATCCGCTTTCAACCTCGCATTATAGAAAATAATTCACCAAGGAAAATAATTTCTTTTTACTTTCACCACTCTACACTTACACAAAATCTTGGGCACATAGACACACACAGAGATACACTCATATTTGTATTGTTTTTTTTTTTTTTTTTCTTTTCTTGTTGCATCTTTTTGCATGTCTTTAGGGCTAATATGTATTATTGTCTGTTTTGAGAGGACTGGCACTATATGCCGAGATACAGGACTCGTCCTAGTTCGGCTACAGATATTCCCATGTTATATACTGCCAAGTACAGACGCCAGCACATCAAGCTACTACAATCTGTCAAAGAAAGTTTCGGGTAGCTTGATGTGCTAACGTCTATACTATAGGCTACACGTCTGCCTAACCCTTCGGGAATTACAGGTGTGAGGTTTTGTGAGAATCTTGAAAAAGTTCCGCATGATATTTAAACTCTCGAATAAAATGTAAGGCTTAGTGTGTCTCTAACCTTTTTTAAAACACCTGAGGTGTCGAGTTACACGACAAAACTTGTATAGTTTTCGAGTTTTTAATGGTGAGAGAATGATCCCGATACGATCACATACACCGAATAATTTGATCGATAAAAGGAGCCAGCCGCGTTGACACACTCATTTTCACGTTGAATAAGTATAATATTTAAATAAGTATTTTTATTACTGAATAAAATGTTATCTAAGAATATTCTGAGCGTAATAAATTGTTCGCAATAAAAATTTATTCTGATATGAAACCGTGTGAAGTGGTATGAATTGGTGCTTGTACCCTACGTAGGGCAGTTAAATGTATTATATACATATGTATTTCGGAATAAATTTATTTTCGGAATAAGTAAGACAAAATGGTTATTTCTTATTGATAAGATGACGAGGGTAAACGAGTAAGGAACATAACATAACATCACGCCTGTAATCTTCGAAAGATTAGGCAAACGTGTACCTACATTTTTTTTTCATTGCTGAATGGTTCCGCTCTTGACCTTGATCACGCCTGATGGAAAACGATAAATGAGGTCTATGATGGAACGAACGTGCCCAAAAGATGCCTGAGGCACCGTAACTCCCATGCATCGACGAAACACAGCAGGCTGCTTGACGCCGGATTCCGGTGGGAGGGTGGTCGCAAACCAGGCGGGCGTTAGCCCTACCACCGCAAGGAAAGAATTGGCAGTCAAATAAGGTGTTGGGTGTGACTGGACCAGGATGAACCGAGCGCTCGGTTCAGTTGAGTAACTGGCGGAACAAACTGCGCTACACGAAGAGGCTTCTTCATGCATCCTACCTAATACTAAGGAACAAGCCTATTGCCCCCTAGTATTATTATTCTAGTGCTAGTATTATTATTCTAGTGCTAGTATTATTATTCTAGTGCTAGTATTATTATTCTAGTGCTAGTATTATTATTCTAGAGCTAGTATTATTATTCTAGTGCTAGTATTATTATCCACCGGGCACAATTCCAGGTTCCAGGCTGCTACTGAGAAAGTAATGGAAATACCCAATAACAATGCAAGACCTGGGAATCGAACCTCATGCGTGGGTCTAGTAGTCGCAAGCGCTACAGCAGCAGCAAAGAAAGAGAGAGGCAGAGAGACAGAAAAATAAAACTTAAAAAAGAAGATTAAAATTGGTCCTTAGAGACTAACATTAAAATAAATGAAGCATTCAGATGGCGATGTTTTCTGAAGGTTAGGTTTCTTAAGATTTATTGTGCATCACGAAACTATCATTACGTATTCTTGACTCGCCGTATCTGCAGATGTATACCGCTACAACAACAGCTGTCTCCAAAGTCAAACAAACGCATCATGATATCTACATGTTTTTATTTCCACAATCAACAATAAAAATAAATTGACGCTCAACTAGAACTTAATCGTTCCCCACCATAATACCAAACAAATTAATAAAAATAAAAATGTCAACGCTCACCTCACAAAAACTGGCTTCAAATCAAATGGAAATTATATAGAACGTCATATATGAGCTCTGTATCGCGCTTTTTATGAGTAAAACATTGACTACGCTAGTTATCATTACCACAATGTAATGAGTAATAAAATAAACGTTTAGGCAATTTTCGACTTTAACACAATGCATTAAGTTTCCATTATTGGGTATTCATCAAGCAACCTATTTCAGTTTTTCTGTTGGTTCAGCAAACATATCTTTTCCTATCAAATATAAAAAGTCATTGTATAACCAGCCTTATAAGTCGGGCCATAAAGTCCGCTGATAGAATGCGGGGTGTAACGTAACGTGGCGTACATATAAAGGGGATCTGACACGATCATATAAAACGGTGGATATGAGCGTATAAAAATTCTTGAAGCGACGGTCTATCGTCATTACATTTGTCAAGTGTCGAGCGGTAGCGCGGTGGGCACAATTTAAATGATAATTATAACGTGACTGGCGCAGGCGGCAGCATTCTGGAGGCGTGGTCCCACCGCGGCCGAGGAGCGGGTTAAATATAGTGCTGGAGAAAGGAAAATAATTTAATTGGCTGTAAATGACAAGGGGTTGTAACACGGAAGTCGTAATGGCGGATAATAATCAAGTATCGGTGATGCTACCTTGTATTTATAACCCCTTAATTGTGTTTTAATTAAATGCTGAATGTCGATGAATTAATGTAGGAGTATCTGGCTTAGTCTGTTCTTAGTACACACCATACTTAATCAGAAAGTAAATGAAACGATAAAACATTTTACAATTGTTAATAATGTAATTATCAAGATGAAATAATTTTGGAGAAAAACCGTTGGTCAAACCCAGGCGAATGCAAAAATAAATTATAGCAAACTATTTACCCATTGAAAATATTGTCAATTTCCAGCAAGTTTTACAACCAAAAATATTCACGTGATCTCAATGGCAATTGATAAAATCAGTCGACAACCCAAAAATAACACCCTCAACCCAAACTAGTGTCATTTAGAAATCAAAACAGAACAGACCAAATAGTCTACTTAAATACTTTCTTCATAAAGTTTTGGCATGCGATACAGTGAAAACTAGAACCAACTTGGATGAATCCAATAGAAGTTGAATCCACACAGTTGCCTATTCGGTAAAAACGAATACAAAACATACAGGACAGTCACCACTACCACAAAAAGTTTTGGCACGAACTTACGCTCACCAAATTATGCCAAAATTAACACAAATGAAGCTAAGAGATCTTCTCGCACCTCGCCGTCACTCACACCTCACCTCACTGACGGATAAGGATATATTTATGTGAAACATATTTTTTTCAAAAATATTTATGTTGGTTCGTGTATAGACGTTTGTGCGTGTCACGACATACATACATACATCGCAGTTTGTTTTTATATCAAACGCATGTTATGTCAGCGTAATACTGCATTTTTCATGGCGCGTTGTTCGAATTGTTTCACTGTGTTCGCACTCTTGTAGAAGTATTTTATTGAATTCATAAATATTATTGAGCTATGGTTATCAGAAATTGTTTTGATATAAAAATACTCTAGATCGAGGCAGTACAGTAGGATTTATTTATTTATTTTGTATGAAAAAGAAGTGTGGTCCTACTTCCGATAGATGTTTGGTTAATACGACCTATGAGATATCTAAAGTACAGACGCCAGCACATTAAGCTACCTACTACAATCTGTCAAATTTCTTTATTAGATTTTCAACTATACTGCTAAAGCATAAGTTTCAAAGTTGATTGGGAAAATTTGACAGTTTCGGGTAGATTGATGTGTCTGTACCTAAGTAGTTAGGGTAGCTTTGCATTTTACCTACATTACTAAAACTAACCTAATTACGAGCAAAAATTTTATGGTACCATAACTATGGGGAAGGATAATATTATTTCACACCAGAGCGATTTTAAATCACTCCAGCATGTCTTGACCGAAGATGATTACAGTTTACATGCAGCAGTACGAGAGTTGATGCTGTCCTTATCACACTTTTTAAAGCTATTTAAATGCTTATATAATTTATTTTTAGATAAATTGAGAAAAAAAAAAATAGTGTATTGACTATTTTCCCCCACTGCGGTGCGATCCGCCATTGCGTTGCAATGACAATCCTTAACTCATTTTTTAGAGCTAAATTTTTTCGATAGGTCTCGGGATTATCAGGGAGGGAGGGAGTGTAATCATCTTCGGTCAAGACACTCGTATAATTAGACATCAAACTTCACTAGGTAAGTTCGTTTGATTCTTAATTATACTTCGTATCTCTCCCGAAGATGATTACAGTTTACATGCAGATGTTTAGAGCATCGAAAAAATTAAACATTGAAGCGATCGATTATGCTATTTATTATCTTTTATTCACTGAAACATAATATTCACCAATTTGTTTGTAATAATCATTTAACTTACAATAATAATAAATAATCATCTAAAGAGTGCATCTACAAATTCAGTTTCATTAGGGGTAGTTACACTCTTATTATAATATTTTAGAAATACATGGGAAGAGTCACTCCAGCCTGCGGCCTTTCGAATAACTTCCAGATTGACACCTGCTCTGTGAGCAGCAGACGTAGATGCGTGCCTTGTACTGTGCGCACCATACAGTTTTACGTCTATACCACTCTTTTCTAGAACTTGTTTTATCCAGTGAGACAAAGTTTGAGTACCCACTTTCTTATGTGGTTTTTGATAACTTAAGAATAAAGAATCTTCTTGACACGTGACACGGAAGCAAACAGTTTTCTCTATATAATGTCTGAGGGTTAAAGCTGGGCAAACATTAGGGTTTTCTTTAATATACGGCAACAAAATCAATGGTTGGTTAGCACCTGGCCTTGATGTTTTTATTAAGTCTTCGATTTTTATTATAATTTTATCAGAATCGAGAGTAATATTTTTTATTTTTATTAGGCTTAAAGTTTGCATTCTCTGAGCAGATGCCAATGCTAAAAGAGTTACAGTTTTTAATGTCAAATCTTTTAGTGTAATAGAATCGTTAGGAAAATAATTGGTTAGATAATTCAATACAAGATTTGGATTCCAGGTGGTGTGGTATTTTGGTGCGGGTGGCTTTATACGATAGACGCCTTTGAAAAATCTTTTTATATTGTCGTTACAAGTTACTTCCTGACCTAACAATATTGATATTGCAGAGCGATAACTATTAAGTGTGCTGTAACTAGCACCTGAATTAAATTTATCAGTTAGAAATTCTATTAATTGAGTACTGTGAGAACTACAGTAATCTAATCCTTTACCATGACAATATAGCCACCATAATTTAAGTGCAGTATTATATTGCTTTAGCGTGTTTATGGAGAAAGAGGCCATCATTATATCGAGAGATGCGTTGGGTATTCCGCGCCTTAATAGCGACTGCCGGATAATTTCCCTGCCATCAGGGTAAGATCCTTGTGGAGAGGATGCTCCTCCCTGAAAGGAGAACATAGTAATTTTTTGTCAGGACTAAAATACAGTACTTTAGAAATAAGTAATTTTAACCAGACTGGGTACCATGGTTGTGTTGGCCAATATGGCACCACTACAATACCTTCTGCTTTGTCATTTTTAATCTTATGTAAGACTTTTGAGATAATGCTAAAGGGAGGAAAAGCATAAAATTTTATATTATTCCAATTGAATGTGAATGCATCGATAATTTCGGAATTTGGATCTAACTTCCAGGAAGCATATCTGTAACATTTATGATTCTGACTACTTGCAAATAAATCGAACTGTGGAATACCGAGTGAATGTGTTATTTTATTAAATGCGTAATCTGCCAGTTCCCATTCTGTGTCTATATTATATTCTTGACGAGATTCAAAGTCTGCTATTGAGTTATCTTTTGATTGGATATAAGATGCAAAAACATGTATACTGCGTTTTTCACACCATTGCCATATATCGCGTGCAATGTTGTTCAAATGTTTAAATTGTATACCTCCCATTTTGTTGATATAGGCAATTGCTGTGGTATTGTCTATTCTAAGTAAGATATTGCAGCAATTAAGGTGTGAAGCAAAGATTTTTAGGCCATAAAGAGCTGCTAGTAATTCAAGAGTATTTATGTGTAATGATGATTGGGAATGTTTCCAATGCCCGTGGGCGGTTTGGTTATTGCAAGCTGCACCCCAACCAGTGGTTGAAGCATCACTGAATATTACAAGGGCATACTCATTTGTTTGAAAGGAACAAAGTGAAGCATCAATATGTTTTGTCCACCAAATTAAATCATTTTTTATGGTATCTCTTAATATCATGGATTTGTTGTAATTGTTAGAATAGTTTAGTGCCAGAAACTTTTCTCTTTCTAGAAGCTTTGTGTATACCCAGCCGTATTGAACTGCGGGGCATGCTGATGTTAGCAGACCTATAAATCTAGCAAGTTCTCTGATTGTACATTTGTTTGTTTTTAATAATTTGTTTGACATTAATTTTATGCGATTTTTCTTTTCAAGCGGTAGTGTTAGAGACATGTTGTTTGAATCAAATATGAAACCAAGGAACAGGCATTTTTTACTTGGATAAATTTTACTTTTGTCGGTATTGATTAAAAATCCTAATCTTAGTAATAATCTTTTTGTCGCTTCGACGTTATTAAGACAGCTTTTATATGAATTACCGATGCATAAAAAATCGTCTATATAGTTTACTGATAAATGTCCAAGTGAACGTAAATAATGCAATGCAGGTTTCAGTAATTTGGTAAATACGTAGGGTGCGGTACAGAGTCCAAACGGCAAAACATTAAATTCAAATAACTGATTAGTAAATCTTTTTGAGTTCCAAGTAAAACGAAGGTAAATCCTGTCGCTTTGGGCAACTGCTACCAAAAAATACGCGTCTTTTAAGTCTAAACTTGCCATAAAACAATTTTGATCTATTAATTTTATAGCTGTGCGATAGTCTTCCATTTTAAAGTGGTCAACATGAACGAATTTATTTAATTCTTTTAAATTAAGGATGAAACGGTGTTTCCCGTTAGGCTTAGGTACTGTAAATATGGGTGAAATGAACTGCTTTTCACATGGGATACATTGAGAAATAAAACCTGATTCTAATAGCTCAGAAAGGCAATTATCAATTATGTTAGTTTCTGTGACCGTGTATAACCTTTTAGATGTGTCTGTCTGATGTGGTTCACAAATAAATGGTATTTTATATCCTTTAATCCAAGAAAGGATACTTTTATCGTTTGTAATGAGTTTCCATTCATTAAAATATTGCTGTAACCTGCCAGCTATTGGAAAATTGTTGTTATCTACCTGTGCAGAGGTGATTAGCGGCGTCGGGCTGAGTAGTAGGCCGCCCGTGCACGCGTGGCCATCTGCGCGCGGCGGTGATCCCGCGGCGGCGGCGGCGGTGGCGGCTGGCGCCGAGACTGGTTGGGGTACGCTCGCGACTCGGCGGCTGGTGCCCGCGGCGCCCCCCGTGCGTTTAAAGGACCATTTTGACGATACGTAGAAGTACTCGGCTGATTGCGCTGCTGATTGAATCTCGCACTATTTGCGGTGAATCTTAATTCTGAGGCAGTCGTTGTTATAGCCTTGGTGGATTTTAGGTGATCAGCCAAGTTAGAACCGAATAAATAATCATCTATTGTAGTGTTTTTTACTATATCTCTTTTTTGTTTACTTATAGCATTAATGACAGTGAATCTTCTAGATAAAGATTCTCTGTAGTGCGTGTCGCACATTAGCCGCCCTGCATCACTGAGTGTCTTAATAATGTCTTGTGGGATGTTATCGGTTTGAGACAAAGCTACATTCAGTGCCTTGCCGATTGCTGCGATACAGCTAGCCATTTGATTTTGTTTTTGCTCACTGTACGAGTCTTTCTTAATGATGGAATCAATCAATGCCGATTTTAACTCAGGGTTAAGCATGGGTGCTTTCATGTAAATACAATTTTCAGCAGGTAGATATTGTTTTAGGATATCAACTTTCTCCTCTTTAGTCAGACCGTTAATTAAGATGTGTTTCCACCGCGTTGCCAAATCTTTGTGTAGATTATCTCCAAATGGTTTATTTAGTGTAGCGTCTGAACCTAACAATTGCAAAATATCCGGATCTAGTTCATCAGGATTTTCACCAACGGTTTCTTCGCGTTCTAATGGTGCCTCAGTATTTGGGATCTCGCCTGCCAAGGAGTAAATTATAAACATAAGTAGGTACCCGCTATAAATTGATAGATAGGTACTTTTTTCGCACACGCTTTGCGTTAGGATATTTAAGTAGGTGAAGGTAGGTACACATACGGCGGCCATAGTATCCACACACGATAAACGTCGGGATATCACAATGAATAAAATCATTTTATGGCACTTGTAACTTGGCATTAGGCATCCACACACGATATACGTCAGGATATTAAATTTGGTAGGTAGTTAGGCATTTATAACGTGCACACACGATAAACGTCGGCATAGCACAATGAATTAATTTTTTGAGAACATTTTCAAAGACGGGGTTTTTATAGTTAAATCCACATTTGTGGGTATTTTTCTATTTACTTACATGGTGGTTCTAGATCACTGGCTAAATCGTGCGGCGGTGAAGGTGAAGGAGATACCGCTGGTTCATCTTCCGATGACGAGGAGGAGATTCTTCTTCGTTTTTTAACTAACTTTTTTAAGCAGTTTTTCGACACTGTCACTATCGTCCCGACATGATCGCTTCCTTTTTCCCATCGTGTAACGAAGTACTTAACGGTTATTTCCGGACGAATTAAAGTTTTGTGTGAGTCGGACAACACAAAATCACGTAATGAGTTAAGGATTGTCATTGCAACGCAATGGCGGATCGCACCGCAGTGGGGGAAAATAGTCAATACACTGTTTTTTTTTTTTCTCAATTTATCTAAAAATAAATTATATAAGCATTTAAATAGCTTTAAAAAGTGTGATAAGGACAGCATCAACTCTCGTACTGCTGCATGTAAACTGTAATCATCTTCGGGAGAGATACGAAGTATAATACCATTATATGTGAAGATGATGCAGCTAGAATAAAATTAGTCTACCACAAAAGGTACATGGTATATGTACAGACGCCAGCACATCAAGCTACTACAATCTGTCAAATTTCATTAATAGATTTTCAACTTTATCGCTATTACTATAAGGTTCAAAGTTGATTGGAAACATTTGACAATTTCGGGTAGCTTGATGTCTGTACATAGTATACAGGCTAACAGGCATCATTACAATCGATCATAATTCCTAGGATCCGAGCACACCAACCAAAATACTGGCAGCCACAATCCACACAGAAATCGAAAGCTACTCTTGAATCTTTCCAATCCATTTTTCATCGTAGAGATGCAAGTATAACTAGATCAAATGTATCATGCACCTTTCAATCTAACTTCAACGGGTGACAGCTCGGAATGGATGGCAGGAAAAAGCCTGACGGTCCAAATTGCATATAGATAGTCCCAAATGTCGTTAGCCACGAGTGTATGCACGTGCACGAAGCAATTTCTCCGACGATTTCGAAACCTTTTACTCTGCTACGATAGGTTAGAAAAAGTGTGAAGTTACTGCGTAAATAATGAATGAACACCTAGTGCTTTCCTCGTCAAAACATTATTTATTTATTTTACTTAAAGTACCTTCACAGTTGACAGTAAGTATGACATAATTATTATTCTAAACATTACGCCAATAATTACAGTCACGCAAATTGGCAAGACAGATTGTTCGTTTCTCTCCTTTCTTTAACTTTATTTTAAACAGACATGTTTAAAAATAAATTACGGCAATAATGACAAGAATAAAAGTTTATTTTGTTTTGTTGCACTTAGTGTAACCCAAAACCTGGCCAAGTGACTGTACGAAGTACAGACGCCAGCACATCAAGCTACTACAATTTGTCAAATTTCATTAATAGATTTTCATCTTTATCGCTAAAGTATAAGGTTCAAAGTTGACTGGGAAATTTTGACAGTTTTGGGTAGCTTGATGTGCTGGCTGTATATAGAAAAATAAGAAATACAAAGAGTGACCATAAAATAATAAAAAAATAAATATCGTATTTTATTTACAATTCCAATCGACACTTTAAAATTACTAATACATATTTTGTCTTTCATTGCGATATTTAGTTATAAAACAACTGACATTAGCAATTTGAAGCTGCTGAAACATTCAATTTCTATAGTTAGTTATTTAGTTTAGTCTAAATAGTTATTAAACATCAAGGAGTAGTCCGGGGGAACCGTAATGGTAGAAAAGACGTGGCCTTAGGATAGGGAAGAATTTGTGAGCCGAGTGGGTGAATATACAGGTAATTATAATTATTATGTAGATAAATAAAAAACTTTAAAATCAGAAATATGCTATTATCAATGACACTCGAAAATGGATGGACGAGAGGTTTTTGACTAAGATCTAGAATTAGATATTTGCGAATGTAGTAAGTCTAGGAATAATTGCTTGATTTCTAATTTTAAGTACTTTTACTTACACTTAAAAAAATATATAAAAAAATCCAATTTATCATCAATCCTCATAATTCTATACCCACATTTCAAACAGTTCCTTCCACAGTATGATCACCTGCAGCATCTAGACCTAACTCATCTGGTCAAGTAAACCTGAAGATATCACAGGTCACAATTAATCATAGCCCAAGTATATCTCGAAGCACAGCCCTACGTGTAATTGGTATTGGCTGCGAACAGGCGGAGACATATCAATTAAAATAGCGCGGCGCTCAAACATGTCGGCCACCGCATGCCGAGCTGCGCTGCCAAGAGCTCGTGGATGCGGCAGTTTCTAATAAAAAATTGGAGTTGTCAGTTGCACAGTGCACACACGGCTACACATCAAGCTATACATAACCAGTATAAGCTGACTTTTGATTATACGAAAAACCTGTAAAATGCGAGTTCAATTAAAACTGGAAATGTATAGCCTGATGTGTAGCCGTGTGTACTTACAAAAACGCTACAGCGTTTTTGCACTTGCCAAAGGCTGAAGGACAGAGAGCAACTTGTAAACAAGTCTCTAAAGATATTTCCCCTATAATGTTACCACATCCAAAAACTTCAAAGAGTCGTATGTCTATGCCTCACACCGCGATATATGAGCGCTATTCTCCATTTAAGGAAGGTTTTACATTTATACATATTCTGGCAATAAAGCCTTTGGGGACCTAATGGCATGTACTGACTGTTTATATGATAATATCGCCGGCTCCACACGACTGGATAAGTGGACAGTTAGATAGGACCTATTTTGTTAAGTGTTTTTTTTTATTATTGTTTCTTTGGTTAAGTAGGAAAAAACACATAGTACTCCGTAGTTTGGAAAATAATACAAATAGGGTACCTCCTTAAAAAAAGTATTACTCTTCTGTCCGTCGGGTCAAAATGGTTCCACACTATTTTTGGGAGGATATTCCAAAAGCAGATCAGGGAAAGACCTTTTTGGGGTTAGACAAAAATCTTAACTTCTCTCTGGCATATAAATAAATTTTAACTACCACATACCCATAAGTATGTTTCCCATTTCATTTTTATGAAAAGTAAAATTGCGATTATTCCCGATATATTCCACTACTACACTATTGCTGCTGTTATTCCACTTATTCCACTTGTTTGGCCACCACTGGGGGATAGCAAAACAACTTTTAAAAATGATTCTCGCAGTCCACCATTTTACAGTTTGAATATGCCGAATCTGTTCCAAAACCGAATCGGGGCACCCCCGAATTCACGTAGTCTTTTGGCTACTATCCCTAGAGTGTATATAAAAACCGGAGGCACGAACGGAGAGCAACTCCCGCCCGCTGTAACAAAGCATAGGCACCCGTGCGAGCCGTAGCGGCTGAGGCTGCAGCAAGGCGAAGCTGCGGAGGTGAGCATGGGTGCCAATCCTTTGTTACGTAAGAGCGGAGGAGCTGCACTTCCTGCAGCGCCGGAGATGATGCAGAAGCAACTTTAAAGTTTTGAGGTTAGGTTACAATAATTTGTCCTCCAGTGGTGGACAACGAGAATAATTTTTAAACGTTGTTTCGGTGTCCCCCAGTTGTGGCCAAACAAATGGTGTACAAACGCCAGCACATCAAGCTACTACAATCTGTCAAATATAATTTGATAGATTTTCAATTTTTTTTCTAAAGCATAGGGTTCAAAGTTGATTGGGAAAATTTTACAGTTTCGGGTAGCTTGATGTGCTGGCGTCTGTACATTGGGAATAATCGTAAAATTGTAGGTGCATCACGGTACTTGCATGGTTTGAATTTATTGTCTTCTAAACCTTTACAAAAGGCTAGATATTAGAAGTGGTAATTGTCTCCATGAATCCTTCAAGAATGTTTTAAATAGCTAGCACTATTGCATAAAAACAAATTCCTATAACATAATTAAATACATAGATAAGTAATTATTAAATACACAGATTAAACTTAGTTAAGTACATATTTAAAGTACATAGCGATCGTTAAAGAACTCAGTGATAAATAACTGACATAATTCTTGTAATTATTACTAGTAGTTACTGTTAATACTTAATTGTTAACAACTATTAAATTTCTTGCTGAGAAATAATCACGTTTTTTTTTTTAATATATTGATTGCGCAATTTTATAATTTGACTTACCTGCGTACCGTAATGTTGTAGATATTATGGTTAGCAGTTTATTTATTTGCTAGACTATAGGTACCTATTTTTCGATGAATTTTCAGTTATCACATTAGCTACGGACATAATATCATACCGTCAAACTACCTACAGCCTACACCTTCCTTCTTTATCTTTGCAGGGTAGCTGGTAGCAGCTGGATAAAAGTAACCAAGAATCCAGCTAAATGCCGTGCAGTTTGGGCATAAGAAAACCCAGAGTTCAAGTATTTCATACAGTGAGTGTCTGTGTCCCTTCTGTCTACGATTGTAGCTTGATTGTAGGTATTTCAGCGTTAATTATCTTAACTATTATATCCTCATAAATCAATAAATAAAATAATGAAACAACACATACCAATCAATAACAAAACATTGAACGTTTCGTAATAAAACTGTGTCATTGAAAATAGGTTTATTAGCCCAACATTTTTATGATAGCAGTTAGCGTTGAATATTTTTATGGACTCGTAACAATTGAACTTTATTATCGTCATGAATTAATAGAATATTACGATCGTAGAGTACAGTAACATTTTGTTTTTTTTTTTGTTGTAACTCTAACCTTTTGACCGTTTCAATAGATGACTCGCTGTTACGGCCGCGGTCCGCACATTAGTCATCGCTTTTATTCGTAGGGGATGCTCTAACTCTAAAGCCTCTGAAGAGACGTGATACAAACTTAAAACTCAAAGCATTTGTTTCAATTAAACCACTTACAGGCATGTTTGAATGGTCAAAGAGTCGGTCAGAGTAAGAAAGTTAAAGCTAGTTACCCTTTCCAAAACGTAGATCTCTATGCAGAAGAACGGGCAACAAGTAGGCTAGTGCGAATCTTGGGGTTCATTCGATTAACCGAGTGTAGTTTAGCCATGCTGGGATCGGTGCAATTCATTCATTCATTCATACTAGTTCATGTTGTGAATGCCGTTGCTATATCGTCACACCCAATTTTTTTTTCCCAGTCGATCTTCATAGCTGTGAAATGTCAGCTGAAAAGCATCGTTTTCAACGATAAGTGCTTTTCTTGTTGCGCCTTCAAGCAGTTATTAACAGAAGTCAGAGAAAGTTCCGCAGACTTCGACTGACGTAAAGATAATAATTATGGCGTCAAGGTTTAGATTTTTTCTTGGACCTGAGAACTGTTGAAAGGTATGAAGAGTTCAGTATAAGTAGGATCTTGTATGATTTGAGGATTTAAGAAGAGATATACGAGTATGTACATAAAAATATTGTCTTATCGTTATATGTTACGGGTTTGGTTTCCGCACTTAGTCCCTCAAGTGGACCATTGTGCGTGGGCCATGTTGGCCGTTGGTGGTTATTCCAACCAGCACACTTCCCTCCAGAAGTTGATTAAGTCTCCTGGCCTGTTGAGAACATCTGTGTAAGATCTTAGTGTCCCGAGTGTTTCTGACCTAATCTGGGTGCTGTATTTTCGTTCTAAGTTTAAAAATAAAACAGCCAGTAACTTTCTTCATTTTTAAACCCACATCCCATATACCCGATAAAGCAATGGAATTGTGTTTTTACGATGTCACCCTTTGTTTGATGTGGTCGTAAAAATTGCTCGCGATGTGTTACCACAGTGGGTAGGCAGTAAGCCAACTACCGCTGCTATGCAACCTTTAGATTCACTAATTAATGACGCTTGTCAATTAACACGTCATTTTAATAATTAAGATCTGTCAACAATTGTTGGTTTGGTTTAATTGTGACATGACAGTTTTATGAAGTGTTACTGGCCACTTCGGCGCGTCAGCGTTGGCCTCGTAAAGGTCTTCCATAGTGCAGGTGTTTTAGCTTTGATTGGTCTCATTAGGAGTATGAATTTTGATGGCTATAAGAGCAGGGGAAGACCAAAGAAACGATGGATGGACTGTGTGAATGATGATGTGGTTATAAAGCAAGTGACGACTGATAGAGAAGTATTGAAATTGGGATAAGGGCAGAAGAATATCTAATGATGAGGTCTTATTAAGAGTTGCAATGATTTAACATTTTTATCTAAATTTTTTGAGGTATAAATTCGAATACACTCGACAGAACTCTTATTTGACACTCTTTTTAAGAAACATAATATTATAAAAGCAAGTTTGCGGTTTCCTCGAGGCTGTGGTGGTAAAAATCACTCCTACTTGGATTTCAACAATTATCACGACATAGAGTCTCTGGTCGTCTCCAACGTTTCGGATTTATTTTACTATGCTTTCCTCGTAGAATAATCTTGTAATTCGAGATCGAAACTTGCCTCTGTCCACTCAATGAGGCCCGCTACCAGTTCCATACCGCTATATATGCGCACAGCAACGCATCCTTTTAATCCGTCAAACAACTCATTTATCCTTCCTCTACAGTAACTCATAAAAACTCGTAAAACGTATCGCCGGCGCAGCATTCACATAAATCAACGGTTGTAAATTTCAATTTTATTCGACAATTAAACAGGCGGGCTTTCTCGCCGGCAGTAAATACGCGTAAATACGCATAAATACACGTAAATACTCGTAAATACGCATTATCGTTAAAACGTCACTGTTGTTGTAAATCTAACTGAATGGCAACGCCGCCGCCGCTGTCTTGACATAGAGTATGGGAGTGGGGGAGGTTTGTGCCTATACGGTTGTTGTATCAGGGAGGGTAAAGTGATATTTACTACCCATAGGTACGTAACTACCTACATCCTTTTAATGATGCATTTCAGATGGGTAAGCATATGCGTGTCTGTTTCTTCGGGACAAGAATGGATATCCTTTGTCTCCCTTTATTGAAAGAAGCCATTCTGTGTCTTGGAAAATAAGAGAACAAATAAGGCTGAATGATAAATATTATCACACTAATGTTATAAAGGCGAAATTTTGCGAAAAAGTTTGTGAAAGTATGTTTGTTACTTCTTCACCCACAAACGGCTGAACGGATTTAGATGAAATTTAGCAAACAGATAGTTTATAACCTGGATTAACATAATTGATATTTTTTATCCCGATATTCCCATGGGATTGACACTTATGCGGGTGAAACCGTGGAGCGCTGCTAGTTACATTATAATAATAAATAAACTTGATTCAGAAGGCGGTACTTCTGGACACAGCTCGATTTGTTAGAAGGTTCCTCTCTCTGGAGCCCTGACCGCTCGGACCCTGCTCCCGATACCGGTGGGCTAGTACTTTTAATTATACTTATTTTTATATAAAAATAATTAAATTTATAAGTATTTAAATTAAATTAAGAAAATTCAGCATATATGTTTTTTCAGTTGAAATGATCGCTAAATAAATGCTTGCAGACGAAAAATACTCAACATCTTTTATCTTTCAAATACTCGTATATTTTTTATGTCTGTCTGTTATTACTGTACGTTATTATGGTGGGAGTTACTAACTATCACCATAATATAACGAACAGTTTATTCTAAGAAAAACACACAACATATTACATGCTCTAACGCCATTCTGGAAATTCAAGAAAAACAGTAAAATGTAGCAGCTGCTAGCACCTCAGTCGTAAAATTAGTGGCCGACAGATAGTAAGGACTTATTGTTTAAACAGTTTATTTACTAGTAAACAGACAAGGAAATGGTTAGTTGTTAATTTACTACTTACTGATGAACACTAAAATATATATTAAATATACATTAGGTATACAAGTATATAATAAAAAAATTAAAGAAAAAGGTAGTAGCTCATTGGGCATCAAAAAATTCGTCCGCATCGCTGTCAATGGGATAAGTGCCCAAAAAGCTGGCAGCATTACAACGTTATATGGCAATCCTGATCCTTTGGGCTAAAAATAGGCCAGCCCTCTGGTCACGTGAAGAGTCAACTAATCGCTTGGCGATGTCCCGAAATATTCGATGAGCACTCGGACCCCAAGGCCCTAGTGTTTCAACCCCAAACGGCTCAAACGTGTAGCTCCCAATAAGGTTGTTATATTTGCGAGGTTTGAGGTTTACTGCTCCTGCAGCTACCGCCCCAACGCAGCCCAAATTGTAATTGTTGTGTCTTTGTAAATAAATATACAAATTATCTGAAGAACAACGTTATTATAAATGACATTGTCTTTCAATGTCATGTCGTTTACAATACCTAACGTTGTTCTAACTAAGTACTAAATAAGAATTCTATTAAATAAAAATCTACTAAAAAAGTCAGTTATGGACTAAAAGCATGTAGGTCATCATTTAAATATGTAAGCAAGAAGTGAACCCAGCCTCCACTACTGGAATTAGTGGACATGGGCCTCCGCCAGGCTGCGCCAAAATACTCTGTCCTACGCCATCCGCATCCAGTCTGCCCCACCCAACTTCTATAGGTCATCTGTCCAACTACTTCCACTAAACCTTTTGAGAAACCAGATGTGTAACTAAACTAAATTTAACGTATTTTTAGAGACGTGGCCCGCTCTAAGTTTCTACGAAAATGTCCATATACCTACTTCCATATTGCGTGATCGAATCAGCTACCAAAATGTTCAATTCAATCCTTGTCTTTCTTCCAAACATTACCTGTGACATTCCATTAACAGTCTCTAGAATGATATCCAATAATTCTAGGTATTAAGTTTAATATTGGGATGAAATTGTTATTTCCGCTTCAGTTTGAGATAAATATTGAAACTACGTAAAAAAACAGTTTTAACGGTTGTCCAACATGTTTCAAAAATAAGTAATTGATACAAATAACAGAAATTGTGCGTTGCCTATTCTTTATCAAATGTAATAAACATCCAAAAATATTATCATTCCTGACACCACTAATCTATGTTACTGTTTCACAGTAGCAATACACTCCATAGTTTGTAGCCAATGGCAAGACAGCATAAATTGCTCTTTCGAGCTCTATGCACCGATACGTTACCGACAAATATCAAATATTTCAGGCATTGCATTCATTTCGTACGCCAGAACCGATAGTACTCTGATATCGATACTATTCGAGTTTAGTTTCAAATAAATTGTGTCGGAAATAATCGAAACCAGAGGAGTATCAATTTCAATGTTATTATTTTCAACGAAGTATTTCAAGAATTGCGAATTGCAACTAAATATTGTTCACTCCGGACCCACCATACCCCTAGGGGTAGGGTGGGACTAAACCATACCACCATAGTAGTGTTGGGATTTGAAAAATTGTAAAACAATATTGGTCCAAATACAAATATGTATATTATTATTTAACTTAAGCTATAAACACTTCTAAATATAATAAACCTATGTTCTTTACTTTGTCTAATGAATACCCTATGGTGATTGTTGATTCTGAAGTACATTTTTTTAATTAGTTTTTTTTAAGATTTTTCTTGAATTAAACAGTACCGACTGAAATACATCGAGGGAATAAAAACTCTATGAAATGAAATGAAAATTATTTGCAAAAATAGTAGTGCATTATAGATAGTCGGGTTTTTTAAAGTTTCTAAAACAATTTGCTAAAAGTCCATCATCATCTTCTCTATGTATGATTTTCTTTGAATACACGTGCTGTGCAATATACAGTCTTTGCAACATCAAATCTTATTACCATCACCCTTTACATTGACTTTCATAGGCTGCGTAGCACAGGATAGTAGCTCTAACTTTTTGTCTTTCAACAAGAATCGAGTTACAATGTTTTTCTCATAAATTATAGATGTGCAAGCGCATAAAATCGGCTATCTAATGGTCAGACTCATGCTCAGAACTACGGTAAACCCGTTTCATGTTATTTATTGGACATAACTTGACATACTGATTTATGTTCCTAGTTTAATTTGTGGTATTATTTTGCGTCGTGAATGCGAAATTATAATGTCTCGTAAATGTTGTGTTATACATTTTGTTCGCCGATTTACATTGTAATATTATAATTTGTAAGGAAAGTGGGTTAGTTTGTGTCTTGTATAGAAACATAAAGTTTAATGCTAGCATCTGAAATAATGTGCAAATAAAACACTCGTATCTTCGTAAGTTGTCAACTTGCTTGAATGCATCAAGAAACCATTTGATATATTTATACGGAATATTGATATTTTATTTTACTTATCGCAGTGTATACACCTATTTTTACAATATTGACCAACAAAATAATGTTTTAAAAGATCTACTTACAGAAATAAACATTTCATTTCAGTCAAAGGCGTTTGCAAAGTTACCACGACACTCGATCTTCCACCTTGCATCCAGGTGGAAGATCGAAAAATACCGAAAAAGGTTACTGCCGTAGACTGCATCCAGTCTACGGCAGTAACCTTTTTCGGTCGCTCCATCTCCTTCCATGGACTTATCTACTTGACTCCGATCCCCAGCCTAGTCTCAAACCAGTCATCCACAGCTATTTATAATGGCTAACTAAGAAAACTAACTCTGATCAATTAATTCCTGTTCTTTTACGAAAGCTTTTATTGCTTTTTTTTGAACAAACACAGAGCAAAGTTACCAACATGATTCTATTTGCTGCTCAACCGAAAACAGTTCTAAAGTTAAGAATTATATTAAAAAAATTAAAAATAAACGCATTTACCATATAAAATACGTTTCCTAACCCCATCGCTCGTTTGTCGTATCTCCAACGTTTTAATTTAACTTTAAATACGGGAAATGTGCGTTTACTAAGTTACCATTTACTTACAATGTCTCAATTAAAAGAACATTTTTGCAGGATAATGTAAACAAGTGACAACGCTGAGAAATAAATGGAAACAAGTGTTATACAAGGTTTATCAATAAGAAGTTTACTTGTAACTTTTTGAGCTAACTGTATCGTAAAACGAAAATTTCTCTTGTTTTCATTTTCATCCCAGATTCATCGTTGAGAATTTAAATGTTTCTGGGGTAGTCAAGGAAACATAGTGAATCTTGGTCGTTTAAACTCACCATGTTTTAAGATCTTGGTCATACGTTTGCTTGAAAGTGGGTAAGTCATGTCATGATGGATGTACGAAGACACAAGCCGTAATCAATTGTTTGCGAAATGAGGCTGAATGTACGGAGATCAAAATAGTTACGGAACGACACTTTGTATCTGTGGACACTTTGTGTGTCTGTAAATATAAGTTGGTCATTAATAAATAAAATCTGTAAAACGAAAAACTTTTGTTTATGTATTTTATTATAGTAGTGAAACGTGAAGTATTCATTGTGAGAATTTGTAATATCTTGATTTAAAAGAGTGTCCATGGAGTTTCTTGCCCGTTCTTCTCCATAGAGATCTACGTTTTGGAATGGGCAACTAGCTTCAACTTTCTGACTAACTGACGGACTATTTAAATTTTGACAATTCAAAAGTGCCTGTACAAGGTCTAATTGAAATAAATGCTTTGAGTTTGAGAAGATGCTAAGAATGTTGCATGAAATTGGTGCTGAAGAGAAAAAGGGAGAAAATTTAAATGTTTAATTTTCGGCTTATTTTAACTTAAGAATTGCATTCAAAATAGCTCCCGCAAACAACAATATTCAAACGTACCAATACTTAATGAATGCTACAATATTTTGACATATTTCTAGACAAATCAAGTGTAAATCTATTACAAATTGAAAGTATTTAGCACCTGTTTAGTATAACTTCATTAAAACCTGCCAAATGTATGTCATGGCTCTGAAATTTTAAGAAGCCGCGGTCAGTTACCGCAACTCCTGTGGTTTGGGATAGGTGTCAGAAATGTAATATCGACGGATTGTTAATTATTGTAGATCGCACAATAGCCTGATTCAGAAAACCATGCGGCAACGGCAGCAAGGTGTATGTGGAGCTATTTCGCAAACTATGCTCCACCTGCCCTCTGTGTCCTAAAACGGACTCAAAGTGACGTCTGCGCTGCCACCGACGACGCCGTGAAAGTGGCGAAATTTTGGGCCAACAAGATCCGACAGACAGTCGTGCCAGTGACATCAAGAAGAAGTCTAATTTAGAAAAGTAGAATACACAACTTCCTATTTAAACGATGATCAACTATGCAGACATCCATACTAATATTATAAAATCGAAAGTAACTCTGTCTGTCTGTATGTTACCTTTTCACGCCTAAACCACTGAACGGATTTCGATAAAATTTTGCAGGGAAATAGATTGCATCCCGGGGAAGGACATAGGATAGTTTTATCCCGATATTCCCACGAAATCGACACTTATGCGGGTGTAACCTCGGGGCGCTGCTAGTCTACCCTGTAAATGAGAAAATAAAACAGAATTTGGATGAAATTATCCATTAGAATGAGATGTCTGATGAGTGAACCGGAACTTTTCCGGAGGTGGAGAAACTGGCTTTTTTTTATAAAGTAAACAGAACTCGAAAATACATGGTGTTCCTACAAACCCTATTCAAAATGTAATAAGACACTCAATAATCAAATTACTGCCACTAGCTGGCAGTTGGCTCAATTACAGGTCTATTTAAAATGGCTAGGTGATAGCATTGTTACATATGTACTTCAATACATTAGCTGGTAAATGTTAAATGCTTGTTTTTAGTTGTTGAAGGAACTGTATTTAACCGTTGCATAGAATTTTAAGCCTTCTTGAAGTAGCTAGTTTGTTTATTATTTCCGAACACAAAGCGTCCACTTTATTTTTATGTATTTAATTATTAAAGAAATTTCTTCCAGCATAGGTACCTGCCATGGGAAAGTAGAGATCCAATGACCTTTCTAATTGTATCAGCCTGATGTTTTGTCTCACTATATTAAAAAGGGTTGTACACACGCAAAAGTTACAAGAGTTACACCATGCATGCTCCAGTGAGGCTTGGCGATTTTGGATCCGTTAAGTCCAATGTTTTTTTTGCCATTATGTTTTTCCTTTCTAAGAACTCAGGGGATAGTGTCTAAGATCCTACTTGAAAAGTCGGTACGGATATATATTTATTTATTTAACCATTTATATGCACACATATAAACAGACACGAAGAAAGGAGCAGGCAAATACATACATACGACATATCAAGTTATACATTTCCCATATAACAGCTAGCATATACGGAAAATGTATAACTTGATATGTCGTCGTACATACGTACTTCTCATTGTACAAAAAGCCTATAAAATTCGAGGTCAACTTGAATTAGAAATGTATAGTTTGACATATCGTCCTGTGTATGAAGTCGCTTCCAGCATATATTATTACTTTTAAAAAATCCCATTGAAATATACATCCTCTATCACTACTACAAGCTGGCTGAGAATCACCTAAGACAACTTGTGGTATTATATATTTTAAAGTCCTAGATCAGCCATGCCGACATCCTGACAAAAGATACAATGTCAACAACTCACCATACATTTTGCCCTCGTAACGATGACGATAGTTACAGGTTTCTCTCCACGATCTCTTCTCTGCAAAGTCCGAGGCGCTAATCTGCAAAGGTGATTGACACTGAGCCCTCGTTATAGGCACATTTTTTTGCAAAACGCGACACGTGTTTGTTTATCTTACTAGTTTGAGCACATGTGGCACGTGTAAACATTGTTACCGAACGTTTTGGTACAGGACACGCGATAGTTTTGAAAAGAATTGTAGCTTAGGTATCTTTAGTCCAAACATCAGTTACTAGTTAGTTAGTATCTTTCTGGCTAAGAGAAATTAATTGTGTCGGCGAGGATTCAGAGTAACTGAGTTTTTTTACGTAAATATCCGGAGAAGAACCGGAGTTACCGACATTACTTGCAGAGTAAGCAAGCTGAAGTGGAAGCTGAAGTCGATCGATCAGGTTAAGCTAAGCTTGCCGCGGTTGATCTGTAGATGGGTAACCATCATCTTTACATACCGTGACCCCTCCGTGCCTCGGAAAGCACGTTAAGCCGTTGGTCCCGGCTGCCATTCGTGGATCTTTGACAGTCGTTACGGGTAGTCAGAAGCCCGAAAGTCTGACAACCAGTCTTACCAAGGGGTATCGTATTACCCAGTAACTGGGTTGTGGAGGTCAGATAGGCGGTCGCTCAATGTAAAATACTGGTATTCAACTGCATCCGGTTAGACTGGAAGCCGACCCCAACATATTTGGGAAAAGACTAGGCAGATGTGATTTACTTCTTTCTGTCACAGAGGAGTAATTGCGTAACACACAAACACTAGCAATGGTTTTCAGTTTGACAGTTCTACTGCAGCAAAATGTTTGGGACACATGAAGCAATGGATTAACAATATTCTTCAAAATGATTCAGATTGTGAGTGATAGTGTGTTACGCAATCAGGATGCAGATTTATCATTGAGAATAAAGAATGTTTCTGGGGCAGGCAGGATATATATAGTGTATCTTGGTCGTTTATTTTATGGAACTGGATATATTTTGTCTATCTAAGCAATCTTTTAATAAAATGGCTCTAGATATTTTTTCTAACGAGTATTTTAAGTTAGATTAAGCTAAGCTAAGTATCACAGCATTATTATTGCGGCAGCGACTATTGTTTTACTTTTCTCTTTCTTTTTTATGTCTTTAGCACTCCTAACCTTTAGTTAAAACGTGGACAATGGTGTGGGTTACATGTTTGTTATTCTTATTTTAGTATTTTTCTGTATTTTGTATCATGTAATTGTTTTTTGTCCCTAATAAATAAATAAACTCACCAAGTTTTACTATCTTGACCATAGGTTTGCTAGAAAGTAAGTCATGTCATGACGGATGTAAGAAGACACGTAACAAACAATCACGTATGTTTTTCCACATTTGCAGCACCTGTTAACATAATGACAGTTAAATTGTTCTCATTAATTGTGGTCGTCCAAATCAAAAGGGACCTTATAGCGGAAATGAGTTATATACAGAGCTGAAAACTACATAAATGTACCGAACTATAGACCCAAGAACCAACCTTCTAACCACTACCGTTATTTTTTTATGAATTTTTGAAGTTCACTGATCGAAATTATAAGTTTCGAGAAAATCGCAATTTAAGTATGCCGTACAAAAAAGTTATGTTTTAGTGTGAAGTTATGTAACTGATGGTATACTTTGATTGACTATGATTATTACTAATGGAAATCCTTACAATCCTTGCATAAACTTGTTTGTTGTGGGAACTAGACCCGCCAACATAATGCATTATCAATGAGATGCAAAGTATCGATAATAGTATTAAAAATAAGTAAACCGCCTGTTTCTCACTAAACTTTTATCGTTTTTATATTGCTACTAATTACATAGATTTGCGAAAGGCCTTAGATGTAAATAAAAACAACACATAATTAAAAAAAAAATAGTTTTTATTTACTAGCAAGAATTCTTATTTTTTATAAACTTTGAGATCTGACAGTAACAAAATCAACACTTAATCACTAAATAGGTTATACATAATTGGTTTAGATGCTAATAAAGCTAAGAGCTCAATGATAACTGTTAGTTATGATCTTGTAAAGTTACATAGAGAACTGAACAATTTCTTCAAACAAATTAAAAAAGGGCCCTAATGGTAGGCACTAAACAATATTTTTTATTTTTGGCATGCATAATCAATATTTTAGTGCAACATTCAAGATAACTTAAATTTTCTTTTTTTATTATCACAAGGTATGAAAATGTTACTTATTTAACAATTTTTGAAGTGAAAACTTCTTTAGCGGCGCTGTGTACTTTTTTTGGAATGGGTAAAAACTTCTAAATTCGCGTCAGGATCAGACCCTGATCGAAAATTCGTAAGACGTAAAACGTCAGATGTAAAACGTAAGACGCGCGTTGTTGAGGACAGCGCCATCTATGCACATCGGGAAGAACTACGAGGGCCTCGCGTACTAACGTCAGACGTAAAACTTAAGACGCGCGTTGTTGAGGACAGCGCCATCTATGCACATCGGGAAGAACTACGAGGGCCTCGCGTACTAACTACGTAGTTCATCCAACAACGACGAGATGGCGCTGAACCACGGATATATAACTGACGACGACTTCACAAAATACACTCGTAATTGTTCAAGTTTTCACTTCTGTCGGCACTACCGGAGTGCCAGTGTTTTTTTTTATTATCACAAGGTATGAAAATGTTACTTATTTAACAAAATGTTCGTAACAAGTATTATACGTAAAAAAGGGCCCTTAAGGCGGTCCGTTGCAGTCTGCTGACACTTATCTCTTAGTATAGTTAATTAGTTTAAGTATTTAAATAAAGGTAAACAATCTTGATACGTTTTTGTCGAAAAATACATTTATGAAATAATTTATAGCCTTTACAAGATAAAACAAAATGAAATAACAGATGTTATAATGAATTACTTTTGCTATTAGCCTTAGCCTATTTTAAAAATATATTTTATGATAAAAACATAACAAGATTGTTTACCTCTATTAAAAGTACCTAAACAAAATATGGACTACAATAGTGGGACCTTAGACCTAAGACGCATATACAAAGAATGCCGCATGCGGCGGCGTGCGACACTATCTAATGGCGGCTATACGCTACGCTGACGACACGCTAGTCCTGGCGCAGGGGAGGTCGCATCAGGCGGCGGCCGACGCGATGACACGCGGGGTTGCGATAGTCGTGGAGAGGATCCGGCAGTTGGGTCACGAGGTGGCATTGCACAAATCCGAGGCCATGTCGTTTCATGGGCCCCGGAATACGCCACCATCGGTATCCCAACTAACGGTAGGAGGGGTTCACATCGGCGTCGAGACGACGATGAAATACCTGGGTCTCGTCCTCGACAGCCGAGCCGGTGGAACTTCGTCGAGCATTTCCGACGTTTGGCTCCCAAACTGGAACGGGCCGGGGCCGCCTTCAAGCGGCTCCTGCCCAACCTAAGGGGGCCAAACGCCTCCTGCCGGAGGCTTTACGCGGGGGTCGTGCGGTCCATGGCCCTATACGGACGGTGTGGGCGCGTTCACTGCGGCGGCGAGCCGCCCATTATTTGAACGCGCCCCAGAAGGTGGTAGCCGTTAGGCTGATCCGGGGGTACCGCACGATCTCGGGCGAGGCGGCAAGCCTCCTTGCCGGACTGCCGCCATGGGATCTGGAGGCGATAGTCCTCGCGCGCCTGTATGAGTGGCGCGCGGAGGCACTACGCCGGGGGGAAACTCCGCTTCCGCAGCAAATTGCGGCGGAGCGGACGGACCTCCGGCGCGATCTCATGGCGGCATGGAAAGAGCGACTGTCGCAACCCAGCGCAGGGCACGCCACGATAGCGGCGGTAAGACCCCTCTTTGAGGAGTGCCTAGAGAGGTGTCATGGCGCCCTCACCTACCGCCT
The DNA here is from genome assembly GCA_927399505.1 of Luperina testacea. NCBI lineage: Eukaryota > Metazoa > Arthropoda > Insecta > Lepidoptera > Noctuidae > Luperina > Luperina testacea. The sequence continues at coordinate 2,087,417 of OV656761.1, forward strand.
GACGCAGGTCCTCACTGGACACGGAAGTTTCGGGAGGTTCCTGCACATAATCAGGCGGGAGGAAACGCCCGGGTGTCACCATTACCAGGATCGCCCAGAGGACACGGTGGAGGTCTGCCCCGCTTGGGCGGAGCACCGCCGTGTCCTCGTAGAGGCGATCGGCAGCGGCAGCGACCTCTCGCGTCCGGGCCTGTTCAAGCCATGGTCCGGGGCGAGAGGGAGTGGGGAGCAGTCGCCTCCTTCTGCGAAGCAGTCATGCTAGCGAAGGAAGCGGCGGGACGGCTGAGGGAGAGAGCCTCCCGTCCCAGCCGCCGCGGGAGACGCTCCGGGCGTCGGGGGCCGCGCGACGACTCCCGGTCACCGTAGGCGCGGGCTTGCGAGCGGAGAGCAATGGGTAGCTCACCGTCCGATCAGGACCAGGCCTGTGCCGGACGGCGCGTACGTGTTCCACGCGCGCCTCAAAGAGATGTCAGCACTAAACGAAGGGGCCCGTAAGGGCCGAAGCCTGCCGGGTCAGCGGGATTGTCCGAAAGGGTTACCGCTGGCCCGGAACATAAAGGGCGAAGGAAGGAACACGGGTGGGTTTTAGTCAGTAAGAGTCTGACACTCCCTTCCGCTCCACCCAGAGCGGGAGGAGTCATTTGATGGTTTCCCATCCTGGAAAAAAAACAAAAAATGGCGGCTATACGATGAATAGTTTAGTTTATAGCTACCTTGCAATATTAAAATGTCGATATAATATATGGTTTGAATTACAAGAATAACGATTTGTTAGGTCTTGCCGCGATAAGGTTCCTTTTTTACTAAACTTTAGATGAATACAAAACTTTTTTAAATTGACTTTTCGAAAAGTTGAACACATCTACATGTAGTAAATACAATCATCTTTTTAAAAATACAGTTAATAAAAAAACGATTTTTTTGAGGTATTTTACAAATTTATTAATATCTCGGAAACTAGTTACCGCCATAAGGTCCCTTTTGATTTGGACGACCACAATTTATTTGTTTTTAGCACTTCCGCGTTTACACTGGCAGCTTATTATTCAATACAATAGAGCCGTCTATCCAATAAACATATTTCCTAGCACAACACAATATATATTGGCAGTGTAATAAATGTAAAATATTACGATATTTTAATATAATGCTACCCAGTAACTGGGTTGTGAAGGTCAGATAGGTAATCGCCCCATATGAAATACAAATATTCAGCTGCATCCGGTTAGACTGGAAGCCGACCCCAACATAGGAAAAGTCCAGGCAGACGATGATAATTCAAATGTAATGTTATACTTTTTCAGTTTGCTTATAAAGTGTTACGGTTGGTGTTCATTTATGGAATGGACACGTCTCAAAGCGATGTTTATAAAGTATTAGTAAATATGCATTGTTCTAAGTGCATACTTACTTACTTGCTACGTAAAGTGTTTTCAAATACATTACGTTTCTGAGAGCCTGCGACGTTTTATGTTGTGTAGAATTTACTAACAAGATCAAATGACTCATTTTGATAGACTTAAGGACGCTGCTTTTTATTTTCTTATTTTTGAACGAGTTTATCTCGAATCTATCCTTGATCAATTACGCATAAGAGATAAACTATCCACGATCTGTTAGCAAAGGTAACCGAGTAATCAAACTGGACTCTGTTACGACCGCCCTGAGAGAAGTTGAGAACCGAACGCAGTAGAAGAACATCGTACACAAAGCCATGAAGGCTTTTCAGGGACACGACCTTCAGTAATGAAGTACGCGATCAAGAAGATCTTGAAAAAAACTTCTTTTTCAATAACCATTACCAATATTTTAACTAATAGGAACGTAGTCGACATCGTTAGAGACAGACACCATCAATTTACAAAGTTATCAAGTTAAGATTCCAGTACCTAGGTACCATTGTTCCGAGTTCCAACTCCACCCATAATGCAACACAGATCTGCATCATCCACATCCGCACATCCGCGTCACACATCTGGCCCCGTCATATCCTCCATACAAACGCTATCCCATTACGCAGGTGTCACCCGACGAATCACCCACATTGTCCATTGATCCTCTGGGGGGTGAGCCGCGGGGTTCAATGCAAACTTGGAGTAACAAGCGTCTTAGCTTCGAGACGGGGTTGCATAGTATGGAGAAGGCTTGAAAGGAATATTCAAAATATTTTCTTATACGAACAGCAATTGGTGCGGCCGCAGGCTACGTGCTCTGTAATGGTATTAAATACCTAAATACATAATATTTTTATTATTTTTTATATATTTTTTTTTATTTGTTTTCGCACGAGAAAGATCACTTTGGACTGTAGCCATCCTCGACTTTTTATTTGGTCTGAGCCACATAATAAAGTCAGTGGTAGAACGCATTGAGGACCTGTATTTGACCGCATTTTGGGAGCTTTTTCGTAATTTTAAGAACGTTTTCAGTCTGATTTTCATTTCATTTCATTTTCTGATTTCAATAAAATCATCTTATTTCCCAACATTTTTTACAAGTTCTTGCGACATTCGTTTTTCAAAGATTTTTAACATTCTTAGGCCGATTCCGGTTACAACAGATTAAATAGAAAACAAGTATCTATAAACTAAATTATTAGGTATACGTTATAAGTCAGCATCTGGTAAAATGTTTTTAATGTATTCAGCTAGATCGTTAAGAAATATTATAAAGAAAAAGGGGCCCAACACCGAACCCTGCGGAACACCTCTAGTTACAGTAAATGATTTCGATCTATGAATTTCTTTAACGATCGATCGTAGATTGCGGTTGCTCACTTCCCAGCTGGACCTATTTAGGACGTGTGGACTCTAAATTTTAAACTAGTTTCTGCCCGCAGCTTCGTTCGTGGATGTCGGAAATTATCCCACAGGAACGTGCTGCCGGGAATAAAGAGTCCCCTATGTCCTTCCCTAGGATGCCATCTATCTCCTTGGCAAACATCTAAATCCGTTCAGTGGTAGCGTGAAAAGTTAACATACAGACAGAGTTACTTTCGAATTTATAATATTATAGTATGGAATAATCAAAACGTGTAATATGTTACCAATAATTCAACACAAACCAAGGCTGTATCCACACTATGCGACGTGCGGCGGCTTGTTAGAGGTGCAGTAACAAGTGACGGGTGTCACCGGCAGCGCAGTCGCGCTGACGTCTGTAGCTCGCGTCGATAGCCTGATTGAATTCTGTTGTTACAAGTGTTTAGCTTTACTATTGTTTACCTACATTTCATTTACAGGAGATTTGTTTTTGGAGATAGACGGTAGGAACTGGACAGTTCCATTTGCTGTGGTTCTTACGATGTAATATTTTTTGAAGAGAAAAATTCTTTAGGCGCGTTGGGCATTTTTGAGATGGGGAAAAAACCATTGAACTCGCGCCACTGCTACTATAAGAGACACCGCGCGTGTTTTGTTTATAAGACAATTTTAAAAAAACACCCGCTTCGGATGTGTTCGGCTGTCCTCGGGATGTACTCGGTTTTAAGCATATCCGATATGTCAGTGAGTGATGGCAAAGTATTCTGTTTGTGTTTTATTTTGCACTGCTGTCGGCACTCCCGGAGTGCCACTGTTTTTTTTTGTGTTTCTTCGTAGTACTGAATACAACGCATCTTTTTATAGCCATTTGAAATATGCCCAGATCTGCATTATGCTTTCTGTTACTTGGTTGTAAAGGATTTAAGTCCTATATTTAATTCAATAACAGTCTAAAAAGAGTTTCACAATCAGAAAAACGAACACTCAACGCACTACAATAATAAGTTTAATAAAAACAATAAATCAATCTTGATACTACATAACATAATAATATATTACGAAAACTAAAACACATTTTTCCACTCTACTGCCAAGTACCAAACAATCCTACTTATATTGTTGAAGCATAGTGATTCTACGAAACATAAATTTCTTCAGTAATCACTTCACCGCATAAAACTATCAACAAGATTTCTCTTAACAAAATTATCATTTAATCCACCCACGAAATCTGTAATATAGACCGAAAACAAAAACTCGACAATTTTATTTAACTTTCAAAGACGTGAAACTCACACACTTTCAGTTAACAAGTCGATAAATTAGCCGGGAACTGGGGGCTTACTCTCCAAACTAATTTTAATTCCAATGAGATGCCAATATGATTCCAATGTTAATTTTACAGTCACGTGATTCGGTACTCTTGAAAACAATATTATCAACAATTACCCCACGCCAAGCCCGAACCCAATTCCACTTAGTTCTCCAAAATGGACACCCAATCTAAAAATCATTTGGCGCTAGCTTCGAACTCAAGAGTACGAAACGTCACAATTCCAATGTCGATCTATCGGAATTAAATTGAAGAGTAAGCACCCAGGGCGCGCAGTAACTCAATCGACGGACAATCGCTGCTTGCGATATTTTTGTCGTCGCAATCGTAAACATGTCGGGACTCGGAGCGCGTTCGCCGCGACATCGCGCGTTTTTGTGACGCGTCGCGACAGTCGACAGATGTGACAGCCAACTAATGGTACGGTTGAAGCTGGTATTTAGTTTGTGAGTGCTAAATGTGAGGAATTCTTCTTGGTGGTTCATTTAGAATAGGGAGAGTTGTTTAAAGTTCTGTGCTTAAGTGACAGGTATTAAATGAGGCGAGGATTAGAAATATTACTTTGTATTGGATAAGTAATGAAAGATAGTCGAAGCAACACGTGTTTTAATTATTGATAGAACCTCTACAACTACACTTATTTAATGTAACATGATGATAGTTGGACAAACAAATGATTTAGGCTTTTAGCGCTGAGGTTTGATCTTCGAATATAACATTTATTCATTTACGTCTTCCATTGAATGCATCTAAGATTTGTGTCTGTAAATTCATTTGCCGTCTGAAAAGCTCTAAATATTTAGCAACTTCTGAATTAAGTAAAATATGGAGTATAGTCAGCTCCATCGCACATCTAAACAACTTGGCAGGCATAAAACTAAGTAATGCGTCTTTAAAACATACTTATGGTGCCAAATGCACCATTCACCGCGTCAGACGCAACATTCACGACATTATACTTATTCCCTTCAACATTCATACATTAAAAACTTTTCCCTGACACCCCAAAATATGACCCAACACCACATTGTATGCCCTCCACCATTTAGTAGCAATCCCACCCAACTAAATCTAAAAGTGGGGCCATAAAAAACGCGAACTACCAAAACTGGCGTCGTTTGCCGCTAAATTACGTTATTTTGTCTACTAAAAAAAGAATTGTAGCGGCAAGTTCGTCACAAATCGTCGCCGCTGCCTTAACGTTTGGTTCTTAGTAATCGTTGTGCTACACGCTTTAGCGAATGACTCCCATAAATATCATTGATGTATGTTTATAGCTATCGTGTGTAAGCTGCGAAAGGGTTAAGGGATGAGCGGGAGCGGGGCGATTAATGAGCTCAAAAAGATTTAAGGGATGCTGACTCATTTCAGGCATTCAATATGGTGTCAGCTTGAAAGCAAATAAATACTCTCAGCTTGATATGTGCTATAAATGTTAATCATAATTATGATTTCATGATTCTCTCATTGAAGAATACACAAAGAGTTTACCCGATAAGTATTAAGAAGAAATTGCATCCAGTGGAAGAAATCAGCCTGACCAATGCAAATCTATGAGTGGTACATGCGAATGCTCACTCTTCTCACTTGTTCCGAGCTATTAAGCAGAGGCAACTATTGTAGAGTCAGCGAGATCAAACATCCTGCCTGTAGGTACGCGCGCAATACTTTTTAAAAGGGTGTCAATTAAATGGTTAGCATAGTATTGTTATTTCTGTGAGCAGAAAAATATAATCGGTGAGCAGAAATAGCTAATTGGTCAGCAACTCATGGTCAGCAAACATTTCAAAATCAATCAGCAATTTATGTCATTCTGGATGGCTGTAATTATTTTTGTACAGCATAAGTTGGTCGATAATAATAACGACAAACGCACATATAAACTTTTATTAGTGGAGAACGTGCTGATATTAGAACAAAAATGAGTGACTACGAAAAGAAAGAACTTCACTCGCTCTTGCATCCAATGTCGACGGAGCCCCGCTTCGCGGGGCTCCTATTTCTGTGAAAAGGGTTTAAAGTAACCTAACAAAACCGAACCTCGGGGTGGGAACATCATATGAACATTATACATTTTGATCAACAGCGCAAATGTTGTTATCGCAAATAAATATTCGATGAAATGAAAATTATGTTACCTTTTCACGCCTAATCCACAAAATCTTGCCGCTCAAGTAGTTATTTTGCGGACTGAATGTTTATTATGCAGACTCATGTTATTGTTGGCTGCCTATGTATGATTTAATTTTTGACCATTATCAAAATTAGTTGCGGAACAAGAATTGCTGCCTGATTTTTTTTATTGCAAACAAAATCTTTGTATGCTGACCAAATTATTTAAATGCTGCTTTTGGGTGGCTCGCCAAATTTTATAATTGCTGACCCATTTAATTACATTTCTTTTTAAAAAGGCTACCATTGATAAGCAAAACGATTCGTTTTTGTTTTTAGGAACTTAGCATATAAGCCGCTTTCCCCTACACCTTACACCTACCTCCCAGTACAGTCGTAAGCAAACGTTCACGCCGACTTACAAAATAAACACTAATATATTTTGTAGGTAATTGTATTAAATGTGACTTTATTGTTCCGTTGGCTCCACTGTATTTTTGATGTAGGATTTTGTTATACTGTGTACTATTGTTGGATGGGTGGTTTAAATTAGTATTAGGATAATAATATACGAGATAGTGAAGGCTTTTTGTGGAGTTCATTCAAAGTTTAGAATAAACTAAGGCCGACCGTACACGGACAGCTTTAAGCAGCCATTATCGACTGCTTCAAGCTGCGACTGCATAGCAAATTACAGTCTTCTACGCACACCCAAACACGAAACCGCTCGAGCTGTCGCAACTGCTTCGGACTGTCGGCAGCGCCGTGAAATTTCATCGTGCGGTAAAGCAGGGGTTGACTGCCAGCAGTCCGTGTATGTTGATCACTGGCTTACTGCTCGAGCAGTCGGTGTGTGGCGGGCCTTAGGGATGAAATAAATTATTAAATATGGATAGAGTAAAAATAAAATCATAATTATGTGAAATAGTTTAAGCAAAGAAATAAGAACTGATACATAATTATTTCAACAGGAAAAGTATGCAAAAAGTCAATCAATTACGTGCTAGATGTAACCAAGAGCTTTCGAAAACATATTATAATATCCCAGACACTTTTCCTACACAATGATCAAAGAACGATATTTAAAAGCAAAAAAAAAGGTTTGAAACAAGCTTTGTACAGACGCCAGCACATCAAGCTACTACAATCTGTCAAATTTCTTTATTAGACTTTCAACTTTATCGCTAAAGCATAAGGTTCAAAGTTGATTGGGAAAATTTGACAGTTTCGGGTAGCTTGATGTGCTGGCGTCTGTACATAGGTAATACAACATACACTCCTCATCTCCCTAGCCTTTTCCCAACTATGTTGGGTTCTTCCAATCTCACGGTATGCAGCTGAGTACCAGTATTTTACATGGAGCGACTGCCTATCTGACCTCCACAACTCAGTTACTGAGTAATACGATACCCCTTGGTAAGACTGATTGTCAGATTTTCGGGCTTCTAACGACCCGTAACGACTGTCAAAGATCCACGAATGACAGCCGGGACCCACGGCTCGTACTTTCCGAATCACGGAGGGGTCTTGATATGTAACCACCCGTGCCCATCCGCGGATCTACCGCGGCAAGCGTAGCTTCCTGATCGTTCGACCCGGTGCGACTCTTAGCCTCAAGCCCCTCATAGTCATAACACAACAAGTAATCTTTACTTATAATAACTACCTCAGTAAACATAATCACACCAGTCTGTTACTGGTACTGGTTATCATAGATAAGAGCCCTCCTATTACCATACATAGAGATTTTACCACCGAAGCAAAACCGCGTGACTACCTACTATTAACATTACAATTTTACAAACACGGTAACCGTATCAACATAGTTGCAAATTAACTACATGAAGACAGTTATTATGTTACGGCTAATAGCTATTCATACTTTTTGCTCTTACACCGAATAATTTAACTTTTTATAGGCATATTTATCATGAAGTTTATCAGCAATTTCCATATTGCGAAAACAAGGTATAGCCATAATGCTGACTATCTATGATCGTATTCTTTGCATACGTCACGCTTATGGTCCATAATGGGGGAAAAGTATTTTGGTATAAGTATGATAATAGAGCTACCATTACCATACTTGTACCAAAATATTGCAATATACACGATGAGTTTTTTGTTATTAGATCACCTTCAAGGGAGTTTTCAAACGCAAAATGCTCTTGGCTAACCATACCACAAGAATTATAACGAATAAATCGTTCAATTCTCTTCTATGTTAAAAGTGAATAAAAAAGTCCTTAAATAAATGAAAACTGTAAACGTTATACAGGGTGACTGGAAGATGGGTGCAAAGATAGTACAGACAATTGAGAACTATTTAAGCCACGGTTGTCTTAGACGAAGTCTTACCAATTTTTTTTAGTAGTCTTACAAATTCCCAAAATTTTGAGTAAATAAAAATAAAATGCTTATTTATGGCCAAATTGAAAGATAAATGAATTCATTTTTGTTTTATTTTATTAAAGTAATGTGTAAGCAATCTAGCAAAACATGTTTTAGGCCTCTGTGTCATACTCATAAGAAATAAAAAAACTAAAAATTAGGTAAAAAAAATTGGTAAGACTTCGTCTAAGACAACCATGGCTTAAATGGTTCTAAATTGTCTGTACTACCTTCGCCTTAAGAGCGTTTACGCCGTACGGCATTTCATACAAACTTTCAAGCCCTTGTTTTTCAACCATTGTTCTTTAAATTCTCTTATGTAAGTCTTATCAAAAGATTTGTACGAAAGTTACAAAAACATTGGTACGACATTTCTATTTCCATTTCATAGGTATGTATCTTGCTACCAGTAAGCCACGCACCCGCGTCATACATCAAGCGTTTCAAGCAAATATCATTAGCCGTTCCCTGGCTGACAGCCGAGCTGCCGAGCCCCATTGATCAAAGTCGTGAACATTATGAATGTCCTGTCAAATGCTAATGAAAAATTTAATAGAAAAACTTTGACGAAGACAGCGCGCGGTGACAGTTTAAAATTTAATATTCTGAAAGTGAGCGAAGTTTTGAGGGTTAAGTCTTCGTTATAGATTATTATGCTATCTTTGAAGTCTGGGCTCAGTTTTGGGTGTGGACTATTTTGGGTGAAAAAGCTTGAAAGAAAGCCTGAAACTGTCACGTCTGATGGATGGATTTCCAGTACGATAATTCTTTACCTATTGAACCATTACATCAATGACTTGCTAGATCGTTAGTTTTCTGACTTAATTGCTTGATAAAAATCTCAACACTTTGGAAGAGATAGCGTGTGTATTATGTTTGTTCCTGCGCATTAAAAAAGAGTATAAAGAGTTTTATATTCTACTAGCTTTTGCCAGTGGTTTCGCCTCGTGTGTAAGTCGGAAATTATCCTGCGGAAACGTACTACCGGGATAAAAAAATACCCAGGCTATAAACTATATCCGCGCCAAATTCGTCCAAATCCGTGCAGCCGTTTTTGCGTGATTGAGTAACAAACAACCAAACATACAAACTATCACATTTATAATATTAGTAGGATTTACCGTAAATTTCTCAAAAATAACAACATTTCAGAAAAACAAAAAAATGGCCTATTACATGGCCACAGATATACAAACAACATTCCTTTCTCAACCAATTTAATATCCGAACCACACAAAGCAAACAACACAGATTCAGATACATTCACTCCGTTCATTCTAAATGAGTTACGATCAACTTGAACGAAGGCATCAATCAGGGCGCTGCGCAATTATATGACTGGGAGAAGCAACATCAATAAATTGTAGCGTATCGGGGAACGAAGGATTTATATGCGATACAGCTCGTTACCGCTTGTTCTAGAGGTGAAGGAACATCGTCATAATAAATGGAGATATGACTGATTTAGAGGAAACTTTGTGTGGAAACATTATGAGCGGTAAAGGTTGATTTACACGTTTATAGTGTTCAGAATACATAGTTAATGTCTCTTTACAGATGTTATTTGCAGTTCAGTCATTTTAGTCGATCGGCTGTTCATATGAACAGTCGAGGTTTTACTAAATAATATGTACCTACTTAGTTTCTTATGTCATGTTAAGTCACAAAACTATCAAACTGTTGATAAATTGAGGGTCTGCATTTTTTAAATTCATAATAATTGCGTAACACACTTTCAATCACAATCTGAATAATTTGGAAGGATATTGCTTATCCATTGCTTCATATGTTCGAAAAATAAATCTGCTTGACAACGTAAATAACGCAATGAATGTTGTTGAACTGTCAAAATGAAAACCATTGCTACCGACAGTGTGTTACACAAATAAACTACGGATCCTTATTTCGTTCTGATGCTTCTTATTCATACTACGGAACCCTACATTTAATACAACATTACCGTAACAATGAACCAATAATTTAATATTTACTTAAATAAAATCATTTCTGCAATATAAACACTGATAAATTAATAATTATTACACAACGACAAAGTAATGGAATATTAAATAAATATTTCAATATTAATATTAAAAAGCGCCAGTAAATTAATAACTTTATTGCTGTTAATTTATTGTAATGACTAATGAGACATCGCCACCTCATTATTTTATTAAAGTTCATCGGAACTGATATTATTGTAATACTCTACAAATATTTATAAATTATAAAATGAGTGACAATATGCAAGCAACATTTTATTTTCAGAAAGTATTAACAAAACTATTAATTTTCAATTTTATGATCATTATTTTCTGTTTTATAATTATAGTTATACGGTTGGTCTTATTTTTTGCTGTAATGCCAATAAGCACGTTTTTCTTTCTTTCTTTCAGAATATAAATTTCCAAAACTTTCCCTTTGCAGCGTTTTCTTAGCTAATTCTTCAATTACCTAACTAAATAGTAAGTAATATATTGCAGTATACTCGTAGATGTTCTGGACATTGTGTTTGAACTTGGCAAGTACTAAGCCTCTTTATTTTTCATGATTGTTCTTTTCAATTTAGACAGGCGGAAGAGGATAGAAAACATCGTAGGCATAGGCAGCTCCATGTAAAATACTGGTATTCCACTGCATCCGGTTAGACTAAAAGCCAACCCCAACATATTTATTCCCTAACTAAGATGATGTTGGTTAAGAAAAACATCGTGAGAAAAACTGGGTGGACTAAGATATTACAACAACCAAATCTTTTCGACATCTTACTGGTCCTTGTCTTTACTTCTGAAAACATCATCACGATGACGATGATGACTGTTGGGACTTGGGATACAGGCCTCACTCTTCGAGAGGAACAATTGATACCAATCAAAGAAATCTCTTCATCCAAGACCAAATAAACTTGGAACTGCTACCCAAAAGGTTATAAACCCACTTGACACTACAATTGGAGCAACACATTGACCCATTAACACACAAAGGTAATCTTCATCAACCAGTTTGAAACTCAACAAATTGTTCATAGAAAATCTATTGTCGCAATTGGTATTGACTGCCATATTGCTAGCTAGTTGTTCATGTGTTGCGCAATTACTCATAGGAACATGAATCTATGAAGTCAATAATAGTGGAGTAATTGACTATTCGATTCGTATGCAAAAGGAGCCGCTTCTTAGGACCGGAGGGTCTAGATAAAGTGATATTCTATCAGCGAAAACGATGAAGGAAAAGTAAAAAATGACTGGATTGAAAATAGCTGCCGAAAAGATTACGTTAATCTCGGTGAAAGTCATTGTAGAAAAACGAAATGCTTCGAAAGCAGTTACCACTTGTGTTGGCTCTCAGATCGAGTCCAAAATCTCGTGGATATTTATATAATTCTTTTTCATTTTATTAACACTAAAAGAAAAGTTATACCAAGACAAGTGTGCACTTTGATCAATGCTCGTTTCTTCTGCGTATGCTATGAGACCTCTGTTGCCCTGCACTGGGAAACGCTTTAAAATTCCAGAGTGGAGTAAAGTTAGGAAACCATCACCTCCCTTCCTTTGGGTAAGCTCTAAAACTTACTTGCACCACAAATAACTAAATACTTACGCTAATTTAGAATTTAACGGATTAAAACATGGTACAAACATGGTCTGTCAATCGTTTGAAGGTAAATGCGATAGAATGAATTTTAAATAATATTCAAACGATTCACACGATTGATATTATGTTTAACGTCAAATGCATTTAGTGATCTGTGATGCAAGCGAGCCTGAGTCATTGCCAAACGAAATTACAATGACAACATTTCAAAAGGTGATCCTTGACAGGAACCAAAGTTTGCTTGCAAATTTATTTTCTATTATAACATAATGTCCATGGAGTTTCTTGCCCGTTCTTCTCCATAGGTACCTACGCTTGGAAATGGGCAACTAGCTTCATATTTTCTGACTGACCGACTTCTTTAAAATTCAAAAGTGCCTGCAAATGGTTTAATTGAAATAAATGCTTTGAGTTTGAGATTAAACTTTAGACAAGGCCTAATAATCTTCCCATTTCTTGTTTTACCCTTTTCTCCCAATGTTTAAGCATTAGCATCTTCAAAGAAACCACCGATTAGACATTGGACACAATTTCCCCATATTCCTATGCAAATGACCACGCCAGTGACTACGAATTAAACACCAATGATATTTACACAATACTTGTAAGACGACATTTCAACACAAGTTAAGGAGTTAAAGGTAAACAGCGGATGACTTGACGGCTTGTCACTTGTGTATGTATAACTAATGTGATCTTTGATCTAACACGTTTTTGCTGTCATTGGCTTCACAGGGAACATCGGACGGAATGAATTAGTAATTCTAAACAGGTATTTTTTCAGTTGGAAATTATATGGAAATACGGGGCTCCTACCTGTTGTTTGTATTGATGTAAATGGATTTTTGGTATAGCAACAAAAATAATAATATAATAATGAAGACATCAATTAGTTAAAAACAAATGCACATCAACGTTCAGGCTTGAGCATCTTCCTTCAGTGACGCAAGTCGCTTCTATTTGAAAATATTTTACTTGCGGGCTCAATCATGTTCAACAATGAATAACAATGATAAGAATTATTTTCTATTCATAACAAAATTTAAATCTATTCATCAAACCAAAAACAATTTAGCTCCTTTCATAGCTCCGCGCTATCTATTGACAGTTCACAATAAAATGACATAAATCAAGATGGCGGACAACATGGCGGCTGACAGTTATCGCGTGTACGCCCGAACATTAAACTCATTGATATTTATTACTCAATCGTTGCGTTCTAGCGAACAATATGATTTATTGTTAATAGATTCCACGTTTATTGTTAGTTTTATTTGTTTTGTTATGCTTATTTTATGTGTTGATTTGTTAATTGTGTGTTTGTTATCGGTTCCGTGTTGGCCGTTCTACATAGTTTTGTGTTGGTATTCCGGTTTAATCATAATAAAGTTACTTCCTTGTGGTCTCTGGTTACAAATAATGTAACTACTTTAGTGCCAGTCGCTTTCCAGGTGTACGAGTAGTAGAGACTTTGTTTTTCTTTTTTCCCTGAGGTCACGTTTAATCGCTTTCGCAACTTACGATTTGACGATACTTTTCATCGTGATCACGACAGTCTATTCATGAATAACTCATATTGGCCTTAGTGAAAGATTATCTATTTATCTAGTCACCAGAATTGTTAGCGGGGCTCACTGCCCAACATGCGCTAGATCCAATAGAATATTGCTGCAATAACTGTTATGTACGGTATTCTTGTATCTCATAATATGTGCACTTGCGAGGGTATGTCGAAATACTTATATAATAAATCAGTCTGCATTGAATCTCGGTGTTTCATTGTCACGAACATAACATTGGCGACGAGGAAATTATTAATTATCCATTCTTACGCGTGTGTTGTGTAAAGTTTAAACATGCCGATAGGAAAAGTCGAAGGTTTCCAAGTTGGAACCCAAAATTGGGACACTTATGTTCGTCGAATTAAACAGTTCATAATGTTGAATGACATTGAACAAAATTTACACGTGGCTACGCTAGTTACGTTGGTCGGTTCGGATTGTTACGACTTAATGTGCGACTTATGTTCACCGGATCAACCAGAGGACAAAACTTATGATGTGCTCGTTAAACTGGTGAAAGATCATTTGGAACCCGAGAGATCAGAAATAGCCGAAAGGCATATTTTCAGGCAGAGGAAACAGCAGCAAGGTGAAAGCGTTCGTTCCTACCTACAAGGTTTGAAACATCTGGCTAAAACCTGCAATTTCGGTGCCTCGCTGGAGGTAAATCTCCGTGACCAGTTCGTATCGGGGTTGTACAGCGAGGAGATGCGATCCAGGTTATTCGCCGAAAAGAATGTGGACTACAAGCGCGGTGTGGAGTTGGCGATGGCTCTCGAAGCGGCGGAGCGGCACGCAAGCGTGGCGAGCGCCCCGGCTGCGGAGGCCACGAGCGCAGGCTCCAGCGCCGGCACGAGCGACGGCCTGCACCGCGTCGGGGGCGCGCGCCCGCGCAGCACACGCGCGGCGCCGGCGGCGGCGCCCGAGCGGCGCCCGTGCGCACGATGCGGTAAGCCCGGGCACGTGGAGGGCAGGTGTCGTTACAAGCATTATTCGTGTGATAAGTGCGGTGAAAAAGGACATTTAAAATCAGTGTGTACTCGAAGTGAGAAGGATGGTAATTCCACTAAGAAGATAAACAAAGGTCAGTTCTATCTTGACAATTCTGTTACCGACTCCGATACTGATAACGATTGTAATTTCTATAACATGGGTCACACCAGTCATAGTATAAATGTGTGTGAGGATGACGGTCCCTATTACATGAAGTTGAATGTTGAAGGTATGTTTTTAAAGTTCGAAGTAGATACGGGAAGTAAGATATCAGCTATATCAAAAAAGTTTTACGATAAGACATTTTATAAGCTACCGATAATTAGTAAAATATTAACTTTTAAATCTTATACTGGAGACGTTATTCAAACACTCGGATATATACTGGTGACAATTACATACAACAATAAACAACTTTCATTAAAACTATACGTTATTACTAACGGTGGACCTCCGTTAATGGGGCGCACATGGATAAAACAGTTAAAATTATCAAGTTTCGAAGCACTTAATAGCCACCATTATGTATCCGATGAGAATTCGTTGGCGAAGACACTCAAGGATGAATATCCTGAAGTTTTCGCTGAGGGACTGGGTACATTCAAGTCGCAAATACGACTACACCTAAATGACACGACTCCAGTATTTGTGAAGGCGCGGCCGTTGCCACTGGCTCTGCGCGCGCGTGTAGAACGGGAACTCGATCGGTTACAGGGGGAAGGAGTCATATACAAAGTGGATAGATCAGATTATGGCACGCCGATAGTGCCTGTAGTCAAATCAAACGGGGATATCCGTATTTGCGGAGACTACAAAGTGACAATCAATCCGCGATTGAAAGACTTTCATTACCCGCTTCCACGGATCGAGGACCTGTTCGCAACATTGGGTGGAGGTGAATTGTTCACTAAGTTGGATTTGTCAAATGCTTTTCAACAATGTTTACTCGATAAAGGTTCAAGGCCGATGACAGCAATCACCACTCACGTCGGTACTTTTGTTTATAATCGTGTGCCATTTGGTATTAAGTGCATTCCTGAAAATTTTCAGAAAATAATGGAAGAGACTTTGAGTGGCTTGCCGTTTACGGCTGTGTTTGCGGACGATATTTGTATTAGCGGTAAATGTAAGTCGTCACATATGTCAAATTTAAAGGCTGTATTGCAGAGATTGAAGGAAAATGGCCTTCGGATTAATTATGGTAAATGCCAATTTTTTAAAGAATCAGTGACATATTTAGGTTATAGAATTGATAAACAAGGACTACACACTGATGATAAAAAAATTAAAGCGATTGTAGCTGCACCATCACCTTGTAACATTACGCAGTTAAGGAGTTTTTTAGGACTTGTAAACTTTTATTCAAAGTTCTGCGTAAATATGAGTGATGTTTTAAAACCTTTATATGATTTGTTAAAAAAAAATGTTAAATGGAATTGGAACGATAAATGTGAAAATTCTTTCACTAGAATTAAAAACGTCTTAAGTAGCTCTCCGGTGCTCGCACATTATGATCCTAATTTACAACTTATACTGGCAGTAGACAGCAGCCCATACGGTTTGGGTGCAGTGTTGTTACAACGTTACGATGACGGCAGCGAGCGGCCGCTTTGTTGTGCCTCGCGTACCTTAAATTCTGCTGAGTCCAACTATTCACAGTTGGATAAGGAGGCTTTAGCGATTGTATTCGGCGTGACTAAACATCACCAGTATTTATACGGTCGACATTTTATTCTTAGGAGTGATCACCGTGCTTTAAGTTATATTCTAGGAGACAATAAGGGCATACCTGTAACTGCTGCAAGCAGAATTCAACGATATGCTGTTAAATTAGCAGCATATGATTTTAAAATTGAATTTGTAAGATCGGAGAGGAATTGTTTTGCTGATGCCCTGTCACGTCTCCCTCTTAGCTCGACTAGAGAACGAGCACGAGATGACGACGAATGTAGCTATCTCAACTTTGTTGAAGAAAACTTTCCACTCAGTTTTAAGCAAATTAAAACCGAGACGGATAAGGATTCCCTTCTTAATAAAATTGTTGGTTATACAATGTTTGGGTGGCCGTTACAGGTTTGTACCGATCAAGAAAAACCTTATTTTAATAGAAAAGACTCATTGCACTTAGATCACGGATGTTTAGTGTGGGGTTACAGGATTGTTATACCTAAAGTATTACAACAATCAATATTGCAAGAAATTCACCAGGGTCATCCGGGTATAGTTAAAATGAAACAAATAGCCCGCAACTATGTGTGGTGGGAAACGTTAGATAGTGATATTGAGCGCATGTGTAGTGAGTGCGCGGCGTGCGTGTCGCAGCGCGCTCAACCTGCGCCAGCGCCATTGCACTCATGGCCATGGCCCGAAGAGCCGTGGTCACGATTAAACGTAGATTTTTTAGGCCCTCTACATAATCGATATTATTTAATAATAGTCGATGCTCACTCTAAGTGGATTGAAGTGGAGCGAGTGACAACCACTTCAGCAACGGTCGTCATTGATAGTTTCAGAAGGCTTTTTGCTCGTTTTGGCATTCCTAAACAAGTTATAAGCGATAATGGACCGCCATTTTCGTCAACGGAATTAGGTATGTATTTTAAGCGTAACGGCATAAAACATTTGCCCGTTGCACCATATCATCCCTCCAGTAATGGCGCCGCCGAGAACGCAGTACGCACTATAAAACGGGTTTTAAAGAAGGCATCACTAGAAAATGTTAATGACAACACTGCTTTAAGTAAGTTCCTGTTTATGTATCGTAATACGGAGCATAGCACCACGGGGCGCGAGCCGGCGGTGGCGATGTTCGGGCGCCGACTGCGCGGCAGACTAGACCTACTGCGGCCGGACACGGGCGAGCTGGTACGCGGCGCGCAGCTAGCGCACGAGCAGCGCGCGGCCGCGGCGCGTCCGCCGCTGCGGCAAGCAGACATCGGGGACGCCGTAATCATGCGGGATTATTCGAAACATAGGCAAAAAACGGGCAGAGGGTGTAGTGGTGCGACGGTCAGGGCCAGTTTCGTACGCGATTAAAACCAATGACGGACATCTTCATAAACGTCATATTGACCAGTTGTTGACAAAAGGCGTTAGTAAGTCTAGACGTTCTATCACGGGTCCAAATCCTAGTGCCAATATGAAGTTAGTCGAATTTGAACCTAATGCATCCATTGATCAAACACAAAGCACTTCATCGTTAGACTCCCCGCAGTCCCCGCCTAATACATCCTATGAGAGTAAAGGGAAATGCCTGAGGGACGAGTCTGCCGAACAAGTAGTCACGGCAGCTAAAAGTTCGCCACCATCTACGTCCTCGCCCATCATTGATAGTCGTTTACGCCGGAGAGCTGCCATAGATTGTGCCAAGAAGTTAAAGACTATAAAATAACAATCAATAGCAATTTTATAATCTTTTAAAATATAAGAGATCTTCATTACCTACTATTTGTGGGTGGTCGTAGGTACTTGTAAGTTTTAAATTGTAGTTATTACCTATCACATAAGTTTTAAGTATGTTTTCTTTTGGGTATTCTTTTTATTAGTAACTAGCATTTTCAATTGGCTTCGTCTGCCTATAACATATACATAATTACGTATGTATGTCTACCCCTTAATTAACAAACTTGCATAGATTTAACATTATGTATAATAGTTATATTATGTAGGAAGGACTTAAAATGTTTTAGAATAATAACTTAGTTACATATAATTATAGATTAAGAGGGGACAGTGTTATGTACGGTATTCTTGTATCTCATAATATGTGCACTTGCGAGGGTATGTCGAAATACTTATATAATAAATCAGTCTGCATTGAATCTCGGTGTTTCATTGTCACGAACATAACAATAACTATTCCACAAAGCTTCTACATTATGGACAATATCGACACAATAATAAGAAAACAGCAACACTCACTTATTCCCTCCTAAATCAATAACACAGAACTACATCCACACAAAGAGAGCTCCTCCAGCGAGTCATAACATAATGCAATTCAAACAGCAGTCGTCACGAAGCGTAAAGGGCGTTTATTTAACTTATTGTTATGGGGACATGTAAACACGTGTGGGGTGCGAGCTTAGTGGAGGCGGAGAGCGGAGGCAATGAAAGACTTTATTTATATTTATAGTAGAGGAACTGAAATGGAGCTGACTTTGGATGAAACTGGCACAGGAGCATGGTCTTTGGCAGAAGTAAAGAAGCATAATATGCTAAGCTATGGGTGGAGTTAGACTGGACGATAATGATGATGATGATGATGAGAAGAACTGCACGTGAGGTTGGTCTGAAAATGTTCTGCTTCCACTTCTATGTCTTATTGCCTGTTTCTATTGACACAGCTACAATGGGTCAACACGATCCTGGAGGTTAAAATTTGTTTAAGATGTTCTTTACACTTTACAAACAAAGCCAACCCAACCTAACCCAAATTACATAATAGCTTATTCCCCTAACTCAAATTTACAAACGAGCTATCATTAAGCCGCCCCGTAGCCCAAATTCGCCGCCACCAAAAAGCATTAACAGCAAAAGGATAACAGTAAAAAAATGAAAATTATTTCGCAAATAACAGACACACCGCTCCCACAAAATGCGAATTGCTACCCCTCTTAAAATATACCGTGTAATGGCGCCGCTGTAAAAGTCAATACACAAGAGTTGAGTGGTCATAAGATTTTATGCGACCCATTACCCCCGAGTAAGCGTCGCGTAAATTCTTATAACTCGAGTAAGTATTCAAAATATGAAAGACGCCGCGCAAGACGGCCGTTCCGACGTAGCCGTTTGAGATACCGGAATGCGCCAGTGTGAAAGGCCCGTATTGTGTGTTAGTTTAGATAGGGAATGTTTAGTGCTTAATGTGTTGTACAGAAGGATGTTTTCTTGAGAATTTCTTTGGATAAATGTTGTGGAAATAGTTGTAAAATGTTGAGATGTAAGGCATGTAGGTTTTGAATACGAATGAGCAGAACTGAGTGGTACTGCGCTAAATTGGTCTGTCACAAATAGATACCAAGTAGTTTATTAGTGCATGCATAGACACTCTTCTAGAATACCCAGATAACAATAAATATTTAGGTTTTTGAGTTTCCTATCCCATTAGACCCTATGAAAATAAAGAGCTGGTGAAGGTCGTCATGAATTCGGCCAAGGCCTTTACAAACGCTACCAAAATTAGATCACATGTCATTTAAGACTTCAGAAAGACAATTGCAACACTCTTTTAACCCAGCATCCTCAAATTACTATCAACAGTTTTCCTGCAACCTTCACGATCCACCAGCCTCACAAAAAATAAAAAATAGTTCAATCCCTAATGAAATAAACACCATCCAACTGACAGGACGCACACTGTTCCGCGGAAAAAAAGCAAGTAAAATAATATTGCTCCCGGTGCAACCGCTTGGTCGCAAATTGCCCGGTGAACGGCGACCTGTCGGTTGTCAGTTGCCAGCGCTGTCAGCTGTCAGAGCTGTCAGACGGCGACAGTGCCGACACCCAGTGGGAGCCGTCACCGCGGATTTACATAAAAGTGGTAAGTGACAATTAAAAAAGCTTGTCGTGTCGTGTGTCGGTAATTTTAATTTGAATTCTGTTGTGTCATTTCCCGTTAGTGTGAATGTTGATTTACATGTAGTGGAGTGGGTTAATGATGACTTGAAGAGTTGATGATTGGAGTCGATTGAAGAAAAAGCGGAAGTTGTCAAGAAAGTACGGAAGGACACAGACAGACGAACTTTATTGTCAACTTTAAATAATGTCAAAAAATAAAAATAGGTACTTTAATTCAGATCTTGATTCATATGAGCCGGATTAGGACTTTTGTACAGAATAGAGTCAGGCCAGAACAATTTCGAACAGTTCAGAACAGTTTCGATCTTATAAAAAAATGTATCGATTAGGATTACCAAGATTAGTAGGTATCTACAAAGAAAGGGTTTTCGAAATTTCACCCCTACGAGGGTGAACGGGGGAGGTTGAAATTTCACGCGGACGAAGTCGCGGACAGAAGCTAGTGAACCTACAATGGTTTATCTGATCATAGTTGCATCAGCCAGTTGTAGCCAATCACTCCAGTTTTTACTTCTTAATATTTTTGTGTCATTATTTAGTTTGTGTTCTTCCTGTGCGAGTCCCAATACCTAAATACTTTTTCATTCTGTTACGATTTTAAAAGGATTAATCCTCAAAAAAAACAGAAACACTATAGACCATACTCAGTCTAGACGAAAGCCTTAAAAGGTACATTATTCAAAACAGAAAACCACATAACAACCACTCACCAATGAATAACGACAGCATAAAAAGAATTAACCCCCACTCACCATAAAAAAGCGTATATTGAATATTACACTGTACATAAAATTTATCAGCCCGCCTCCATTTCTTAGTCATAAACGCGGCGCGGTATCCTATCTCGATGATAGTCTATTAATACCGCTGATACCGCGACGTTAATGTAACCCGGTATTAACCCCAGCGTACCAACCCTGTAAGGGTTAACACACACGTAACATTTTCTCAAAAGCAAATTAGTACGGATATGGCGACTACATGACCTAAAGCGCGATCTTTGTCGGACTGCATAGAAAAGAAAGAGAAGCGCGATGACACAACGCTGGTAATGTATTGCAAAATATGAAGCAATTATCTATTTATAAAAAATCTATTGTTTGGACTAAAAAAAATTAAGCACTAGTTTTTTAGTATATTGCTTGTAGAATAATCTGACAAAAAATCATAATGATTGTATGTAGGTATATTAGTATGGTTTTTATTGTAAAAATAAAGTTTTTAGAGGTATCTTCATGATTTTTTTCTATCGCATCAAATTGGTTGTATTATGTTTTCAACACACTATCCACCTAGCATACTCGTATATCCTGAAAAATATTATATATTTTTCTGATTTTGTTTACTATAATCGATAATATACTTTTATTGTTTCTAAAACTTACATTTTTTGCGTTTAGGTCCTATAAGCCCCATTGTTTATTTTGTAAATAGGATATCAGACATATTGTCGTCGTGCTATTGTGACGATTTGGACTCATTCGTCACCAATTGACCGGAGAAGGCACAAGATAAATTGGAAAAGTTTGGGTTTCCCCATACTTTTCCTATTTTTACTTTTCCTTTGCCCAGCAGTGAGACATATAAGGTTAACAAAAAAAAAGGATATCGGCAGCTCGTGTCTTTTACACGTCATACCTACTCGTATTTAAAATTATGAAGACGATTTCCTTATTACTATCACTGAGAAGAAATCGGGTGACTACCAATATGACGACTAATAGAAATACTGACCAAATTACCTCAAATAAATTGGTATGAGGGATTTTTTTTTTCAGGATGGAAATCATCCCGCTCTGGGTGGAGCGGAAGGGAGTGTTACTCTTACTGACTAAAACCCACCCGTGTTCCTTCCTTAGCCCTTTATGTTCCGGGCCAGCGGTAACCCTTTCGGACAATCCCGCTGACCAATTGGTATGAGGGTAAAAGAGTGATGATGTGAAAAAGCAGTTGCATACATGTACGACTCATTGCCGTTGGTTTGACGGTAATCAGTCAATCAGTATCACATACAAAGCTGACACAATTGAAGATTGCTTATACGACATACTGAGACTGCTTCCACTTCAAAATCTATTGTTAAACTGACTATGGTTATTTTGTGGTTCATCATCTCTCACATAAAGTTACACTCCGATAACTGGACTGGTCACCTCTTAAGCTGCCACGGCTTATTTTAATTTTATTTAATATTTGAATTATTTTTTTTCTAAATATTTTTATTATTATTATATTTTTATAACATCGCACTCACATTCATAATAAATTTCAACATGAACGATGTAACTAATATTTTGTAACCATATTATTTTGATTTAAAAGAGTGACCGTGAAGTTTAATGCTCTTTGAAGTTTAATGTTCTTTACTGGGTACTCTTTGGAATGGGCAACCAGATTATCTTCCTGACAGACCAACCCCTTGACAATTCAAAAGTGCCTGTAATTGGTTTATTTAAAAATAAATACTTTAAGTTTCAACTAGCTTCAACTTTCTGACTAACTGACGGACTATTTTAATTTTGATAATTCAAAAGTGCCTGTACAAGGTTTAATTGAAATAAATGCTTTGAGTTTGAGTTTGAGTTTGAATAAACTTGTGTGGATATATGTCATGTGTCAAATAAACATTATTTTTCTTTTTTATAAAATATGGTTGTAACTAAGTCGTAAATTGCTGCAACATCATCAGACCGTAATGTCATATGACATTGAAAAGTATCCCGTGTGTGTCAACCCTAACACCCACCACTTACAACTTTACGCCGCGAACGGGTGCACTGTAATTGTTTAGGGTTAGTTTATGATATGACCGTAATAAGTTTGGTCGATTTAATAATATAGGGTTATGAAGTGGGTTGTTTCTGGCTATGGGCCCTCATTTAGAATTGTGATTAGGTTGTGTTGCTAAAAGATAGCTTGATTTTGATTCCAGTGTGCAGTGTAATGGCTGAATAGGTAATGTTGTTTCTTGAATTTGTGGAATCGTTTTGATGGATAAAATACTTATTTATGTGGTACTAGGTTTTGTCCGCTCCCGCATACTACTACTGCTAGCCAGGATAGCCATCGCTCCATCCACAGTTGTATATTATATTATAATATGGTTACCAAGCACATTAATAACGCCGATTTTCGCCACATCTACCTACGAGTACATACAGACTAACTGTAATCTGGACACAGACTAAGCTGTCTCGTTTCGGGCTCACTGGCAAATAATATATTGTGAACTAGCTGTGTGTAATATTTTAAGCAACTCATGATGTCACAACTTGCTGTTAACCTGTGAACCTGCATCCTAATTGCGCAACACGCTATCTATCACAATCTGAATAACTTTGGAGGATATTTCTAATCCATTGCCTCGTACGTTTGAAAAATTTGTCTGCTCAACAACATAAAGAACGCAATGAATATTGTTGAAAAGTCAGAATGAAAGCCATTGCTACTGTTAGTTTTTGTGTTACGCAATTACCCCGCTGCTTATTGTATTACCTAGACAATAAAATATTTTCTATTTTTCTATCTTTGCACCCTAAAAATGGTTTAACAAAAACCAAATTAAATTATGTACCTCAGCATGCTCAGCCCACATAAACCTACAATTTCCAAGCCAAAAAGAAAGAGTTCTTCTATAAAATAGTATTAAGAAAACTACCCCACATTACTGCAACCCGGAAAATTGAGCGAACCCCGCGAGAATATTCAAACATTTTATTTCCTTCCCGACAGATGGCATTGCCGTGCATTAATATTTAATTTCTCATTTCAGGCGAGTAAAGTCGCGGATTACAGCTAGTTTTACATAAATTATACGAACAAATCTTCGTCAAGGGTATGAAAAAAGGGAAAGGTAAAAAACAATGGAGTTCTGTTTTTTACCCATATTTTGTCGGACTAGAAATGAGTGTTTTGACTTGCCCTGTACAAGTGTACACTTACATACAAAAGTTTGGCCAGGTCCTGATACCTTAGACTGAATCAGTAGCAACAGTGGTTGGCATTAAATAATAACCCCCTTACTAATAACGTTTTGGATAGGGCCTTTGCTTTACATCAGGGACTTGAAACGTTACTCAAAATAACGTTACGCGTAGTTCCGGCAACGATAATTTGTACCGGTCCACCAGGATCGTAACAAAATTAATTCCTTGGCTATAACAATACTGACAAACGGAACGAAATCTTAAACTGTTCAGTAACAATATTATCAATATATCGTTATTAGTACAACGATATATATTTTTTTTTTAAACGTTGCCCCACACTTGGAATTACTCCTGTATCGTGGGTGCGATATAATAACGTTATTAATTTCGATACCCAACTTTGCCAGCTTCATGACTTATAAGATGTCAAAGTCAAAGTCAAAGCATTTATTTCAAATAGGCACATTAAAGGCACTTTTGAACGTCAGAAATTACAACAAATAGAATTGATTCTAGTCGCCCATTCCAAAGGGTAGTTTTCGTAGATGACGAAAAAGTATGAAGAATAACGTTACAAATGAATCTGTAACGTTTCTCCTGTAATGTTATTACAAGCGCATAAGCTTAATGTTACCGATACCTATAACGTTACTTATAATATTGTTCTACGAAAATGATATTCTATAACGTTTTCTTTCATAATGTTATTAATATTTTCATGTTTTAGTATCGTTACAAATTTTGGAACGTTATACGATAACATTAGTGGTAACGGAACAAAATTCATTTCGTTTTCGCTTTACAGTGCTCAGTATATTTAGATCATTTTATATTATTTTTATGTAAACTACGCCCAAACAATATTCCTATAAGCGCGGTTAGGCCGCGCTACCATTCATAACAATCATAACGATAAAACTGGTCGCATTATTATAACGTATCGTAGCCAAATAAAGCAATAAAAGAAAATAACGTGTGGGCAAGTAAGTAATTTCTATGTTGTTAATAAATTTTTCTAACCGAGCTGGCAATAAAATTATACATGAATGTATTAGATGTTTATCAACGTGCACTAAGGGAATAAGGTCAATATGACGTTCTCAGGCGATGGGACACAAGTTATGGCTGTTTACGTACTGCTATAATTTTCTAGTCAAATGCTTAGCCTTTATCGTGTACGTCACGGTACATTTGTAATGTAGTTCCTGGTAATGATTGGTGTGCTTTGATATCAGCCCATAAATGTTGGCTGTTGAATATGGACCAAATTGCCATGATCACTCGGTTAACAGATGGTTGGCGCAGAATTCATTTTCGTTCTAAGGGAGAAGTTAAATTCAAATCTTCTTACGTTTTTTGCAATTTGCTGGTCAGTATTAAGTTGCACGTTGATTAAAATATGATTCGCGACCGTAACAAATATGTAGGTATTTACAGAATTATAATCATTAGAAACAGTAATACAACTTTTTAAGTTAGTATACCTAATCCTAAAATGTCAAGATTTCATGAAATAGTCATTCAGTAGGATTAGTTTATAATTCTGTAAATACATATTTGTTACGGTCGCGAATCATATGTTAATCAACGTACAACTTAATACTGACCAGCAAATTGCAAAAAAAGTAAGAAAATTTGAATTTCGCGTGCTACCCTGGCGCTTTCGCCTTTAATAACTGCAAGATAATATGTTATCACATATCAATATTAGCTTCGAGGAATTCTTAAGGTAGGTTTCGAGGCACCTTGAATTTGGCAGATGATTCCTCATCCCAGGAAGGAAAATTGACGTTCATGTCAATTTATAACAAGCTACGAGTATAATAGTCAATGTGACAGAAGGAGGGGGTCGAGGTAAAGAGGGGTAGAGGGCATGACTAAAAATATGGGTTTCCGGAGTCCATCTATTATAATTGTCACAACATGATCAAAAGACGCTGCTACTTAGTCAGTCAAAGTCAAATGTCTAAAAAGAACATTTTCGAACAATAGTGTTACAGCCAAATTAGACCGATTTTAAATTTTCCATAGAAACAGAGATTTCTAGTTATCTTTTTTAAATAAGATATATTATTTTGAAAATGTTCGAACTTTTTAGACCTTTGTATCCTGCTTATGCGTATGAAGTTTCATTAAAATCGGTTCATTAATTTCGAAAAATAAGGGCTTGAAATTTTGTATGAAATGGCGTATGGCGTAAACGCTCTTAAACAGAACACAAACCCCTTCACCAACCAAAACTACAAACCCAGTGTGCCAAAACTAAAAAATCTGTGGACAAAAAGACCAGATAAACACGATACAGAAAAACATTTCGTAAATTCTACACGCAGAACGTCACTTGTTTCTGTGACAGCCTCGTGAGTCTGATTGACAGCGCTGACCGCTGCCTGATTAATGTACGCACATTGATTGCATACGAAAACGTAGTTTTTTATTGACATTTGTTTGTAAAGGAATTGTGGGTGTGCAAATTGTGGTTGGGTTTAGCATGCTATGTGTCAGAAGAAGATAAATAAGTGGAAGAAATGGGTAACGATTTCAGTCGTAAAGAGAAAAAAACGCATTAAGGCTCCTACAAACAGGCGCAACACGCGATATAATCACGCGCGACATAAAGGCACCGCTCGATGCCCGACTTGCGGTGCCTTTGTGTCGCGTGTCGTGTCGCGCCTGTTTGAAGGCGCCTTTAAACTATCTGTAAACCATTATTTCGCCGACATTGGTGTGGGTTACACGTTTACCTAGTTTTTAATTTATTCTGTCACACTTAAACTGTAAAGTGTAACTGTTTTATGTCTCAATAAAATCAGATAAAAATGCAATAAAAAGACAAAGGGTGTGCTATCTGAAGTTTTGATTCTTCTTAGTTTTTATGTTTTTTTTCTCGTAATAAGTAGGTGTGTGTGTTAATTACTGCTGTGCGAATAAATCAAGATACTTCCACCATGATTAATGTTGAATTTTTGTTTTTGCAGGAGACATTAGCTACTACATCATGCAGAATATCAGCTTATCTTGACATTATCTTCCCGACACCCAAAACAATAAGGTAGTCTATTACTCAACTTCAAGCTATCAATACCTTCTTACCTACATAAACAAACAGATGCGTATCAAAACCCAAAATGAATTCACAAAACATAAGTACCCCAAACTTGAACCGAATGTAATCCCACTCACTCCTAACTTCTAAGAACGCATTATAAACATGACTTAGCTACTTGCCCACAAAAATAACACTTTGGACAGTCATTCAACAGTGGGACATTATTCAAGCCCACTAATCCTTCGTGGCTCTGACGGTCTACGGTCTATAGTAGTCTCTGGCAGGCGTCATTTTTCATTCTTTGTGTAAACGTCGCCTGACACGCCCTTTCACAGATGGGCACATAAATTACTTATTATTTGCAGCCTGATTTGTATGAGCTTTTGTCATTGATGTGTTCTTGTTGTTGGTTTTTAGAATTGAGGTGGTGTTACAGAAACTGTGTGTTTCTGTTTTTCTGCCTCCGCCATTGTAGGACTACTTTCCTTTTCTTTTTCATCGGCTGTTTATCTGTTTTCGACCATTATATGCCGCATGCCGCCGTAATATAAAAACATCTATTAAAGTATAACAAACTCGAGGGGCTCGTGGCTAAATAATAACAGCCACACGGGTCGATCGAAGGTTAAGGTATGATTGCCGCGGTCACTTCCTGGTTGGGTGACCATCCATTACATTTCGAGATCCTTCCGTACCTTGTAAAGCACGTTAAGCCGTTGGTCCAGGCTGTCATTCGTAGATTTTTGACCGTCGTTACGGATAGTCAGAAGTCCAAAAGTCTGACACCCAGTCTTATCAAGGGATATCGTGCTACCCAGTAACTGGGTTGTGGAGGTCAGAAAGGCAGTGGCTCCATGTAAAATACTGGTATTCAGCTGTATCCTGTAAGACACGAAGCCGACCTCAACAAAGTTGGGAAATGGTTAGGCAGATTGATTGATTAAAGTATAATAAACCCACACCACACATCGCACGTGGTTTCGACCACTATTATCTTTTATAATGAAGAGTTAATAGAGCCTTTGCATTTCATTTTCTTTTGCTATCGGGAAGAAAACAGTCAAATAAGAAACAATACGTCTACAATTCGCTTTATTGCACTACTAAAATATTCTCTTCTTCATTTAAAACCACTACTAAAATATTCTCCGAACCAACAAAACCTCGCACATATGTTTTGTAAAACTGAAAGCGTATAAACTTTTACAACCTAGTTTCCTGTAAAAATCACATGCAAATGTCTACTCTGCTATATAGTAAAAATACAATTTTTTGCTTGATAAAATTTTATGGTCAATGGCAACTTGGCGCCGGCGATATGTCAAGCATCGGGTTACAGACAACTTGCCAGATTTTTTTGTCCATAACTAACAACTGTTATCGGCAAGAGCTCTCGTCACCTGCACACTGGGGTGTCCAAAGGCGGTAACAAGAAATGTTTGACAAAGTAAAGATTTATTCAGACCAGTTTTTTTGGCTTGCAATTTTTGCCAGCTGCCCAATGTGTATCCTGGAGAAGATAAGTGTTTAAGATGAAAAAAAAAACTACACAACGATTGAAAGGAAGTAATAAATATCTTATTCCGATGGGTTTGCGCTTAACTAAATTATTGCACAAGTGCCTGACAGAAATTAATGTTTCTTTTTTTTTCATTGATAGTGCCGGATATGGACAATTCTCAAAAGGACTCAATTTAATATTTGTTTCAAGTGCTTTTGCTGAAAAACTTGAATGTGTTTTAAAGAAGCAGGGTAGCCTTGTGTCAAGTGGTCATATGAAAGCTTATAAAAGTGCCGAACTTCGAGAGGAGACATAAGGTAGTTAAGAAAACATGACCTATTCATACTAAACACCATCCCTCTTGCATCCTGCCATTGCCATTCTGCATCCACGTTGAAAACATTAAAAGATTACGCCATATTTACGAGCAACAGCTTTGAAAACTTGATACAAGACAAACATGAGTGATGCGTGATGAATCTCAACTTCCTCTGGATTACCAACATTTGAAGACATCTTACCACACTTGTGCAGACTAATGGAACTTTAAGTGGAAGTAGTTAGGGTGAAATTGGCATGACCAGGGGAGTTGTACGTTGGTGCTGCGGTGTTAGTTTTGCGTACAAAGGCGCAATTTGTGCGGTAGTTAGAGGGACCGATGCGATATTTCAGTTGGGTGTTTGTTCAGGCCGTTTGTTGCTTGTTAGCGGGTTCAGGATGCGACGGTTTTGGGTGTTAACTCGTTGTTTTGACAAGCCCAAGTTTGACTTTGAATTTTATGTGGGATTTGGGGGATTGTGGTTGGTAAATACGGTGTTAAACGTCGTTCAAAAAATAAAAGCTGACCATGATAACTTCAAGACATCATTTATAAAGAACTTGATAATTTATTTATGAGTATTTTAATGAATGTTTTATGAATTGCGTGATAACTGATTAGCAACTTGACAAATAAAAATGTACACCATAAAAGCTTTTCGCGATTTACCTATCTCGAATCTTAGATTGAAGTATTTAAAAGCTTAACTTTAAATTGCAATGCAAATTAAACACATGACTATAAACTGGTTTAAAAGCCAAGTGCCTTCAAAACTTAAGTGGTGTCTTGTCTTCCTTTGCTTGAGGAAGTAATAAATTTCATGCTACGATGCTCTTGCGCACGCAAAGTCAATGTTTGTCCAATGTGTCATTTTATGAGCATTTTATGGAGGAAACGTGCAAAAAATGCCATAGATATACACATTATGGTGTCGTGTTTTCGTATACTTTTTGCGTGTAAATGTGGTAATTCTTTCTCTTATCGTGGGTCGTTTTATGAGGACATGAAAAGTGTTTTTGTGTTATAATTTTATTATGCATATTAATTATTGTGTTGTTGGTCGGTAAATAGATTTAAGGTTGGTTAAATAGAACAAGCGTTACTTGAACTCCTGTTGCCAGTTTTGAATTTGTTATTAACTTTTATCGAGCACTTGAAGTTACTTGGGGATGTATTTTTCTTTCCATTATAGGTCATCATCATCTGCCTAGCCTTTTCCCAACTATGTTGGGGTCGGCTTCCAGTCTAGCCGGATGGAGGTGAATACCAGTATTTTACATGAAGCGACTGCCTCTCTGACCTCTACAACCCAATTACTGGGTAATACGATACCCCTTGGTAAGACTGGTTATCTGACTTTCGGGCTTCAGACTACCCGTAACGACTGTCAAAGTTCCACGAATGACAGCCGGGACCAACGGCTTAAGGTGCTTTCCGAGCCACGGAGGGATCTCAGTATGTAAAGATGGTCACCCATCCACAGACCAACCGCGACTAGCGTAGCTTAACCTGATCGATTGACTTGTGCGGCTGTTATTATTTAGCCACGAGCCCCTCCTCTTTCCATTACAGGGTTATTGGTAAAACATTAACAACCATCAGGAGGTCATTGTACTCATCATTATGAACAACTTTTACTATGGGACCAAACCTGAAATCGCAAAAAAAAGTCAGCTGTTCCCTACATTTTGACGAGTTATACGAACATAAATGTAGGGAACAGCAGATTTTTTTTTCGCGATTTCGGTTTTGGTCCAATAGTAAAAGTTGTTCATAAATGATGAGTACAATAACCTCTTAAGAGGTTGTTGATGTTTTACCAATAACCTTGTATAAGTTTCAATACTAATTTCATCATAAAGTTAAATAATTTTCTTTGGCTTGACTGGTAAATTTAACTTACCTACCGTAAGTTCCAACACTATCCTACACTAGTCTCGCCATCCTCTCATTTTTCAAGCAAAATCAGACGCGGATGAACTTTTTGATGCCATTTGAATGATTTCCCCCTTTTTTAAATACTAATACATATTATTATTAATATTATTTTAGTCTGTTTGATTATACATTTTATAAAAAGTAAAAAAAAAGATAAAAGTCTAATTCTGATGCCCACTGAAAAAAAAAACCATAATCAGTCAATAAAGTTTCTACAGCTGGGACACAGGGTAGGGTCGGTTTTTTTAATTGACAACACCTAATAATACCATCTTGATAGATCAACAATACTGTCTTCATGTTCAAGTTTGAATTTTCTTCTATAATATCTTTATGAATCCGATCCGTTATCCAGCCACAGATCCATTCATCTGTGATAGTGCAGCGCGTGAACCGTTGAATTCCGCCGTCAATCCACTGCCGCAAGGAACGGAAACCGCCGCGAATAAATCAGGGTTATCTCCACCCGCGGGATGAGGAGTCGCCGCTATAACATTCAGCACTTGCCTTTCATTTTTGTTATACTTTTTTATTCTGTTTTGGGGCAGTGATGGCCCAGAGCTATCAGCCCTGACTTAGGAGTTGCAGGTCGTGAGTTCGAACCCAGGAAGGCACTTTTTTTTTTTTTCAGGATGGGAAATCATCAAATGACCCCTCCCGCTCTGGGTGGAACGGAAGGAAGTGTCAGACTCTTACTGACTAAAACCCACGCGTGTTCCTTCCTTAGCCCTTTATGTTCCGGGCCAGCGGTAACCCTTTCGGACAATCCCGCTGATACCCAGGCAGGCACTTTACTTTGTGTATTTAATTTCATAAGCACTGCTCTCAAAACGGTGAAGAAAAATCATCGTGAGGAAACCGGCATGTCCTAGAACCAAAAAATCAAAGACATGTGATGTCCACCAACCCGCACTCCACCCACCTGTGGTGGATTATGATTATGAGCAACTCCATCTGACAGAGAGGAGGCCTGTGTCCCAACAGTGGGAATGTGTTTCAGGTATCTTTTAATGCCCTGTTAGTACTTTCAGAGGTCCTGAATGGCCAGTCATAGCCAGTACGGAGGTTAGCTCGAGTCTTCACGTTACCCTGTAGGTATTTTCTCCAGGAGTAGGGTAACCACGGGTTTGAAAAGAGCGCTATTATTACACAAGGTGGCAGGGACATCGACGCGCAACCTTTTACCATGGATTCAGTACATGATTGTAGACCCCCTGTGTTGTAAAATTCTTTAGGCTAATATTTATATTAGCTACCGTGATAATAGTCGCGAGTATTGCAATCTTTGACCATTTTCGCGAAATTTTTCAACAAACTTTGCTAGATGAATTACATCTGCATTAAGCAAAACTAACAAAGACCAACCATAGCCGTAAAACTTATTAAAATATCCTCACAAATGTTTAAACAAACAGCCGGTCGATTCTGTAAAAATCTCACCGTGAAAACTTAGGTGAAGTGAGTTTGTTTTTGCTTGGAATTAACACTATTGACAGCTCACTCCACGCTCACTTCACCTAAGTTTTCACGGTGAGATGGTTACAGAATCGCACTGCTGTTGATCTAAAAACTTTACATCGAAAGTCCTTCAGCACTACCCACACCCATATTTTCAGGACAAATTCAGTTGTCAATAAGCAGGCACATTATCATATGAACATTTGTAAGGTCATATGAATCGTCGGTTAATTCGCCTGGGCGACTAACAACCACAAGGAGCGGAAATGAGGTGAATAAATCAAGTTTAACTCCACCCGGGGGAGCGGTGCGGTACGGTCTGCAGAAACATTTAGATCTGTTTACTTTGTTTTAATTTCAGTTTTGTGATGTTATACTTTTTTTTGAAGGAGGTATTTATTATTTCTTTAATTTATTTGATAAAGGATTATACAAAGGGTCAAAGTAAGGTTAATTGAATAATTTGACCTTACCTGAACTTGGTCCTTGTAGTATTATATATTATTTTATGTAATCGGCCGGTGGTTAAACGACATTTTAATTTTTTATCTCCTGAAAAATCTAAACGTTTAGGTATATTTCAGAGAAAAACGTTTCAAAGACAATGTATTCGATTATCTGCTTCTTACTACTCTACTCGTCTTAACTGATCAGTTTATCAATAAACTCCACGGTCTCCTAAAATAACCTCTATTTTAAATAAAAACATCAAAATACCACCAAAAGACATTTAACCTAACCACATAACCCCACAAAACTTGCGCTGCTAACCGTACTCATATTCATTAGTCGGGCCATTAATTATTTTTTGTTGAGTCCTCGACCGTCGGCTGTCAGCGTTTACAGTTTCATTTAAATTGACAACGATGACTGTCAGCCACGATGTGGACTGCGCAGTGTCATTCCTACGAGGCGCGACGCATGCGGACCAACCAGTAAATCTTGACTCTTGGGGGTGGCGCTGCTTGATATGACAACTGTCAAAATTTAGTACGGTTTTGATGTTAGTTCCAAATTTTGCCACGTGTCTAAATATGTTGGGCTTTGTGTTGACCATTTCTGTTTAATGTGTCAGTGACGTAAGTGGGGCATGCGTATTATTGAAATGGAAATGTGCTGTGGATATTTTTGATGTGTATCAGCGTGGTGTTATTTTTATTACCTTTATAAAGTGTGGCAACGAATAAGCACCTACTTACCTAGCTAGGCGTCAATGCATGAACATACTGAGGAATACTCTATGACTGCAAAAAACTATTATATCAACCAAATTTGAAGGTTGTACAGACAAAACCTGTGGTACAGTCAACACATAATACTTGAAAGAACATAATTATGTAGGTACTTAGGTGCAATTGAAAGTTACAAAGGTAAACGTCAAGTCCTCTTTTATA
This sequence comes from Luperina testacea, assembly GCA_927399505.1. Classification (NCBI taxonomy): domain Eukaryota; kingdom Metazoa; phylum Arthropoda; class Insecta; order Lepidoptera; family Noctuidae; genus Luperina; species Luperina testacea. The sequence continues at coordinate 2,121,332 of OV656761.1, forward strand.
GCCAGCTGGGGAATTGTACAAGTTGAAAACCCAAAAAGATAAAACTTCAAACTATGCGTCCAATATGTCAGCACAAAAAAAAAAACAAAAATCAACTACAACAATAAAAAAAATCACCGACGACATCAAATATCAAAAGCATGAGCGACTGCACATTTTTCACAATCCGGCGAAATATCGATCGAGTAAGGCGACCATGCCTCGGCACCGTCCCCTGGGATATCGCGGGACGTGCCCGGACGTACCGGGATCCCGGGACCGGAACGAGCCCGGGATAATTGTTACCTCATTGCTGACAAGCCGTTTGTCTTGTCTTCCACATTGTTAATGGATTGGTGATTTGTTGTGAGCTAATTGTGGAACGGGTTTCGTTTATTTTTGGTGGGGGGGCTTTGATAGTGTTGTGGGTTACAATATCGATTGCTTGTTACTTATCAGTTTCAATTCAAGTTACAAACTATTGAAAATGATATAAGACGCCAAAGTAATAAAAGTTAAAGTTGGCTTTTGAATAATTAATATTATATTCAATTTCTCTAAATATTTCTTTTTAATTAGTAATTTATTTCGTTCAGTTAGTCCAGTCTCGTGGTGGCCCATACTACACTTACGTGTTGTCGGTCCGTAGGTTCGAACCAAAGCAGGCGCTTTACTTTGTGTAAATTATTTCGTCACCACTGCTCTCAAAACGGTGAAGGAAAACATCTTGAGGAAACCGGCATGTTCTAGAACCAAAAATTCAAAGATATGAGACATCCGCCAACCCGCACTGTGGGCTTGCCTGATGGATTATGGTCCACTCCCTCTCACAGAGGGGAGGCCTGTGACTCCTGTGAGAGTGATAATAGTATAGGCTATTATGCCTGTCGAAAAACGTACATTATAAAAGCGCAACCCATTAAAGCTGTCTCTTACGGCTTAACCAAGACCTCCCAAATGAATGCCTAAAGAATATTTTCTCTCGCTGACAACCAGACAATACGACCACCACACTTCGCCCATAAAACAAGACATCACCCCACTACACGCTCCATTTGACGCCAACATGCAATAAAAACATAATTTACGACTCCTTACATTCAAAATAAACAATCCGAAACTCTAAAGTATGTAACAAATTGTTAATAAGAGTATTAATACACTATTTCTTAAATAACTTGACAATAACACAGTACGCCACACGTGTGTGCTATTAGATGTGGCCAACACTTTTATTTATAGCTGCACGCGTAGTAAATTAACAGCTTTACGACCGTAAGACAATTTTTCAAGATGTCCATTATCCGTTGCTGCTGTTTTGTTAAGAATATTAGGATTAGAGCAGTTATTCTCAATGGTTTATTTCACTTTCGTGTAGCAATTTGGATAGCTGTTTGAACCAATAATTTTCTTCCCTTTAAGTAATATTTGTCATTCAATTATTTCATCACAGAAGACTAAAAAATTTAAGTGAATTAGAAATGCAAAAATGAACAAATTTAGGAATAAATCTGTCCAGAACAACTAACCTATCTAGCATGCCATAATTAAATAAATATAAAGATAAATGACAATAGTTTCATTTCATGCACACAATATTATCTTGCCTTGCGGCAGTCCAACCTCATCACACATCATCTGCCTAGCCTTTGCCGAACTATGTTGTGGTCGGCTTCCGGTCTAACCACACGCAGCTAAATATCAATATTTTACATGGAGCGACTGCCTATCTGACCTCCACAACCCAGTTACTGGGTAATCCTATATCCCTTGGTAAGACTGGTTGTCAGACTTTCGGGGTTCTGTCGACCCGTAACGACTGTCAAAGATCCACGAATGACAGCTGGGACCAACGACCTAAAGAGGCACAGAGGAGATTTGGTATGTAAAGATGGTTACCCATCCAAGGACCAACCGCGGCAAGCATAGGTTAACCTGATCGATCGACCCGTGCGGCTGTTGTTACCAAGCCCCTCGTGCTACCCAAAACCCACAGTTTGTGAATCTCTGAACCACATAAGATCTCTTACACACTTACGACAATCTTGGCAAACCAGCTAATTTGAGCGCAGTAAAATACCACTTATCGATTCACAACCATTTTATAACTGCGCAAATGCGAGATGAAAATACACTAAACTATTCATCCGATGAATTTAAGTGATCCAAATATACTTCTGATGTATTTAATAGATGATGGCAATTAGTAAATGTGTGTATACGTCCATCTGTAATTCTTTCGACGCGCGAATATAATCAATTTTAATTTGTGTCATCCTCAATTAGTATCTTATTCGTGAAAAGCATTAAATAACAGTTTTTGTCAATTACTGTTATTTTGGGTTGATGTCTCACACGCCATTTTAAATCTTCGTTTATTGACGTCGTACTTATGTAAGACTGGTTGTCAGACTTTCGGGCTTCTGACTACTCGTAACGACTGTTAAAGATCCACGAATGACACCAATAATAGTTTTTACCGACATATCGATCTTAATTGGTTGCCATCCTATTTTGATACAGTCTGTAAATCCTGTAGTTAATTGTCTCAAGTTTTCTCCTCATCCGACTTAATCCACTGCTGTGTATTCGTCTCTGTTTTCTTGTGAAAATCTCCACGCTCCTGTGTCCTGTCTTCTCCTACAGTACAAGAATTTATCATCACGTTTGCTCCCTGATTGTTGGCGATTTCAGGTAATTAAACTACAGATTCCTATTGAAGCTATCTTTCTCCTAGTAAAACTTCTTTGTGAGATATTGCTTCTTGCATCGTCCATTACGAAACCGTTGTCTTCAGCTATCCGGTTTTAAACTTTATCAGATATCTCAAACACATTATTCACACCATTTCCATTACATTTTTCACTTTCCCGTCCTATAATTATTTCCTCTCAAGTTATTATCTTATCCGAACCATCAACATGACATCTAACCTCGCCCTCGCCGACGTTAAAATGTGTACAGCAATTAAGAAGCTGAAAAAACGAAAGCAAATGTCGCCGACCATCATCGCATGGGGCCCCGAGATCAGAAATAATACTTACTTATGGGATTAGGATATCATAAAGAGCTGTTTGTGCGATATTTATTTTACTGTGCCAACCTGAAATAAAGACGTTCTTGAGATTTTTATGTGGTGAACTGTAACAAATTATTGTTGTAATTCTTTTAGTTAATTGGCGAATGAATTTGATGTGTTTTCTACATAGCGTCTCTACATTATCTCATTAACTGTGGATCTATAAATGTTTTTAGAAACAATATTTTTAACATAATTATGTATGTCCAAAGAGTGCCAACGTGATGTAATAAAAAAATGTTCTATATTATACATAAATAAGTTATAAACTATTTCTATATGAAACGCCCCGTCGCAAATTTTAATAAGCTTAATCTAGATAGTGCTACAATTCATTAATCATACTTCTCATAAGCTCTCTCTTCTGTGAATTCTAATTTAATTTAAGTCGTAATTCAAATTTATTACTCATGACGAATTAAAAAACGCACTCCCAACATCACCCACTACTGGATAAAATATGGAGTTATGTTAAAAATTTCAGCAACAATATATTAAATTCGCCGACAACAACAGGTGCATGATGTACAAAAAACGAAAAATCATAAAAATATACGTCACATTATTCTGCGTTGTGAAATAAACATCTCTATATAAATGCGTAGTGTTGTGCCGTGACATATCGACAAACAGATGGCCGCCCGTCGCGGCCGTCACAACATCAGCTAATTTATGCGCTCCTTAACGCCCGTCCCACCTATTAGTTGCACGCAGTATATTTCATGCGGCTGTGTAGGGCGACAATTATTGCTGTCATTTATACAATGCGTTTTATAACAGTTGTAGGTATATTTCGTTGGTGATAGGCAGTTTGGGAGTTCTCTTTTTTATTGCTTGTCGTAAATTTAGACGAGTGGTTTTTGGTTAATTAAAAATTGCCCAGTTTATGTTTATTACAGAAGGATTAAGGTATTCAAGTTTTATTATAGAGTCGGATATAAAAAGCTCGAAAAGGTTCACATTTCCGTCCAAAAATGTTTCATGCTTAAATATGATGATCAATAATGTACAGTTAACATCCTTATACAATGTTTTCAAATAGCGTAGACCAATGCATCTGTAACAAAACAAAGTATTTGCACATTTTGCTTAATAAAGAATACACACACTTTTAAAGAATGCGTATCACAATCTTAGACGTTCACATTGACTTTGTTCTTCCATTAAAACGTGGCGAGTGTGGCGACACTACACGATGTAAGTATCCCCAGCCGAGTTTAAAGCTGCTTTTTATTTCTGGAACGCATCGCGACTAACAGCTCAACGGCTTTCATCTTGTAAACTTTATTAATCGACATGACTCCCGGACACATGCGCCCCATCACTACGGTATTTTACGAACTAAAAACGTGCGACTTTATCCATGTGTTAACGTTACATTGACGCATATGTGTGGCGTTTTATTTAAGTAGGTGATGCGGAAGCAGTAATGAAAATGGGTGGTGGAACTAGCAGCGTCATTCATTTGACAGTGCAGACAAATTATCGTGTAGAATGTTTATGTTAGCGGCTTTTGTTCGAAGCAGCGGGCAATCAGTCATGTTCATTCAAAAATGAGGTTGAAAAGCCATTGTTGCGGCTTCGCGAACGTCTCTGTGTATAATGATCCATATAATACGCTCTGTAAGGATGAAAGTGTGTTATTATTCATGGAAATAAGTCACTGTCGTATGTAATAGGACGGTTGCAACGGATATTTTAATGTGTGTCGAGGGAATTAGAAGCTGCGTTAGTGGTGCTATAAATTTTGGGGATGGGCTCATATTTTTCACATGTTGTACGGTGTGGTGGGAACGTGTGATGTTTGGTTTGAAAAGTTTGGGTTAATGAGCGAACATAAATTAGAAATTATCATAATATTTATATGTTTTTAAGACTATCATTTTGTGGCATTCTGAAAATAGGAGACAGTCAAGATCACAAACACCGACAAGACATATATGTCGAATTTCAGTAGTCGCTTTAAGAATAACTCTTGGAGTCAAAATGTACAAGAACACCTTTTGTCCTGACCCACTATCGATAGACCCCTAGCCGCTCACATGTCCATTGAACAAGAACGGTAAACAAAAACAAGATCAAAGAGACTCCTAATGGAATCAGGTCAACATCTGGCGGAGATACCGATGCCCTTAATTGGCATTCGTCAATTATAAACTTGGTGACTACTGACATGAAAGAATGTTATAGAACAACATGTTCTTTTAAGACAAAGACATAATCACATCTTCAACTATTACTATACGGGGGTCCACGAACGGCTCAGATCTTAAGTGCGTATGCGGCACCTCCTCACAGACAATGGTCCGCCTTCCATCCTGCGCCGCCATGCCACAGGGCATTCATAATATCATCAAGTGCAAAGGTGACAGCACCTTTGCTCTTGCTGATATTATGACTGCGTCAGTGTACGGAGTAAGCGCAGCTGAATTTTTGGCCAAAGATGTGTGAACTTTTTGCCTTCGATACGCTAATAGAAGAACTATTACTATACAAGATACGCATCGAACGACAGGTATAAACAAATACTGCTCGAAGGCAAGCTTTTAACAGAATCTGGTGCAGACACTGATGTCCCGAATAATCGAGACAAGACTGTGGACTATGAATAGGTATCATTTTGAAGAGCTCGAAACCAGCAATCATGTATGGTGGCGCCTAGCACAGCTGCTTACAAATTATAAAAATCCAGCTTATCCATTCAACAAATTAGTTTCAGCGGTAAGTTATTATTGCGGCTAAAATAGTCATGACATCTGTTCCCTCGCACTTAGCAGTCAATATAAACGGAAATGTATAAAAACTTGCAAACGTCACAAGTCATCAAACAGTACAGTCATTGTAGACAAAGCTATTACAAAACAAGCACCGATGTCATTGCAACACTTGTCTCAATGTACTGATTCTAGACCATCAGTTTTGCGAGCTACTTTAGCGACGAAAACATAACATATTCAAATCGGTTTAAGATAAAATCTCCAGTATTTGGACCATCAAAAAAAGAGGTAAATATAGCCACTGATATACTTATTACTCAAGTCCTAGCGTCGCTATTCCCACCAAGATAATTATTAAGAGCTAAACTCCTGGCTCAAACTACGCTACCCACGAAATCACAATGAAATCACCAGCTACAACTCAACTATCACAACACGTATTGAACAACAGGGTAAACAAACAGCGATCAAAGGAGCTCCTAATAGAATCGAGTTAGCATCTGGCGCAGACACCGACGTGTCCCTAATTGACAGTAATCAATTTCGCGTGGACCGCTTTCAATATTCTCTCATCTAAGATTTTTCTCGTTTCTCGTTCGTTTTTATATCGGCCTCTCGTCTCGTGAATTTATCGCTCAATTAGTCTTGTTTAATAGCCGCCTGCTCCGCTGATGTCTGCTTCTAGCGCCTTTCAGGGCTGGCCCGGATCGAAGGAACATATTTTATGAGCTTTTGTTGGCTGTATTTTTAGATTTCTGAAGTCATTCACAAAGGAATGTCACTATAACACACCTTTGAGAAGGTCCTCAAATTAAATATACGAAAGTATAATGAAACACTAATGAGAAGCTTTTTAATAAGCTTCTTGAATTAATACGGAGCAGGTGATTGGTAAATTAATTATAAATGCAAATAATTTTCATAATTAAAAGGTCGCTCTCAAATGACAACCTTGTCAACACAATTGACACAAGAAAAAAGTTCATATTAATATTGAGTACAAAGGCTTAATTAAGAAGTTACCAGAACACGCAGCCTTCAGACTTCAAGCAGAAATAAACTCCATTAATATGCGTGTCACTTGACGACTGCAAAACTGTCAATCCAACTTCAACTATGCTTGACAAGTAAACGTAAAAACAATAACATTCCCGCTTCGCAAACCAAATGCAGAGCGTTTACAATTTCACTTAAGAAGTTAATAAAAGAAACAGTCTGTCGCGACGTCTGACCTCTTAACTGTCAGACAGACGGACAGACTGACAGCTGACAAATAGACAAAAGTGCTGAACAGACGACCGCGCAGTTGCACTAGTTATGCACTTGCTATTGTTGTTTTTGCTTTAGAATGTCAATTGAAATGAATGAAATATGACAGAACATTTTGTTTTGTAGTGCTGTTTGCTTCGACATAGATATGCATAAGCTTGTTAATTGTTACCAGAGGCATTTGTACAGCACTGCTTATTTATTATATCTACAATAGAAGAATTAATAAACCTTGGATACAGCTAACTGGACCTTTAGTTTTAGGTTAAATAGTAATATTGAACCAAAAATTCAGCCAGTGAGAGGAAATGGCATGCAAAAGTAATAGACTAACTTTTTTTTTTATCAGTGCCTTTTTAATAGGCTAGCAGAAGGAGTTCAGAAAGTTGCTAAGTCCAAACTGTTACTAATTTACAAGAAGCATCATCAGCAGAACTAAAAGAAATACCAAATTTTTAACCCAGAACCAGCCCTGACGGCTTGAAAGACGCAGAGAAATGGGATTAAATTAATTGTCGCATCAGTCACGAGGGCGTCGGGGTGTTTTTTATTAGTCGAGTGCGCCCCGGGCCCCGCGCCCCGGGCCCCGCGCCCCGCGCCCCCCGCGCCCGCGCGCACAGAGTAAATCACGCGGAACCATGGACGTGGGAAACTGTGGAAGTGCTGAATTATTTTGTGGAAGTCAATTGGTGTTATATTTTTTGTGGAGTATTATTTTGCGAGGTTTGTTATGCTTGATTAATGTTTAGGTGGTTCGATAAGGGTTTTTGTGGTTTGTGGAGGCAGTCGTTGTCTCAGTGCTAAATGAAATTGCGTAAAATTGTGAATGTTACAATATCACAACTCAAATGGTATATATATTGTTAGATTTATCTGATATTTATGTAGGAGTTGGGCTTGACCAGAAAAACACTTTTTCAGGATTTCTTCGTTTATTTTGGCTCGTTAAACACAAAAATCTTAATACATATTCTTCATCTTCGTAACGTCTTGTTCGTTTTTTCATCATTTTCATTCTCTCCTCTCATTCACACACTCCCACCACTGATTCACTCATCTTACGTTCCATTCCACCAATGAATTTAATGTTTCTTAACTTAAATTAATTTAATTTCTAAGAAAATAGGCCCACGTCCACGAAATAGTCAACAAACAATAATCTGTATTCTATTATAAGTTTGTGGCAAAATTATAGTGAGAGAAACAAAACCAATCATTTACTAATACTAAATATTGCCTAACACAAATAAACCACATCCACGCAACCTCATTCGCGCCTCCACACTGGCGCGCCCAACCGATTTGTTCGTGCTTTGATCTTCGGCGCGATTTATCGACATTATTTTTAACGCCGATGCCCATCACTACGGCTTGAGTGATAGACTCGGCACTGAACTTATTGCCGACGTATTATTTACAAGTAAATTGGGTTTTATATAAAGCTTTCCTATTTGTTGTGTGTGTGTTATTACGGCGATATACGTTTGTTTTGTATGAGAATGAGTCGACTAGGTGGGTATAATCATTGTAATCTGACATAGGTATTTTCCAGATTATTATGTTCACTTCAATATTTTTATAATTATTTAATCTGATCCTTCCATGAATTGATGTCATTTTGGCTAGGAAAGGAGGAAGCTTTGGTACTTAAAGCCATCACCTGAGTGCCTTTTTTCTGACTAGCTTCAGAAACAAGGGGTATACTGTATATTATCTTGAATAGGTATTAAAATATAGATCTGTTACAGCACTTTTGGAACTATAAAAATATAATTATGTGAATAAATCTCATTAATATTGTGCTAGTGCTTACTATCATAGTTTACGTAATTATTTGTCGCAAAAATGAACGCGGGTTGCCCGTCTGAGTTGTGTTTTGTGACTGAAGAAGCGTGGAAAGGGCGGGGCGCGCGCGAGCGCAGGCGAAACAAAAGCAGGAGAAGTCCCCAAGTCCCTGTCAACGGAAATGTCTTTCAGATTGATCATAAACCCAAACTAGTTCAGGTTTTTGATCAAAAATCTGGATTGTTACAGGTTTATGATGAAATTGAGTTTGAAATGTGTCATCTTCCGGTTTTTCATCAAAAACCTAGATTTTTGATCAAAAACCTAATTTTATGAAAAACCTGCGACACATACACAAACAATCGCAGCAATCGCGAGACATGTGCTGTCGATTTTTTTAAAGATTTCTATCGTCTATGGTTAGTCCATCACCTCCTGACCTGATGATCATGAGACCAAAATGGCAAACGCCCGTCCAAACATAAAAAAAAATTATTTACTAAATCAGTCGATGCCTACTCCTTACTGTTAAGGAGTCGTACCTTCCATCATCAGCTCAGCTACATGAGATGATGATCACCATACGCAAGTACTTAAATTACTTCATAAGATTTGCGAAAAACGATGTTTGGGCCCATAAAATTTGAGGGTTGCCCTCGATTTCTCCATGATCCAATCATCAGATCCTGACTTGGTGACTATGGGACCATTTCAGAAGTATCTCCTTTCGAACAAAAAAAGAATTTTGAAAATCGGTCCACATTTGGCGGAGTAATCGCGTAACAAACACACAAAAAAAAAAACATACCGTCGAATTGAGAACCTCCTCCTTTTTGAAGTCGGTTAAAAAGTGGAGTTCAGGACAAAATATGTACAGTCGCCAGCACATCAAGCTACCTGAAAATGTCAAATTTTCCCAATCAACTTTGAGAACCTTATGATTTAGTGGTAAAGTTGAAAATCTACTAAATAAATTTGACGGATTGTAGTAGCTTGATGTGCTGGCGTCTGTACTTGAAGGGTTCAAAAGCACCCGTACTAAGCCGTAAGAGTGAGATTTTGTGAATTCAATACTCATTCCACTATACTCTTAACTGACGCAACCTGACTCATAGCCGGAGCTCAAAACTACCAGACACGACATACAAAATCATGACCGGAAACAAAAACTTCCAGACCAATACTTATGCAAATAAACAAATAAATGCACCGATCAATTCATAACTCAACAATACCATAAACCCACCACATATCTCACAACGACATCAAAGTACATACAAATTACAAAGCACTGAGCGATAACTCTATACGTCTGCTCATGACCGGAATAATAAGAGGGGTTATAGTATCATAAACATCATTTAATGTTATTGTGATCGTCATCGTTGACTGTAATGTTCCATCACTATAAGTTGAAGGATTGATGTTTCTTTGTTTTTTTGCAGTCACTATTGTTATGTGCGAAAATATTGTTTGAGAATCATGTGAAATTCATGAGGCATCTCAATGTCAAAACATAACCACAAGTATGTTTCATTATACAGCCTACTCTGTTCTCAAAATGGTATTTGGTCGCTCAATACAGGCCAGTAATGTTATCGTGCTTGGCTTGTTTAGGGCAGGTTAATTATATTTGCCCCGCATTGCCGAGGCGGGGGGGCTCAGTAACCGTGACTTGGGTCACCCACGGTGAAGCAAAGAGGAACCCGAGGAGGGGCCGCTCGTCAGGGCTTTTGCCAGTAAGCCAATGACGTAGCGGCCAACAAGTAGGTTGCGGTGCCGCGCTTGAGCGACATCGCAACTGAGGCGGGCCGCGAGGGAGGCATCGCAGCTGAGGTTTGGAGGCTGCGGCGGAAGAGGAGAGCCGGTATTGCGGTGCGCCGCTCTCCCTACCTTCCGCGGCCTTGACGGAGTCGCCACCGTCTAATGGCGGATGGAGCCGCAGGGGAAGAGTAGTGTTGGTATGATGTTGGCCGCTCTCCCCGTCCTCTGCGGCAGAAAATTGGCAGGCGGCGGGGCCAATGACCTGACCCGTCGTATAGGACCAAGGGTGCCCAGACACGGGGTCATCTGGCGCCTATGTGCTGGTTTGGTCCTTGGGGTGGTCACGGCGTATGTGTGTGTTTTGGTGCGCCGGTGATGGGGAGTACTCCCCAGAGGAGGGTCCGGTGACAGACATCCGCGGCGGGTTCACGGATGAGTGTCAACGCGTGCCCGTGTTCCCGCCGTAAGCGGCAGAGGAGGACACCGTGGAGTTTTATTGGGTTAGAATCCCACATAACTGCACTATCTCCCCGTAGTAGTGCAGAATGCATGAGCATTTCTCCACGATAAATAAAAAAAAAAGGTTAATTATATTATTTTGATTTTATACACGTAAACCTTCCAGAAAAACACCACGCCAACACGTTAATGCCAGCTGTCGCTGAAAACCAGCGCTGCATGGGGCTCTGTCTCGCGTGGGTCCATAGCACTATGCTGAGCGATGGCCGTTTTGCATGGATGTGACGCATATTTCCCCAACTGTTCTTTTTGTATTTGTTATCTTTCTTTTTGCCATGTTTACCACAAATACATAAACGTATTTTCTTTCTTCCTCTTTTCATTTTACCCTTCACTATTGACCTAATAATTGGATTCGAATGACGATCCTACCACAAACCTTCGACATCGTAGTAAGTCTTCCGAATGACGAGATACCCATTCAACAGGCTAGCTCAACAACAGGAACGCACCAGTCTCACTAGCATAAGAACAGTTACCTACTGTTAGCCTTCATCATCCCACTGCTGGGCAAAAGCCTCTCCCCATGACTTCCAGCTACTTCGATCTAAGGCTAAATTGGACCACTGGTCGTGCCTGAGACTGGACAGTATACAATTTCAATGATAGGCCGAATGTCAAAGTGCCAAACTTTAAAGCGGGTGCCAGACCAAGATCTAAGCTAAGTTAGTCTAGCTTAGCACGCATAGCTCAGGTAATTTTTCACACTTTTGTTCATAGTTTGCGGTGTGTACGCAAGTATGAAAAACTACATCAGCTCTACGAGCTCAGCTAGACTAACTGAGCTTAGCTCTTGATCTGCAACCCGCTTTAGGCTTCCATCTGCCCTAACAACCATCTAAAACCTTTTACATAATATATCACCAGTAAAACCATCTCTTTACCTCAACCTACTTACTGAGCCGATCAGCTTACACATCCAATAAATCCCTTCATGAAGACCTTCACAACTAAACAGACGTCAATATTCACAGCACAATGATCACGGCATGTATTACATGATTACAACACATGTACCAATCTCGAAGGACCGGCCATCTTGTGGCAACTTGCTATCATTTTCCGTTCCCATTGCAAGCAGTCGTATATAACCACCTCACGCAGTGATTTGCAGCTTAACTAGTGGGACATACGGACTGAAGGGATGAGCGAAATGGTCTCGCTACCCTTTTCTGACCCTTTTCTTCTTTCCGTATAGCAATTCCACATTTCTTCTTTCCAGATTTAAAGGAATCTAACTCGATTGGTCCGGGCGAAAATGACAAATGAAAAAAGTATCTAAGACATATGGCAACCAGCTTCTTGAACTGGTAGCCGTTTCGATTTCAACCCTGGCAAGCACCAATAGGATTAAATATTATATTCTCTTTCACTTGACTTCATCCTCATTCGTAGCCTAACTTCAACCATAACTGGGTTTGCCTCTCTTCGCTTGTGCCAATTCCCGCGCTCCAGTGCAAGTTTCTTCCAGGTCCTAGCCACAAGCAGTGAACAAGAGTAATAAATGATGCTTGTTTCTTTACCTATAGCAGGTTTAAGCGTTGACTTTTAATTAACTTTGTCTCAAAACAACTCCATTGTTATCAGGTATGTATATAAAATTCAGATTCTGCTCTCAGACGCCATACAGGCTTTAGAGCTTAAATGTAATACGATACATTAGCACAAAAAAGCAATACCTTACAAACTTTCTACATCAATCAAAATGATAAATAGCGTAACGCAATTCCTACAAAAAGTTAAGAAAACATTTAGTATTTTTCCAATGTCTACCACGAATTGTAAGTTCACCCATTTACATTCAGCATACTCGTCACACTGTCCATCCGTATGTCCCGTCCGTTTTCATCAACAGCCAGTCAAATAAACCAAAGAAACGGGCTTCGCATATAAAGGGCTGGATATGTCACAGCTATGCCTAATGAACTATTTGAATGTAGGCCTTATTGGCCGCGGATAAATAAAGAAATAAATGTGAAGTACGCGTCGTGCGCTCGCGCAAGCTAATCTGCTGTTTAAGACCGTATTCATAGTGTGGGGATTGTTGGGTAACTTTTTTCAAGGTATTTTTTGTCTAAGGTGTCAATCCATACATTTTATAGCCAATTACATTTATAATTGTTTATTAATCATTAAGATTACACATCATCTCTAGAAAATCAATTTTAAATAGGTACAACTGATAAAATAGAATAGAAAGAAAATTATACTTCAACAAATTCGCTATCGATTAAAACAGTGCCTAAAAAGCAGTCACCTAGAATTATCAAAATGTTTTGTGTACATACAATGGAGCAAACAATAAATCGATAACACTCTAAAAGATCCTCATAAATCACAAAAAATATACAAAATAACGCTTGACAGACATATCCCAATAACAAAATAATAAACACAATAATATAACTGTTATATGTAAAACTTATCATCGCTTGGAGGTCCATTCTGACAAGTTGTTGACGTCACAAAATGGTACGACTCAGTCAACAGGTCGAGCCAGGGTTGAAATCCGATGACAGATGCGGGTCACCAAGTAAAATGTTTATAAATTAAGTTTCGTGTTTATTTTTAATTTTATTTGGTTTGTGTCTGACCCTTTTGCATAATGACGTTGTTGTGTTTATTTCAAGAAGTTTTGGGACGTAAGCTTAACAAAATTAAAAGTCGCTGTATTTTAATAATAATTGGAAATAATTAACTACCACAGTGGCATAATTATTATAACGCCACTTATGATTTATGTTGTTTTATACAGTTGTTATCTCTTACACACTGCCCCGTTGGTCTCGTGGTTGCAAGCGCGACTGCTGAGTGTGGGTACTGGGTTAGATTCCCGGGTCGGACAAAGTGTTAATGGCTTTTCCATTAGGAATTTCTTAGTAACAGTCCGGAGTTTGGAAGTTGGGGGCTTAATACCCTCGGAAAACCGTAAAGCCGTTGGTCCTGCGCCTGATCTCTCTCCGGTCGTGTCGGATTGCCGTCCCATCGGACTATGAGAGTAAAGGAACAGAAAGTGCACCTGTCTTTACGCACACACTTGTGCACTATAATATCTCCTGCGTACCTGGCTAATATCATTTGAGATTGGCCACCGTGACCGAAATCGGTCGGGAGGCTATCATCTCTTACAGTTTTTAATAGCCTCGCGGAGCTAAGGACCTCTTAAAGTCACGTACTACTAACACGTCCGTTAATACCAAGGTACTCAGACCGGCATTACCTAGAGCACTTAGAACTACTATTTACCTCCTAAAACAAAGAGTCGTAAAACACACAACTGCTTGAAACATAAAAATAAAGCAACCGCCAGACTTTTCAGGCAACAGAAATTGCAACAGACAGGCAGCACTATGAATACACCGCGTTGCGAGAAGTGGGCTTCACGTTTGATTGAATGTGAAAATTATACGGCCGGTTGCGGCGACGACGACGCGCCAGTGTGGAGTGCTCTTTATATTACCAAGTTTTCCCATAGGAATAGTCGGGAGCCGCACTATGTTTGAATGTCAAATTAACATGTTTAAGAATATGTTAAGATATTTGATATTAATGTTGCTAGATAAATACTGGGAATATAAATTGCAAAACAATTGTGAAAGTTAAACGCTTTGTATTGTCAACATGACAAATGGACGTCTGGGCTGGCAAAACTACCTTTATTTATTCATGTAACGCAATAATATTGGCAGTAGGTATAATATAAAGTTAAAATAAGACGCAGTCCTTCAGTATTTACTGAAGGACTGCGTCTTATTTTAACTTATGAAAAATTATATTACCTATTTAGGTAATATAATTTTTCAATGACTTGTAGCGGTAAATTGATAAATTGTAAGCCAGTAACCACACACAAGTCGTTGGTTTCGCACATGTCCAGATAATAAAATAAAACCCTGTTATACGACTTCAGCTACAAAACTAGATGCAGTAAGTTTAAACACTCAAACGACTGGAGTTGCAGTAGGCTTCTGATGGTGAAAAAAACCATCACACTGGTGTAGAATATGGGAAAACTTGCCTCCTTCAGATCAGATGCCAAAAATCATCGTTTCATTTGATTTTGCAATACATACCTCTCGGTGAGGGTTCGCCCTTCGAGACCTGACAAGTACTGGAACAAGACTCCTGCACCCTAATTGCGAAATACGCTATCAATCTTAATCTGAATAATTTTGAAGGATATTGCAAATCCATTGCTTCATATGTTCGACAAATTTGTCTGCTCAACAACGTAAATAACGCAATGAATGTTGTTAAAAAGTCAGAATGAAAGCCATTGCTACTGTTAGTGTCTTACGCAATTATCCCGCTGATAAAGCACCATCATATCGTCTTCAAGTTAAGAACGCCGGGTTTTTGAAAAGCCCTTTATTTTAATATTCCATACTTATCTCGTCTTATTTTTTCTTGTTTAGACTTTGTTAGTGGTAACAAAGTCTAAACAAGAAAAAATTCAATTGTCAATTGGCGTGGGCCAATTCCAAGAAACCACAACACCTAAATGATCCACCTAATCCCCTCACAACTCCTGCAGCAGCAGAACCTGTAACTGGAAACTAACGAATAAATACAACACGCCTGTTACAATAAACGGCCGATGTCTCGGTTTATGTCCGATGTTAAATCCGTTGATTTTAACTGCAGTTTTATGGACTACTCGTGTTGATTCGGCGTCAAGTTACACGGGGTTGAGCACACTGGGTGATTATTGAGCTTCTTGATTTTTGAGGACGGTGTTTTCTGTGGCTTTGGATATTTTCAATTTTGTTTGGACGAAATCGCTTGGGGAAGTGGAGCTGCTTTAATAGATATTGGATGTGTTCACGGTTTTTCTCGTGTCGCTCGAATTAGAAGAAAATTCGTTCTTGTGTAACAAGCTACCAATGTGCATCAGGGACTAACGAGCTCTCGTGTTAATACTATAATGAGATGCAAAGGGTGCAAACTCAACTTGCTTAAAAGTCATTAACAACTAGAACAAGCTGAAAAATGGTAGTCTGAAGATGGCCCGTCCTTCTTATTATTCAGCGTTAGTGCAATTGTTAATAGACATTGGTCCTAATTAGAAGCCCGCTGGCTAATCTGTTGACCAAGACAGGAGATTTTCTCTCAATAATTAGGGAACAGCTGAAACAATCGCTCCGTGTGTACAATCAAATCGGTCGCTAACAATAAAATCCCCGCGATCGGCGCGGGCGCTGGCGCGTTTTATCGCACACATAAACACGTCAGTGCGGACGCAACACGTTAATTTATTTTATTGTCATTTAAAACTTTAATTTACGGATGTTTACTAATGTGTTGGACACGATGAGTGTCCGTCTGTCCTTGTGCGCTTTAGTGTTAGTTCAGTTCGAGGAAGTCTAGGAATTTTAGATAGTTATTGTTAAATGTTATGTGATGGCACTGTAGTAAAGTGTTGCGGACTGAAGCTTTGTATTGAGCGCTATATTATTTTAAACGCAGTGCATTTTCAAGACCATTACATTGTTTTTTAAAGACAAGCATGACAAGCGCACAATTTTAGCATAAATGTTGTGCTTAATTCAAAAAATGTACGACGATATTTGTCATAATAGAGCTGCTTTGCATACATCGACACTTAGAAATATATATTTCCCAATTCATATCAACGAAAACCCGAAAACTATCTTCAAGCTCTCACAAATCTTATCAAAAGTATTCAAATCAAATGTAAAACCTGGACCACCATCACACATCACAAACTCTTCACATAAAAACACGAGCGTATCTCACGAATTAATCCGAACCATAATTCAAAGACGTAAAATTTCGCTTCAAACTGCACATTTAAAAGTAATAAAATCAAAGAGATCTGAGAAGTAATAAAGCGTTCAAGTACAGAAGATTGTGGACATAACATACATATCTTTATCGTCGACGTCGCTCGTTCATTACACGCTGTAAAATATATTGGAACCAAGCTCTTAACGCAAATTGACGCGACATCTAGTTCTGGTGTGAGGAAATAAAAGTGTTGGCTGAGTAATCTGTTTGTTTTAATTATTGATTGGTTGTGAAATAACGGCTGAAACTTAAGTACCTAGATCTTATTATTTATCAAACTAGTTAGACCATTTAAAAGTAACACTTTAAAATATATGCAAAAATAATCGCACAAGACAGGGAGGACTTTGCCTAGTAATGGCACACAATATAGTCTAATAAAACAAAATAGTTTTGAAGCAAGACCATTTCTCGCAATTTTTAAATCTTAGAGATTGAACTCTCGTCTTTTAATATGCCAAAAATAAGAAGAAACAAAGGACCAAACTGGAAAAGGAAAAGTTTGCATGTGAATGGGTATAAGGCTTGAACTTCGCCTGCTACCAAATTATCAGACACGCCTCCCTCAATGTGCGTGTGGTGTGAGGGCCACTTTGTTAAAACTCCTTAAAAATGTGCTTAGGATTTAGTGAACATTCCCAAAGAATTGTGAAAGTTGGAATCAGATTTTGTGAAAGTCAAATAACCGAGTTATGGACTGTAAAGTTGGGCCCTCAGTTCTCACATGAGGATTGAGGGCCCGCCTGAACCTGATTAACTATGGACACTACAGAAAAAGTCTTTATGGCAAAATCTAAGCTAATGCCAAACAAAATTTGTGAAAACAAGATATTATCGCAAAACACTGTCCTACTTTGTATATCTTCGTACAAAATGGGCCCTCAATTCTCATACACGTAAAAGTTTATTACGCAAATAAAATTAAATCATTAACTTACAGCTACTGTTTCAAATCCTATATGCTACCAAATAAATTGTGAAAAATTGTGAAAGCAAGAACAGGTCACCACTTTTTGTTGTTTGAAAGTTTATGACCTTGATAAAATTCGGGTCCTCAGTCCTCCATTTCTTTTGCTTTCGTTTTATTACGCTTATTGTATGAATGATAAGACAAATACAAAATTGTCTCTTTTTGTGAATAAAATTGTGCAACAAATTCAATACCAGAAATAAATTAAAAGACCCTTTATTGTATAAGAAAATCGAGTTTTATTTATATTCTCTGAATTAGGAAATAGGGTGACCACAATTTCTTTTAGATTGCAGTAAAGATAAGTAAATGTAGAGTCATAGGTGTTAATAAACTTTCTTCGATTTTTCGCTTATTATCGTCATAGCATTTGAAATGACAATTAATTAATACATGACATTTGTAATGACCAATACTATCAGCGAAAGGTGGAGGAACGAATTCAGTTGCTCCGATAAGTTCGTACACCTTTGATTTTATTATTATTATTGTAAATATAATAAATTATAATATATAAATATAATAGTTATTCTTGAACAGTTATCACAGCGCTAGGTGGAGGAACGAATTCAATTGCTCCGATAAGTTCGTACACCTTTGATTTTATTATTATTATTGTAAATATAATAAATTATAATATATAAATATAATAGTTATTCTTGAACAGTTATCACAGCGCTACAGTCCAACTTAAAGGAAATTTTATTAAACAATTAGGTACTTATAAAATTATGAGTACCTATGTATCAAAATAAACGTACCTTAAATGTATGATATCTTGACCGAAGACGAGCGAGTGTCTTGACCGAAGATCAGTTTGCGTATTAAAAAAATATTATTATTTTTATTCTTCACTATATATTTGTTTCATAAAACTCACCTTAATGCTTTATCACCTACAACTTCCGCTGCACTATCATTAACCATAATTGTTTAGTAACTACAATAAATATTAAAACTGTTGTGCATATACGAGTATGTAAACAATAAAATAGTTTCTGAGGTATGATTACTTTGCAACAGCAGAAGGAACTAAAACATCACTCAGAATCGCCACTAAGAAAGTATATAAAATGAGGGTAAAATATTGTCACTCTACTCACATACACAATAAAAAATAGTTGATTTCGGTATCTATTAAGATTTGTAGTTTTATCATAATTCTTATTTGTAACAAATGACACCAATTTGTTGCACAATTTTATTCACAAAAAGAGACAATTTTGTACTTTTCTTATCATTCATACGTTATGCGTAATAAAACGAAAACAAAAGAAATGGAGGACTGAGGGCCCGAATTTTGTCAAAGTCATAAACTTTCAAACAACAAAATGTGGTGACCTGTTCTTGCTTTCACAATTTTTCACAATTTATTTGGTAGCATATAGGATTTGAAACAGTAGCTGTAAGTTAATGATTTAATTTTATTTGCGTAATAAACTTTTACGTGTATGAGAATTGAGGGCCCATTTTGTACGAAGATATACAAAGTAGGACAGTGTTTTGCGATAATATCTTGTTTTCACAAATTTTGTTTGGCATTAGCTTAGATTTTGCCATAAAGACTTTTTCTGTAGTGTCCATAGTTAATCAGGTTCAGGCGGGCCCTCAATCCTCTATGTGAGAACTGAGGGCCCAACTTTACAGTCCATAACTCGGTTATTTGACTTTCACAAAATCTGATTCCAACTTTCACAATTCTTTGGGAATGTTCACTAAATCCTAAGCACATTTTTAAGGAGTTTTAACAAAGTGGCCCTCACACCACACGCACATCTCCCTCAAGTATCTCCAAACTCGGTTTAAACAGAAACTGTTCGATCCAATCCGATTAAAACTGCAAGATAACAATCGTTATTACCAACTGTTACAAGATCCGGGTCCTATCTCCTACCGGGCCTATTACACAACGTTCCTCAACGGGCCGGATAATCAGCCCGTTCCCATTCGGGCTGGGTCTTCGGGGCCCAATAATCGAGTGGGCAACTCGTCTGGCCTACGTTTTGTGAATTTTTACTGACAGACCTCCGTGACCAGCCGGTGGGCTGGCGATAGAGATTTGGTTCGATGGTTACCGTGGTACATTGAATATTGATTGCTTGCATACTTGTTAGGATTGGAAAATTCCGTTGGAGTTTGGTCAGGTTGGTAGTTGTCGAATATCGTGTTCAAGACCTTAGCAGTTAAGGATATATTTGATTCGACAAACCGCTTCAACGACAGATCCTGATAGTTTTTCTGTTATTCCTCAAGTTTAGATACAAATAGTACAGTGCTTGTGGCACACCTATTATGTTTAGGGGCATGCGGTGCTAACCTGTAAGAAATTCTTACACTAACCCTAGATTATGGTATAGTTACTTTAAATATTTACAGTGTAAACAATTGTTGGTTGACCAATAAAGGAAAATAAAATAGTGCCATTCATAAAAACCATGTTAAAGAGCAGATTGATGCTTTAAGGCTCTCGCAAACAGGCGCGACGTGACGGTGCAACACGATTCTGGTAGAACAATTTCCATGAAGTTTTATAGAAACTGTTATACTAGTGTCTCGTCGCGCGTGTCTGCGGGAGACTTTAATGATATTGCTGTGAACGATGATTAATTTAGACAAAGTTGACTATAATAATTATGTAGAGATTACCCTCAAAATCATCATATACTCGTAGATAGTATTATATATAGATCACGGATACTGGGGATAAAAAAACAAAAAAAAAAAATTCGTGATTTAACTTGCAATTATATACAACCATTCAATATATTGATTTACATATATCCACTAACAGGATACCACGACTTCAATCAATGATATATAGCGGTTGTTTCCGATCGCCCAAATAGCAGTACTACCTGCATAAAATAACAATCAAAATAACATTAGCTAATTAACAAGCGTAGTTTTAAAACTGCCCATATAATTTATAATTGCAGTCCTACGATCTGTGACCCGTCGTGAATATGAATTGTCGACCACCGGCCGTGGGTTAACACTGTGAATGCTAAGTACATGTTTTTTGCGTCACCTACAGCGATGTCGGTCCGTGATTGCAATTTATTTTCGTTTGCAACAGGGTTAGGTGGTCGTTGCATTTGTATAACTCAATTATCTGTTGAAGAGGATAAAGTTAAGACAAAGAAATCTCGTCGTTTTGGAAACACGAGTGCATATTTTCACTAAAAAGATTTTTAATAAGGATCGCCCTCATATCACAACCCACAAACAGAGATGTGACTTATCTAAGATACAAGTATCTGAAATACAGATACAAGATACAAAATACGTATCTTGTATCTGTATTTCAGATACTTTTTTGAAATGCATTTTGTATCTTGTATTTAAATACCTGTTGTTTGGTATCTTAGTATTTTGAAGATACTATGTTTGCTAAAATACTTTTAGTAATTGGTGATTTTATTGTGACATCTTAGGTGACAATAATTTTAAATATTAACGTTGTCTTAAATGAAACTGAACGCATTATTAAATCTTCAGTCTTTTAGGGCCGAATTGATAGGTGGCGTGGCAATTCTTTCTTT
The DNA here is from genome assembly GCA_927399505.1 of Luperina testacea. Lineage (NCBI taxonomy): Eukaryota > Metazoa > Arthropoda > Insecta > Lepidoptera > Noctuidae > Luperina > Luperina testacea. The sequence goes on from OV656761.1 coordinate 2,142,764, forward strand.
CTACAAAATGTTATTGGCTATGCCCCTTGTCATTTTTAATTATTTCGCATAATAGTCTGTGTTTGAGGGAGACAGACACATAAAAGTTCGGTCGGTTGGTCGCAGCTATGAGAAAATTGAGTCTTTTCTTTAAGCCTTGACTTTTTCATAACACTATCTAAAAAAAAATAACACAATATTTTGACGGCTGTTTATACAGTATGTGTGTATTGAAATAACGATTAAAACTGCATAAAGAACAAAAAATATTAACGCGATAATCGCGATTAAATTTCAATAAAATAAAACGCGATTTACATGTAAAAAAATAAACTTTCATTAAAAAAAATGTTTTTTTTTACAAAAGTATTTTATCTATAAAAAGTATTTAAAAGATACGTATTTTATATCTTGTATTTCAGATACCATTACAGAAAGGTATTTGCATCTGGTATCTGAAATACTTAATTTAAAAGTATTTTGCATTTTGTATTCCAGATACTTTATTTAAGGTATCTTGTACATCACTGCCCACAAACATCTTGTAATATTTTGTTCTTGTTCTTAGCGTATCAATGGCAAAAAGTTCAAACATCTTTGGCCCAAAATTCAGCTGCGCGAACTCCGCTCACTGACGTAGTCATAAGATCATCAAGTGGTCATGCGGCGCAGATGGAAATTGGACCATTGTCTGTAGGGATGTTGGTCAACCATAATTTGAAACCATAATTTCAAATGCCAGTTTACTCAAACGTCCTCACCAATAACTATGACTAAAATGACATATTCAGCAAAGTAAAATTAATCAACTATGACCAATAATTCTCATTAATTCAATCAATCAATTCAATTCTCATCTAATAATGACAGACTCGCCTTTTTCAGTATTCAAGGCCCACACACAAATCATGATCATAACCAAGACCATAACAATTAAAGTCTTACTAACGACTAAAGTACTTGACGACACGTAAGGCTGCAAACATTATTCGAAGATTTATGAGGGGCACGTGAAGATCACGGCATTAATTCGACTGACAGTAGATGGATTGACGTAGATCTACAGCTTCATTCTCTTTGTCTATAGCACAATATGAAGGTATTTCTCGTTACTTAACTACTTGAAATATGTCCTGGCGAGGTTGTAAAACATTGCCAAGATGTTGTGAAAGTAACACTAGAAAGAGCTAAGAATCTCACTGCAAAGGATGGACGTATAGGTAACATAAAACTAAAATAACGATGACGGAGGACTTATTAAAGTAATTTCTTAGCAACAAAGTGAAAGGACACTAATATAAGTTCAAACGATAAGGAATCAAAACTTTATTTGAAATAATGAGTTTATGATTCAACGTCTCAAAATTAAATTCTATTGACCTGTACATTCTACTGTTATACGTAGATGAAACGCCATTGCAGATAATCAAATGGACTATTTATTTTAATAGTTTGTTAGTTAATTTAGCATAAGAAGTGTATTCAGTGTAGGTACGTATTTTTAGCATTAAATACATTCAGGACTTAACTAACGGATCGCAACCACAAAATAGGACTAAAATGTTCAAAAGAGCTTCTTGATTATGATTCAACTTACATTTTCAATGATTCTTCGGAAGCACAACCTTAATCCTGGCACTACCATACTCAATGAAGACCACACACGAACGGAAGAGATACCAATCTTAGACTGGCTGGCGGCTCCAGGGACCTTATTGTGGGAACTACGTGTTGATAATCCAAAGATCGTGTATGAAAATTATGAATGAGATTGATGAAGATAACATTCTTTGGTTTATTATGTTCACGTTCGTCATAGCAAACAGTTTACGTATATGGGATGTTCGGAGTAAAAAATATAAGGAGCTGCTAGTTTCCTTTTGTTTTTTTTTGTGTCGTTTCTATAGAATTAGCCTACCTTTCCAGGTGGTACCACCACCTGGAAAGGTAGGTGGAAAGGTAGTTTAAGGTGTGACAAAACACTGTCTCATAGATTTTTCACTAAACACAATTTTTGTTAATGCGTCGAAAGAGTGAACCAAAAACTATGGCAGAAATTTTTCGTTAGTTATTAAAAAAAATCAGCTGTTTCATACATTTTGACCGCGTAGGTCGCTTCTATAGGAAACAGTTGTTTTTTTTATATAATCGTCGTATAATTATAACGTCGGGTGGTCCAGAATCATGAACTGAATCCAACAGGTAACAGGTTGTGCGTCGACGTCCCTGCCACTCTGTATTGTTTTGGCTGGCTCTGTTAATACCCCTGCTACTTACAGTTTCTGACACCTCACAAGTAAACCTTGCCAATCCACCAGACACGATGAACACTAGCCTCCTACACCCACATAAAACCATAGGGTGGTCCACACCATACAGAGTGCAAATCAAAAACATTCACAATATGATAGCGTATGCTCCGTAGCATAAATCACGGGTAAAACAATGGGTACAGATACCGCCGATGCTATAAAGATGGTAGATAAAGTGATCGTCCGCCCCCTACCGGCGGTCGCTCCCATCAATCATTATAATAGATGAGCTGTATCCTGCGAGGATGTTAAAGGATTGGTTGGTGTTCATTGAGGAGTTTGTTCTTCTTTCTTAATGTTGAGTGCCGATGTGTTGATTGTGGAGATGTAAGTTATCGAGTACAATTACTATTTGTTGTAATTTGACAGTTATTTTTTCACCAGATGTATAAATCTTTATCTGCAACCTCTAAGTAGGAACCATTTGCTCCAGCTATTTGTATCAATTTTAAATAATTTGAAGGTAAGGCAACGTTGTTAACCATACAAGGTCTCTAAAATCAAATAAGTAATAGGTTTCTGAGAGTTTAAATATTCTAAAAGAGATACCTAAATCTCGTAAGCCATCAATGGACTTCATCCAACAAAATTCCCTCAGAATATAATCGCTATTACCTTAAATCTCTTCGAGAGTAAGATACCGTCAAATAAACCAAATAGTATGTCTTATCGCAGACTAACTACAGGTCTGGTTGCAACTGCATCACGTTCTTCATCCTATTCAGTTTAGATAGATATTTTTACCCCGACTTGCCTCAGGCGTCGACAGGGATCGTCACTTCGTGAACAATTTAGATTGGGATTCGAGACGGTAATTTTCTTGTTGGACTTTCAAGATCAGAATTGTAATGGAGTTACGAATTCTTGTTTTTCATCTAAACTTGTTACCGGGGTATTACTGAAGTATTATTGGATCACAAGTATGAAGCTTCCTGTTGCATTAGGTAAATATGTACAACAATTTTAGACATAAAATGTATGTATGGTGAAAACAAATTATAGCTAAGAATAACAGAAATAGAAACAGTAGCAATCGTTACTTCACTATATGACAGAGTAGATTAATGGTAAGGGTTCCGCGGGGTAATGGCAATGGTTTTTATTTTGACAAGTAAACAACGTTCATTGCGTTATTTACGTTGTTGATCAGACATTTTTTTTTAACTTATGAAGCAATAGATTAGCAATATCCTTTAAAATATTTCAGATTGCGATTGATAGTATGTTACGGTATAGATTATGATCGAAATTATCGCATTATCAATATAAAAGTGTCAACAGAATCCAACCACAAACGGAACTGGCCTTTTTTAAACCGGCAACATCAGACAACACCAACCTAAGTGACACATTACAGTCCGATTCAATTTAGCATATCTGTGGTCAAAGGCGCCGCCCCCTCTCGAGAGCAGCGCTGACCCTCGGATCAAAGGACCGACGGTCAATGAAATGATTGGTCCTTTTAACTTGCGACGGAACAAGTGTGATTTTTAAACTTCAAGGAGGATGTTTTGCAAGTACTTTTATTTTGGGGTTCCTTATATTATTATGTAGAACTTGTGCACCATATTAAACTCGCTTCCTATGGGTGTAGTCACGACTAAAGTTAAGAAAATTGATAGTAGCATGTAGCATCCTCATGTACTTGTATACTTAATGTACAGACGCCAGCACATTAAGCTACCCGAAACTGTCAAATTTTCCCAATCAACTTTGAACTTTATGCTTTAGCGATAAAGTTGAAAATCTATTAAAGAAATTTGACAGATTGTAGTGGCTTGATGTGCTGGCGCCTGTACTGCACTCATTAATCTATTCTATTAGTTACTAGCTTTTACCCGCGGCTTCGCCCTCGTGGATGTCAGGAATATCATGTATTTTTTGCGCGGAAACTTAATTATTTTTCTAAAATAAAAGCCTAGTTGCTCCTTATAACATCAGCTATCTGTTAGTGAAAGTCCCGTCAAAATCAGTCAAGCCGTTTCGAAGATTAGCCGAAACAAACTGACAGACAGAAGGACAGACAGACAAAACTGATAAAAATTGTTTTTTTTTTTGTTATAAGTACTTATAACAAAGAACATTTTTTATCATTATTGTCTGTCTGACTTTCTATAATATGTACTTTCATGCATTGAGTAAAAAGCTGTTATTTCGACATTACCAACTTAATTTTATTTATTTAGTAACAGCGACCCGCGGTTTCACCCGCATAAGTTTCGATCCCGTGGGAATATCGGGATAAAAACTATCCTATGTCTTTTCCCGGGACTCAAACTACCTTTATACCAAATTTCATTTAAATCGGTTCAGCGGTTTAAGCGTGAAGAGGTAACAAACAGACAGACACACTTTCGCATTTATAATATTAGTATGGATATAAATAAGTTTTTAGGATTTCTCTGCTGCATTCTAAATGGCTCATTACCCGAGTCAAAAAGCTCAATCTCGTATTCTACATTTAGTTATTTTTGACCGTATATATAGGTAACTAAAAGCCCATAGAAGATGGATATAGTCAAACAGATAACACCCTTATGAGTGACCCAGCCGACCCCATGATCTATGGCACATCCCTTGTCGGGTCGGGTACCGATGACCCCAGATTATTGGAAACGTTAATACAAACCAGTTATATTCTTTTTATAGTCTTATCAGTAGCTTGAACCTTATCTGCTTGTGTTTTATAGACTCTTGACGTATCAGGATTTGATAATATAATGGATGGAGATGATATTTAAAAATTATTGTAGTTGTTGTATCGTTGTTCTACGAACTTGCTAAAAAGATTATAAATTCTAGTAAAGTAAATTTAAAAAAAATAGTTTTACAACTTTATCGTCCATCTATATAATCTTCTATATACAAATAATAAAGCTGAAGAGTTTGTTTGTTTGAACGTGATAATCTCTGGAACTATAAAGTAAGATTTGAAAAAATATTTTTATATTTGATTCTTGAGGAAGGCTATAAACTATTTAACATCACGCTAGAACCCTTAGGAGCCGAGCAAAATTAAAGGAATTCGCACAGACTTTAATATAGTCGTACTGCTCATAATACGAGTAGATAGCTTGACTTCAACGTTCATCGATTTATTCGTATGACATACCTAGTCATTATGGCCATATCAAAGCAATACAATTATTCGATCGATAGCCGTTTGTTTAGCTGGAAATAATTAACTAACAATGGATTAAAATCGTTTAGTAGAGAAGCATTTATCTACTTAGGTAATTACTAAACGTTATTTTGATAGTTCCTTTGCATATTTGATGTATCCTTTTTTGGTGGGATATCTTTAAAAGGCGTTCGGTCTTTGTTGGATAGGACCGGGAAAAAACCAGCACTGGGGCTCTGTCTCGCATAGGGTCTTAGCATTATGCTAAGCGATGGCCGTTTTGCGTGGATGTGAGGCATGTTTTTCCCCCAACTTGTTATTGAAGTGAAAACTTTTTAAGGCGCGTTGGGCATTTTGTGAGATGGGGAAGAACCTTCGAACTCGCGGGACTTTTACCGTAAGCGACACCGCGCGTGTTTTGTTTCTAAGACGATTAAAAAAATACCCGCTTCGGATGTGTTCGGCTGTCCTCGGGATGTATAATGTATATTCGGTATGTCAGTGAGTGATGGCAAAGTATTCTGTTTGTGTTTTGTTTTCACTTTTGTCGGCACTCCCGGAGTGCCACTGTTTTTTTGTGTTTTTGTTCTTTTACTGCGTCATGTTTACCGCAAATAAACTTATTTTCTTTATTTCAGGTGGAATTTCAGTGTGTTAGGCGTGAAAGTGGTTGCCTACCCGATGCCTCAGAGCAGGACCAGCCCTCTCACGATCCCGCTCGGCAGCCTCCTCCTGGAATATTTGATATAATGTGAAAGAGTCAGACTTCACCAAAAGGCCAAAATCAAAACCATTGCATTACGACAAAGTCGACAGATTGCATTACGATTAGGTACCTTTCAAATCTATATTTCCAAGATAATTTCATACCTAAAACCAATAATTTTGAAATTCTTAATATCGATACTTAAGTCAACGATGATTCACAAGAAAAATTACAGAGAATATCTTTTAAAAATGATGACCAATATGCACGGTAGTGTAACATGTAATTTGAACCAATTTGGCTTCGCTCAATTATGTAATCATGTACGAAAGATGTATTTTGGATGTACTTAACATTTTCAATATCGAAAACACGTTATTATTTATGTAATTTTTGATATAATGATTAGTTTTTAATATAAAAATATGTATTCCTGTCACTTTTCACTTACGTGTAGTGAGTTTGATGGTAATTGGTGTTTCAAATTGGATAGTTCTGAGGAGCGAAATAAAAAATCAAATGATTAAATTATTAATTTAAAAGAAATGGCGAATGCCTTTTAATTTATTTCTACTAAACAAGAATATTCGTATTAAATAACTGATTTATTAGTTAAATATTCAATGAACACAGTTTGGCCAAGCTATTATATATTTTCGTAAACTTCGCTTTTGTCTTGCCAAGGCTCTGCTTTCAATTTCTTCATAAACTAAAAAAGAAAAACATACTCAAACACGTTCATCTTCATTTCCATATAGTTTTCACTTATTCTGGAATACATTTCACATTGCTGTATATTCTAATAACTCACTGACATCCTCATTATCATTTTGAACCCATTTATAGCCGCCCCTGCTATTAACGCTATCATTCATCCACAGTATCACGCAATTTACGCCCTTTTGTTTCTGGTAACAAAAGACAAATTACCGCAGCAATGAATGGTAGTACTGCAAATATTAAGGATGGTATCCAACGTGGCTGTAAATTGGCCACAAAAAGAGCTAACATAGCTCCAAATTTTGAACCAGATGCGCTTAAAGAGGAGCCCGTGTTCCTTATTGGTGTTGGATACTAAGTACTAAGTATAACTAAATGACTCAAAAGTTGACAAAAACTGACAATACTCGGATTCCCATGCTGATGCTGATGATGAAATAAGACTAGTATAGTCATAGCCAGCCACTCCGATGATGATAAAGAAGCCAATCGTTCATGCTTTCCTTCCGTACACTTTTGTGATGACTGTTGCTAGTGATGTCATTAATCGGCATCTGGAATAACACAATTAAGAGCTTTAGTTGACAAAACATAATTTTAGTTACAGATTTCCCCAAAACATATCTTTACAAAAAGTAAAAAAAAACGAAACTCAGGAGCTAGTTAAAATTATATAAAAAAATAAAGACTTTTTTGTTAGCCTATACTTTCCCACTGCTGGGAAAAAGGCCTCCCCAAATCCTTCCAGGAACTCCTTTCTCGCGCCACCTGGAACCAGCAAAGATATAAATATTTTTTTATAATACAAAAAGTCAACACCTCCCCTTCATTTTTAACCACAAACAAGCATCAATCAATTCAACTGACCTCTATAACTCCAATTACAGCCACGACGATGAATATATTCGACCCAAGCACCGTGTTGTATTGATTGATACCGTAATATCACGCCCCCGTCACAAACCACACGGTGCATGATGACATCTCGCATCGTTATCATAGAGATAGAGAGTCACTTTATTTTGAATAAGTCCAAGTAATACATAATTCAGCTTTTTCGATGTTGTCCTTTATGTTGGCAGTTCTGCGGTTGTTACTGGAAAGTTATTAATACTTATTAATTACTAGCTGATCCGACAGACGTTGTTCTGTCAAAATTTCAATATGGTCAGGAGTTCATACAAAAATTTCATAGAAAGAAAAATAGATAAAGTCATGAGACCAGTGAGTACCTATATGTACTTAGACCATTTTCAATCTTTGCAATGTCCATATGTAAGCGTAGAAATGCAATCAATAAAAATCAGGTAGGCTGTAGGATCAGGTGATTCTGATAAACTATAATTGAATTTAGAATGTTATAGAATATATTATAGTCATAGTATGCAAAACCTGCAAGTGTAGCATCGGCTACATAATCAGGAAGTAACGCCATAGTATCAACAAATTCTCTATGTTGTAGTCATACAATCTCCAAAGTAAATACAGCAGTAAGTAATAGACATGATGCCTCCACTAGCTAAGACTACTAGTAGTTTTTGCAAATGCTGTGGCAATCATGAACATGACGTCAATTGAAGCAGAGAGGATCATCAAACTCAAACTCAAAGCACTTATTTCAATTAAACCTTGTACAGGCACTTTTGAATTGTCAAAATTTAAATAGTCTGTCAGTTAGTCAGAAAGTTGAAGCTAGTTGCCCATTTCAAAACGTAGATCTCTATGGAGAAGAACGGACAAGAAACTCCATGGACATTCTTTTAAATTTAGATATTACATAATCCTGGGTACATTATTATTGTTACTTCTATATGTGAGAACAATGTAAAAAAATCTTTTTTTAAATTGTTCTCACATCATCGCTTTACTATAGCAGAATCTGAAAACGAAAAAAAAATGACAATTAATTAATTATTAACTCGGATAAAGGCTAAAGAATATAATAGAATAGAGTCTTTATATAAAAACTGAAAAGCAAGCTTATCTCACCTGTCAGAAATCCATCACAAAGCAGCAATGCCGATCACCAATTCAAACATGAGAACCATTTGCGTGAAGCTTGCCATCCAAGCTCTGTCTTAATTTTTGATTTACGACAGAGCTTGCTAAAGTCTGATATTAAAGTTAGTTCAAAAATGTCTTTATCAAACACATATTCTATGCTTACACCTATCGTAATAGCTTGAATTTTTTATTAAAACTGTGGCATTGTGTTTTTGTTCTTTACAAACGAATTCTGGGCTGGTGTAGGGAATAATATTGAAAGTGTATTCCACATAACAATCAATCTACCCAAAGATACTACTGTAAAATGTTATAGCTTGACATCGTCCAAATGCACCCATCGACTTAACCACATAATAGTCTTTAAACTCTTCCTTTTCCTCTTCTTCATGTCTGTCTTCGACATTACATCTGTCACAATAAATATTAAACCTCTTATTGTCGGGAAAAGCCTTGGCACTGAAAAGAACATTGAATTATTGTCCGTTAGGTTGTAAAAATATTTTGACATTGTAATAATATAAATAGGTTGCTACACTTTTTTATTAGGAACACGATTAGACTATTTGTCATACTATGTTGAGTCGTTAAAAATGTATATGCCTTAGCATTATGATGCCAAGTCGTATTTGCCGTGGAATTAAGTGGACGTTTCTCGTGTCCAAGCACCATCATTATGATGGTAAATATTTGGCAATAAAGTTACTTATAATACGGTATTAAGATGTTTATTACAATAATTTATTGCATCCATTGAAGGCATTATGCTTATGATATCGTGGTAAGCTGATGAGTACACATATTTTAAATAAGTAGTAAATACAATTTGAAGCCTTTTCACAGCAACACCAGTAGCTTATCAATTCCGTCACTATCCATGTAAATATTATTTTTCAGAAAATACGTCTATGAACGTTTCTGTGCAGAGCTTATTATATCGAACAAGTACACTTAACTAACGTTTCTATTATTTATCTATTTGGTATCTCAATCTTTACCGACATATTTTACTTTCAAATAATCTTACTGAAGCAACAGCATCTCCACAAACAAAAGAACTACTAACACCTAAAGATTGGAAACCCGATAGCCCTTTAAAAATAAGTCTTCAGAATTCATACGAGGCTTAAAACGTTCCTCGTTAAGTTAAACATGTTGGAGGCACATATAATAACACATCGGTGGCAGCCAGCCTGTAATTTGAGGCACTTTCGAGTCACTCAATCAGGTAAACGCCGAGTGAAGCCGTTACTTAAAACCCGACACTCGAAACGTTATATAATTCCATGTAATTGTGTTGAAAACTTTTTGAAAACAAAAGTGTATTGTGACGAAATGGTAGTGGTATGTAATTTTGTCGTACGGGGTGATTGAATTCTGTGCGCTAGGTTGTGTCAATTTTAAAGTAATGTGTATGGAATTAGAGGGCGCTAAGTGCGGTTGTCGGTTCCTTTTTCGAGTTTCTGACTTTTGTTATTCTTTTGTTTTTTTTTTGTTTTGACGGCAATTTGGAAGTTGTTTGTCGTTTGCAAGCTGTTCCTTGTGTTTTACCTAACTACCACCTTCAATATTTGACATTTAGGTATTTGACCAACCTCTTCCAAAGCCTGCTGCCAATAATCTACAAATAATGCTCTGGTTATCAAAACCACAAACTGTTCCTATATTAATGATGAAAACTTTGACATCAAAGACCTGAAGGCCAATTCTCGTAAAATCTTCAAAATCTAGTTGCAATTTCATCTTACAATCAATGTCAAAAACTATGTAGGGGAAATAGAGGTATTTTTGATAGATTGAGACTGAGATCAGACGATGAACGTTCTTAAAATTACGCGAATTGCCCCTCTGATGTCGTATTTTATCAAATTCTTGGACTTCTCTTGCTATTTTACATTTTCCATAACAAGACAGAACACAGAACAACTTGACCAAAACAAGTTCTCAACCACCGATTTAAGCAAATACCTTTCACATAATAACTAACCCTCTTTCCGTGTTACGAAACCATCGGCCCAAAGACTGACCACACAAACGCGAGCCCCCTACATCATCAGCGGCAATCCTGGCAGACCTTTCAGTCTAACTAATGGTTATCGCATATAATGTGCAGCCTGTAACCGCAGCGTTGGATGCGAGATGACTAATCGTGAGTAACTTGATAGAGATGGGAAGACGGAATCGATTGTAGCTATCAATATCTTGGGTTATGTTCTTGAGGACATTATTCTTAATGTTAAGTGATTTTCCGTCCTCATCATGTTTTTACATACAAACATAAACTCACGGGTTCTTCCCACCGCAGTTGGCAGGAAGTGCAGGAACTACAGAATGCCACCTGGTATGATCCTCACAAAGTCGAGAACCGAAGGAAGTAGAAGAACATCGTACATAAAGCCATCAAGGCTTTCAGGGACACGACATTCAGTAATAAAGTACGCGACCAAGATGAAGACGATTCTGTCTTAGTACTTTGACTTTGTTTACGTTCTCGTATCGGGTCTTATACGCATGCCGGTTGTGAGTACTACGCACCTGACCATTGTGAAGAACATCACCAATAAGGTCATATATGTCCTTCTAGGGCGTCTAGCCCTCCCAGAGTTTCTTTTTTATATTATCCTAACTAATAATAAAAATGCGAAAGTAAGTTTGTTTGTTACCTTTTCACGCCTAAACCCCTGAACCGATCATCCTGAAATTTTGCATATACGTTGTCAGGTGTACAGAAACGAACATAGGATACCTTTCATTCCAAAAAAAAAGCTTCCGAGGAAAACAAGAATAACGTTATTATGATAGTAGATGGCGCCACGTGTCTTTCGAACGGAATCGACACTTATGCGGGTGAAACCGCGAGGCGCTGCTAGTATTATATAAATCCTTGTGACTAAAATGAATGGATGAACACTGCTGCTACTTTAGTGTCAATACAAACCATGCAAATTATTGCAATTATTATTATTCAGTCGTGATGAAACATTAGCAATGGGTGAGGATGGTAGCAGAACTAGAAGCCTAGGTCCAACAAAGATATTGTCACTTTTAGATACCTAGGAGGCAAAACTTAAGGATAACATAAATAGGTAGCTTTAGCTAAGTTTACTTGACTTAAGTTGTCCACGAAAGGACAAACATTTCTATATGATTAAGAAGCATCTTGAAATCGATCGATTCCTCAAATCGACCAACAAAATCGATACTACAACCACCTCTACAGCCAGCCACTTAGAGCCACAGATTTATAGCCCCCCTGGAGCCCCAGTCACTGGTCATTACCGTGATCCGACGCGCCATCACGTCACTCCGTAATATCGGGCCGTGGCAAATTGATGGGAATGCCTCCGATTTGCTTTGCCCGTAAAGTGGACTGTTTGCGGGCAAACCGCTCGTTATCTTACAGCACTCATTTTGGTCGATGGTTTTGGAATTTGATCGTGGGTTCTTGTTTTGATTATAGTGTTTTTTTTTGTGGTCTAAAGGTTGGCTGGTGTCGAAGATGTGGTCTCAAATGAAGATTTGCCAAATGTATGCCTACTGCAAACCTACAAATTTGTTTTTTTTTTACTATACTGTGCATAATCTAAAGAGCGATCAATATAAAAATTATCTACATTTTTATATTGATCGCTATATACCAAGATGAAAATCTACTTAATTATAAACTGGCAATCAATAAAAATCCCTAATTTAGATTCACATACAAAACTCAAATCCGCATTAACGTCTTCACATTTATCTCTGTGAATGATTTTTTTAAATTTACTCTGTGAAGTGGCGTGGCAAACGGCGAGAATTCTTCGTCTCGTCGAAAGTAAATATTTCAGAGAAGAGTTTTTAATCAGTCGTCAAGCGATTTACAAATTAAACAGGGGCCGTGTTATGAAGAAATATCGCAAGCTGTGAGTGAGCGTTTCCATTGGTTTCAGGAATATCGTCTCGCTGAAATTGTATGGGATGTTTTTACGTTAAAGTTACACGAGATTTCAATCTAATCTTTAGAGCACGGCTATTCTAATGTAGATAATCTCACTCCGTAATAAGAACTAGTCCGAAATAAAGCTTTCAATACTGCAAATGTAACAAAGCTGAAACGAAGTCCAGGATAAGTAATCATGGAATTTGCTCTTGACCCGCTTGCTACTCGCAGGTCGGTTAAGTGAGCTCAAGCTGTTAATCTATCCTATGGAGTGTTTATGTTTAACTTGAATACCCAGAAAAAGTTAAAAAGAAAGTTCATATAAAACCTAAATCCCGTACCGCACGAACAGTGGATACCACCGCGAAATAAGAAATATCGCCGTCGGAGGATCCCCGCAAAAAGCTCGCAAATTTCGTCATCAATTATCATTATTAGGGAGCGAAGCAACGGAGACGGCGGTAATTGAGTTTTATAAATGGTGTCGGCTGGCGTCGACGTGACTGTCATAAATAGTCACGTGACGTGTCGCGCGACCCTGAACGTTGGGAGGTCGATTTTTGAATAAAAGTTTTCTTTTGTTTTCCTTTTTTTTCGAATCTGTCAATTTTCTTTCTTTTTTTTTCAGCCGTTTATCTGTTTTGCACATGCGGTTTGCTTGCTGGTTTTTTACGTACCTACCTACGGTCTTAATAGTATGACACTTTGATAATTATCATAGTCGTGGTAGCTTGAAGGTTCTTCTCCATAGAAATCTACGTTTTGGAATGGGCAACTAGCTTCAACTTTCTGACTAACTGACCGACTATTTAATTTTGATAATTCAAAAGTGCCTGTACATGGTTTATTTAGAATAAATGTTTTGAGTTTGAATTTGGTTCAACGCTTGAGCGAAATTTAAGGTTCAGAACTTGGCAAATCTTGGCTAAGATTAATCAAAAATCACAAGCCAAGATAAGCATCCTCCTCACTTTATGGACTACAAATGTAAGGCGATGCCGAGACCCTTATAATAATATCTAGACCGGAACCTATATCATAAACTCATGCAACTTACCTACTGGCTTCTGACATCCTTATACAATGCTCAATATTAAATTCAATGTAAGTATTCCTTTACCCAAAATTCAAACAGGAAGTAATGTTTACAAACCCATGAGATGAAAGATAAAGACTAATTAACGGACGAAGATATTTCCTTCACCTACGCCATTTTGAATTGTTTTTTTTCCGGTATGTGTTACTGTTGGTTAATGTATGGTGATGATTGATGTGTAGTGGAAATTGTAAAATTATGATGTTTCGAATCGGGTTATTTGTCAAACACATCAACACTGGTTTCAGAAGGCCAATTCTCGTAATATAAACGTTCAAAATCACAATCAAACACAAGTGGCAAAATCTTGTCAAAAATGTGTGGAAATTAGAGGCATTTTTGACAGATTGAGACGGAGATCAGAATTGCCCCTCAGGTTGTCGAATCATTTTGTTAACTCTGTAGAAGACAAACATTAAATGTTTGTCTTCTACAGAGTTGGGTCAAATTTTGACCCTCTAATATAGATGAGCACAACCAAAGGGGGCCGTTCCTGTATTTTTAACAACATTCGTTTTATAATCTGTCTCAAGCTGTCAAAAATACCTACCCCTAATTATTTGCCTATACTTTTGAGTTGACATTGGTTGTCGCTGAGATGAGAATGCGACTACATTCACTCTTTATCAGTATTTCCTATTAGTAAAATTACACAAATAACAATCATGAAAACATAACGCTCAACTGTAGTACAGTCGTAACCATTAGCGTTGTAAACAAAGTCATTTCTCTCTAGTATCGCTGTCCTAATTGCTCGTAACTCCTGCGCATCCCAGACAATACTCTTTGAAATCTTCCTACAACATTATGTTAGAAAATTGTTGGGAATGGGAAATGGTAGATGCGGTGAAAGGTTGCGTCTGAACGCTGCGCGCTGTTAAGATAATAAAATTACCTACCCATATAACATAAATAACTGTAAGTATTGCTTCAACTTATGGCACAGTAAAGGCAATGAACTTGCACCTTCAGTCGAAACTCGAACATACTGAAATAAAAAATACTGAAATTAAGTTTCAGTATTTTTCCGCAAAATACATTTAACTTCTGCAAAGCTCACATGCCACGATTACTGCTCCTGTTCCTACTTATCCTCAAGAATTGGCACAAACAATAAAGATAGCTCATGTCTGGGTAAAAAACTGACCATTTTGCAAAATTGTAACGGAGCTGACTGCCCAGGATATGTGGGGTACAGGCTACTCTGTAAGTACAGTCTAGCAAAGAGATTGGTATACAGGCAGCTCACTTCCAACTACTTTTAGACAATATTACCGGTGTGCTGAGTCGTCAAGTCTTTAGCATCGCTCTTATAAGTGTAAAAAGTTATTACGCACATATTTAAAATTAGTGTAATAGAGGTATGAGGAACAGGGTGTAAAATTCACTCATACTCTATAGAAAAGGGAGGATCCTCCGACCAGACGGGTGTCATATCTGGTGGGCAACTTCCCGACGATTGATGTTGGAACGTTGTATACCTACTCGTATATGCTAGATGCGAGGCAAACTCTGCTTGCGCGATGCAGGATTTTACGTGACGTCAGGGTTATGCATAGTTTGCATGTGGCGATGTAGATGCCACCACAGTTCTTCTCTTCTTCTCTCCAGTTCTTCTTCATCTTCGTGTCGCTGGCACGACTGTATTTTAAATCTTGTTTTTCCAAAACTTTGTTACTTCCACGGCGTTGTCGGTGGCAGCGCAGAGGTTACTTTGACTGCATGTTTTGGGACACAGAGGGCAATAGAGGAGGTGGAGCATGGTTTGTGAAATAGCTCCGCAATCACACCCTTCTGCCGTTCCATTGGGGTGCAAGAAAGGAGCCTCCCCGAGTGACGTTAGAAATCGGCACCCAATCCCCCAAACGTCTGGCGCACCCCGGACACCTAGCACTCAGTAACGCACTAGGTGACTAATCCTTTCACCACGGTGGCACGTAGCGGTCTTTCTCAAGACCCATCCCAAGCGGCTCTTTTAAGAGCCAATCTTCGAGACTTAACTACTCCAGCCCTTTGTATTATTTCAATCAACATCGCCACATAGTGAAGCGATACATGTTTGCCTGTCTACTGTTTGTTCGACTGTACATTAAAGACTCGTAACCTCTCCCCCTCAGAGTACCACATCCATATCTTAACACTCCTAACCCCAAGTTATCAGTGGCAGCGTCTATCATGCACAATAACCGTTAATTCTAACAGTCGCTACAATAACGTTAATATTTACTGCGGTATAACTGCTAAACGGTCTCTCAAGGTGTCACTACCGATAGTGCTGTGTCCGTAAATATCTCGAGTTGTGGACAGTTTGTGTGTCTGTGTGTGTGATTTATTTTATGAAGTGTGCATAGTGAGACTGATTGTCTGAGAATTATTTTATGACTGGTCATTGATAAAACAATCTCAATTGTGTCTGTGAGCAAAATCTTGAAAATTAACCACACTGGCAGAGACGTCGAGGCGTGCGCAACCTGCTTCCATAGATTTGAAAAAATAATTGCCGTTCCATACATTTTGACCGCGTAGGCATTTTTGAATGAATCATCTGATTTTTTTTTATAAAAGACGAACAATTTTACACTAGAGGATTTAGGAGCATATGCTGATTTCATGGTTCCAATTTACGCGTAGATAGATAGATAAAACGTTTATTCAGTGCAACAAAAGACACAATACAGGTACTAAAAACATCAAAAAAGGTGAAAAAAAAAAATAAAAAAAACAAAGATTAAAAAAATTAATTGAACCATAGACACGTAGCTCATAAACATCTATAACGGTCGATACTACTGGGCGGTGTGCATCAAATGGGAGTCCAGCTCAGCATATGCCAGGCGAAGCTGTCTCTGCCACCCTGTATAGTTTAATGTTACAAAAGAAACCTGACGCAAAGATAAAAAGCAATTTATAAACACGACATCAATTAAAGTTACACGAATTTAATAAATACTAAAGAAAAAACCCAAATAAAAACAATCAACAACCCACATTTATCAACGAAACAAAACATAACTCCGCTTTCGAAAACAAAAAAACAAAACATTATTAATTTGCCGTCTCAACAAATTATGAACAAAAACAAATCAAAATTAAAATACTTTGAGATATACTCGTATAGGAATAGGTAACTAACGACCATCTGTAACTTCAAAGGCTAATTAAAATAAGGATGCTTCATAACGTTGCGTTACGTTATGACAATGAATTATTGTTGTATAGCGATTTAAAATTCATTTTTGTAACGAGGATCTTCACTTTAGTTTTGGAAATTATGACTTATATTATGAATACAAGGTAAACAAAATGGCCTTTACGCTTTTAAGATCGCAAACGCCAGCGAATTTTCCAGTACCTAGTTCTGTATAAAACAATCATGAAAAATTATTGCAGTTGAACACAATGATAATTTATTCAATTTATTTAAACATCACCAAAGATAACGCCTGAAACATGCTAAAAAAAATTTGATAGTATAAACTTTAAACGACTAGAAACAAACCTACACTTCTCATAACCAAACCGCAGAACATTCCCGTTTTACATCCAAAATTAATTCTTAAAGGGCGCTATTTGTTACACTCTAAGATTAAAAACATCTAAGAAAAACGCCGGGGAGGCATCTTCTCTAATAGCTTAACTTTTCATCTCTCCAGCAAATTAACAAGGGCCGTCTCTTAATGCAAATACAACGTGATTAATAACAACAGTTTTTTTTTTTCAACGTTATTAATAATACCAGTTATTTTTTAGCGTGAAATACCAGCTGTTGCGTCCAATTGTTGAGTTTTGAAGTGAGGAGAGTAATGGGCGAATCAATCATTGTCATTGTCGATGTGAAAGAATAAGTAAAAGGGGAGGTTTATGAGAAAATTTCGTTTTAAATAAAAGGTTTCTTTTGTTCTTATGATTTTCACATAGGTACCTGTGTAAGGGTTGCTGTATTATAAAATTCAGAAGAAAATGGTTGCTACTTATCTATTTAATGCTCCAATGCTTAACATGCATAGTCAGCCAATAATATTCCCACTGCTGGGACTGCCTCCTCTCTTCGAGAGGGAGTGGGCCACAACGCGGGCCCAGTGCGTGTTGGTAGATCTGACTTGTCTTCGAATTTTTAGTTCTAGGACATGCCGGTTTCCTCACGATGTTTTCCTTCACCGTTTTGAGCAGTGGTGATGAAATTATTTTACACAAAGTAAAGCGCCTGGATTTGCCACCCACGACTTACAACTGGTAAGTCGGGGATAACACGGCCGCCACTGATGTCACTGCACTATACATGCCAAATAAGAAAGATATTGTATGATCATAAAAATGTCAGCATACAACAATAAACAAAACTCTCAAAGCTAGTTATTTTTTTCTACCTTTCGTACCTAAAACATATTACAAAACAATCCTTATCGGAACTCAATACCCCATTTTTAGGGTTCCGTACCCAAAGGGTAAAAACGGGACCCTATTACTAAGACTCCGCTGTCCGTCTGTCACAAGACTGTATCTCATGAACCATGATAGCTAGACAGTTAAAATTTTCACAGATGATGTATTTATATTGCCGCTATGACAGCAAATACTAAAAACAAAATAAAATAAATATTTAAGGGGGCTCCCATAAAACAAACGTGGTTTTTTCGGCGTTTTTGCCTTGTGGTACGGAACCCTTCGTGTGCGAGTACGACTCGCACTTAGCCAGTTTTTATATTTCCACGACATACGTAATTTAGTAATAAACAGATAAGGGCCACAAAAAACTACTTTATTATACTACCCAACACCATAAATCATAGCGCAATGATAGTACGTTCACACTCCATGTCATAAGTGTCGATGATAAAACATTTGATTTATTGCATAGAAAATATTGATAAAAATATTCAGTGATTTATGAGAGGAAATTGTTGTGAAACTGTGTTTTTTATTGTTCGAGTTTGATTGCGTGTGACATTAATGTGCGTTGAGGAAATAAGAGAGCATAAGCAGAGGTACCAACCCGCACTGGGCCCGCGTGGTGAATTATAGCCCACTCCCTCTCACAGAGAGGAGGCCTGTGTCCCAGCAGTGGGAACATTGTTTATTTATTATAGGCTGATTAAACTAAGCAGAGTTACAGCTTAGGCCAAAGCCGAGTGGTTTTGCCACAAGCGTCTACAGACTTGTAGCGATATCTACAACGCCACATGCGAACAACGCGTCATACAGACGTCACGCAAAATCCTGCATCTCGCAAGCAGAGTTTACCGCGCAACTAGCATAGATACAACGGCCCGACATGAATCATCGGGCAGTTGCCCGCCAGACACAACACCCGTCTGGTCGGAGGATCCTCCCTTTTCTATAAAGTGTGATAAGAAATGTTATTTTGACGCGCTGGGATGCGCTCTGCTGGATTATCAATGCTCAGCTCAACACCAAAAGTTAAAAATCCCGTGCGCGATAAAGCCCCGCTGCATTTTTAAGCTTGACGACTTCAACAAATTGGTAATTGCAATGCATTGTAATTAGCACAAAGACTCACGCCCAGTCTTTTGATCCTGCCCCTAATAACACAGAGAAAAAGGCTGCCCTAACCAACCACAAGTTTTTGTTGGAAAGTAGTTAATAGTAGGTTCAAAATTAATAAGAATCCTGCTAATTGCTGACAGGAAAACCGACCATTATTGCAAAGATACAGCCAATAGACGGAAGCGCCTGTCTTTCGATGACATGATAAACACATGCTGCTCGTCTGCCATAATAATACATTCATATAAGTTTGATTGAAAGGAAAATATAAGGGACACGATATTACGTCAAGGTATGTGAGCAGGAACTCCTTGAAACCGTTAATTTAGTGCTTGTTGGTGTAAAATTCGCGGTAGCGGGCGCAGCAGGCTGTTTTGGCGATATCATTTTCGCTTTTTAATATTCTGAAAGAGAATGCTCTAGAAATCAATGAATTTATTTAGTTTTGGGCTTCGGAATGTGGTTACTTTGGATTTGTTATAAAAAAATCTAACAGGCACCTGTTATTTTTGGCAAATTCAAAGTAACCAATTTCTAAGTAGTATCTACCTACTACCAGCGGAGGCATGAGTGTATGACCACTTCAAGAACTTGTAACTCAACTACACAATCGATATGCCTAACCTTTTCCCAACTATATTGGGATCGGCTTCCAGTCTACCTACACTCGACTTGTACCTACATTGATGGCAAATAAATAAATCTGAATCTAATCGGATGCAGCTGAATACCAGTATTTTTAACAGAGCATGGAAAATAGATTCGGGCTTCTGACTACTCTACAATGTGATACGTATTGATGCAAGGGTGTCACTTTTGAGTTTACCTGTGTGCAAAACCGCGCTCGCACATCAGCGTGAACAAACCCATAAGGAGCAGACTACTCTTGGTAAATACGTCTTCAATGCAGCGATATCCTGCCAGTAACCAGTAATTTGGTTGCTCCTTTATATGATTATGTATGGTTCCTAAATGATAGACCAAGTCCGTCCAGCTAGGAGTAGCTTGACGGATGGACATGACTGGACATGGTAATAAAGTTAAACTGACATATTATGCTTGTCAAGCGCAGTGATAAAGTACAGTGGACATCCTTATGTGACCGTTTCTTGGAAACTATTAGAAGACGTCAATGTTGCATTTAGCAGTTCTTCAAGTACCCGTAGTTTATTTTTTGTAAAATCAGGTAAACAAAGATTTAAAACTTATTATTTTCACAATTATTTGTGCATAACAGGTGAACAAAGAGGGGCTTGTGACTAAGTTATAATAACAACCGCTCGGATCGATCGATCAGGTTAAGCTACGCATGCCGCGATTGGGGTGTGGATAGGTGATCATCCATTATATATTGAGACCCCTCCGTGCCCTCTGAAAGCACGCTAAGCCGTTGGTCCCGGTTGTCATTCGTAGACAGTTGACAGTCGTTACGGAATTCCAAAAAGGCTGGCAACCAGTCTTACCAAAGGGAATCATATTATCCAGTAACTGGGTTGTAGAGGTCAGATCATCAGTCAGAGTCGCTCTATGTAAAACAATAAAATTCAGCTGCATGTGGTTACACTGAAAGCCGACCCCAACATAGATGAGAAAAGGCTAGGCAGATGATGATGAGATGAATATTTGAGTGAGTAGGTGGATGAAAATCACATAATACATGTATGTACACATTACACATATACACACATGTGTGATCTACTCACTCAAAATATATTAGAAGCCAAGGGCCAGATAAAGCAATAGTAACATCAATGAACCAACTACTCGTAAGTATGTATCTTCAGTTTATCTTACAAATTCATTAAACCTAGACCTTCATCAATCCCAAAAAAACTCGTAAATTCCTAAAAAAATCATAAAATAAATTCAGCCACATTCATCGAGTTTATTCGGCGGCCATAACTCAGTAATATCGCCAAAGACTACTCCATTTAACGTGAGTTACGAGCCGCGGCGACAGATTTCATAAAAATAGTCACCCAACTGTGATTCAGGTGTTTTATTACTAATGATATCGTGGAACTTAGTGAGGAAGGCGCTTTACAAGATTTTTGGGAGATATGGTTCAGGTTACAAAGTATTGAGTAAGATTTGGATGCTCAGTCGATTTATAATTTTCGCTGTCTATCACATAAAGTCTTAATGACACCGTAAAGCTTTATTATTAAGAAAACTGGTTAAAATCTGTGGCAAAATTACACGGAACTGTAAAGCCGATAAGAATCATGTTAAATGGGACCACTCTATGAGTATTTTCGACTTCTAAAAAGGTAGATTACAATTTATAATACCAGCCTTTTTCAAGTTTTCTTAGTTGGCTAAGAAAACCCAGAAAGAAAAACGCTAATAAAATAAACGTGAACAAAGTCCTTCTATTTCAACCATGAATTTATACAAATTAATTTGTCTACTTCTTTCTTACTAACTACTAAAATAAACAAAATTGAATGCCAACATTTATCATTTCTGTCTTCCGCAAAATTCTGAAGTCAAATATAAATAAACATAATTTAAGATAAGACAGTGTACACAGTAGCAATAATCCTGCTGTACCCAATGAAAGACACAGCACAAAATAATGGAATGAGAACAAAGTAATAACGAGTGTGTCAGAACTAGTCCACAGCCTAAAATATTACGCTCAAAAACCGAAGCATTACCGCTGCACCACAATAACTAAGCCGCAGATTAAGAATACAAGAGGATATGCTAAGAGAATATTAATATTTGTGGAAAGTCAGCACAATTACTATAGTATCAGAGGGGCAATTCGAAGTTTACAGTCTGATCTTAGTCTCAATCTGTCAAAAATACCTCTAATTTCCCTACGTTTTGACAAGTTTTTGACATTTTTTTGCTTGCCGAGATGAGACTGCGACTAGATTTTGAACGTCTTTTAATAACGAGAATTGGCATTCAGAGATGTTTATACATATGTAAGTACCTATTTTTTAAATTGTCACAATCATATTTAAAAAATGAAAAAATGGTTTCAGGGGGTATGCTTGCAGCGCTGGCTGCAACGTCCAAGATCCTCAAACATCAAAGTCATAGTTCTTTCGAGGACGAAGCAAAGTCAGATTTTTAGCTATTGCATATTTCCATAGAATAAAAACGAGTTGCCAACAGTTTTCTTCATCATAACTCTAAGATGAACTAAGATGGCCGTAGTACATACATAAATATCAATGCTAATAGCATTTTAAAATGGACAAAATTGACAACCTTTTATTTCTTGAATACGAGGCTTTTGACTAGATTTGTATGTATGTATTTTATGTATGTTTTTTGTAATGTGCGATTTTTGTGCAGATTATACAATGTTTCTTTTGTTTTTTTAAGCCATCAAAGATGTTATGCACGAATCGACAAACATCAAGCCCCCAGTACAAGAAAATAACCAGTCCAACCAAGAAATAATCAACACAAATGACAATTTCCAACAACTCATCTGCCTCTTCTATAATCTACAAACAGCAATGTATCAACGGAGCCTTAACTTTTATGAAAGCCGCCCCGCAACGGTATATCACGTTAAATGGCCCAGCTTTTTGTCGTTACCTTGTAACTTATTGCCGCTAAAGTGTTGCTGCAACAGGAGCTGGTAGCCACGGTTATAAGGACCCTGGAATCGTGCCAGGCTACAACGGGTAATGGGTGTATGGTTGTGTGATCATTTGGGTAGGATTCTTTATGTCTACTGGTATTTCGATGTTGTGTTTGATTAGCTTTGGATAAAAAGTAAGAAAATAAAAATATTTATTTTAACTCTAACTTTCACTCCCCCTTGAGGATTTCTCCATCAGAGTAAAGATCACATCCATCTTTTACAGTCCCTGCAACTATTTATATAGGCATCGGAAACTTTTCAACGATTTTCCAATAACCGCTGTAAAAGATTTTCTCGATTGTGTATCTATTTTTCTGTCGTAGATTATTTTAATTGATTTGTTAATATGAATGCCTGAACACTTTTATTGGCTGTAACTGTAGATGCCATTACATTTTCTGCTCAAAACCACGTATTTAATCGTTTTTTACTCAATTTGGAAATTAATTGGGCACCAATCACATGCATAACTCTAGCACAACATATATTATTTATGAAGATGAAGAATCTATCAAAACTCAAACTAAGTATCTAAAATTATAACTCACCATACATAAACATAAGACTACTCACCACAAAAATAAAACATACAATAATATTTAAAAAAAAACCGGTCAAGAGCGAGTTGGACTCGCGCACCGAGGGTCCCGTAGCAGATACTACGTACTAGGAAGACATCTTCTGATCAGATAAATGCGAGAATTGAAATCTGTTAGGGATATCTTATTATTAAGTTCGGTAACAATAGAAAAAGTAATTGTATCTCATTAGTGACAGTTGAGCTAACCAACATCTATAACTGATCATAAATATGACGCGTAGGTCAAGGCAGAGAAGGAATTCGCCCTGATGCTTGTTTGGGTGATGATGCTTGGTACCCAGTCAATGCCTAGCAGACTAGAAGCAGCAGAAGAAGTTAGTAGAAGGTTCTTCGTGACAGAACATGTCGGTGAAGTCCACTCACTGGTTACATGATGCCATGATAAATTCAAATTAATTTATTCCCCATTAAGAGGTGCGAGGTTATTGCAGCGACAGATAAATATGAGGATGCTCACAATATATGTATTCAGATCAGTATTGCAAAGTTATTATCTGCCGGGGCTTATTTTTGAAATGTTTCTTTATTTCATTTTTTTTACATTGTTATCACTTAAAGAAGCAACAAGAATAATGTACCCAGGATTTTGTAATAAATGATTAATGATAAATGATTTTATTTTGTAAGTAGGTTTACACAAAACACTTTTACACGTCAATCATATTTTTTAAACTAGATGAGGTCGGCGTTTCCTATCTGACTACTCTGAGAAGAAAGACCGAAACAAACTCAGAGGCCATAGTCTCTTTTAAAGTACAGACATAATCTTGGTCAGGTTATATGAAGACCATGTAGGTCGATGTCTGAGATGATCTTTTGAGGAAAGAACCACACAGATATGTAATATATGTAATATCTTGATTTTAAAAACTGTCCTTGGAGTTTCTTGCCCGTTCTTCTCTATAGAGATCTACGTTTTGGAATGGGTAAATAGCTTCAATTTTCTGACTAACTGACCGACTCATTGACAATTCAAAAGTGCCTGTAAATGGTTTAATTGAAATAAATGCTTTGAGTTTGAGTTTGATTCGAATAACTTTGCAATACTTATCCTCACTCTATCGTTCTTTAGAGACTTTCCAACTTCGGACTACTCACAGCAACTATTAAAATAATAACTATGGGAAGATAAACTCCATCAGCAAGTGCATCAATTATCCATTACGTTGTATACAAACCGCAGATTCGGTAGGGAAAACAATTTGTAACAAAAACATAGCTGTTATGTGAACACTTAATTAAAACGCAAATTGGCGACCGCGCACCGGCCTGTGAGGGTCCTTAGTGATGGGATAGAGTAATCAGTTATCGATATATTGGATAAAATTGTCAACTAGAATAAAACAGACTTGATGGGAAGCATGGCTGCCGTTCTAAGGTCAAAGGTCGATGAAAAGTTTTGCTATTACAAGAAGTATGCGGTATTATTTGAAGCAGCCCAATGTTGGTGATGGTACTCGTAGATTAGGAACTAGCTGATAGTTATTCTTTCGTTAAATCCATTGTATTTATTATTCACAAAAAGAAAAGAAAGTAAATAAATTGGGCCAAGTTAAGGCACACAATACAAGGTCAAAATAAATTATTTAGACCAGAAATATTAGTTTGGGTAAACCTCACAGACGTTATGGGTATCCATATCTAAACACGATTTAACAAAAAAAATGTTTTTTTCAACTCATACTTTAAGTACCAGCGGTCTACACTACCAAAGGGTGTGAAACCCTCAAATGAAAAAAAAATCTAATGATTTTTTTATGTTATCGTGTTTATTTATATCGTACCCATTGTATGTTTATTTTTATTATATATCTGCGGAGTTTCGCCAGCTAATCTAATTTGACCCTTTATAAGTCAACACACAAAAAAAAACAGAAAAAACTACTTATAGAGAATTATACTGTAAATTATAAAAACTTTTGCGGTTTGGACGTTTACGGACTGACGAGGAGATGATTGTCAGGACCGCTAAAATAAACGATAAAAATCAAAGGTAATTGCCATAATCACAGCGCTCAACAGGCTGATAGATGACTGCAGTCGTTTTTAAAGTTTCGTTAAATGCAATAAATTAAATAATATTCTCAAAACCTATCGATACCAACCCATTTCAAGACACATCCCTGCTGCATCCCGGTTTTGCATAATAAACGTGAGATATTAGCATAAAATCACTCGGCGGAGTCGCCTCTAACCACCGTCCTATTTGACTTGCAAAGAATTGCCCCCAGCACCACATCGATTGGTTTTCATTGCAAATTAGGTGCAATCCTGTAAACTGTGGCGATATAGGTGGATATTTTTGTGAAGCGTGTGATGAAACAAAGAGGAGAGCATTCGAGCATTGTATTTACATACAAACTCGATAAACTACATAAATAATCATCCTTTAATGTTCGTAGTCCCTCCCAATGGGCCTTATAAGAAGGCTAAAAGTCACCCAAAGGGCAATGGAGAGGGCTATGCTTGGAGTTTTCCTGCGTGATCGAATCAGGAATGAGGAGATCCGCAGGAGAACTAAGGTAACTGACATAGCCCGAAGAATTGTTAAGCTTAAGTGGCAGTGGGCAGGACACATTGCTCGCAGAACAGATGGCCGATGGGGCCGAAAGGTTTTGGAGTGGCGACCGCGTACCGGAAGACGTAGCGTTGGACCCCAACAAGGTGGTCCGACGACCTTGTGAAGGCCGCAGGAACCCGTTGGATGCGAGAAGCACAGAACCGGTCGAAGTGGAGGTGCTTGGGGGAGGCCTATATCCAGCAGGGGACGTCTTTCGGCTGAAGTGATGATGTGATGAATGTTCCCACTGGTGGGACACAGGCCTCCTCTCAGTGAGAGGTCTACCGCGCGGGCCCAATGCGAGTCTAAACTTTTTTGCTAGTACTAATGATGCTTAAGGAAAACACAGATCTTACGAGGGCAATTAAAGTGGAAAAGTCAGAAAAAAAACAAAGATTTGTGCAATCAGTGTGGAAAAGAAAGGAAAGATTTTAATAGAAACCAAATATAAAATTCAGGCGATGACATCCTGTGGTTTCAGTGCAATATTTAGCATCCTTAGGCCTGATTTCTCCAACGCCAGATAATTTTATCCGAGGAATAATTTAGAATTTTTGACAGTTTTTCCATACAAAAACTGTCAGACGTCAATTTTATTTCACGAATAAAAATATGTGTCGACTGAATAATCAGCCCTTAGTTGGCATTCTTGTCTGGCAAAGAACAGATGAATAGAGGGCAAGGTTAAGTTCGTCAAAATGAAATGATCTTGAATTCGATTTAGTGCCAAAAACAGAAGCCTTTTTTTGCGGTCGCTAAAACCTTGTTAGAACATGCAAAAAATGCTTTAATCATACCTAGTTTTTTAGCCACCTATCCATCAAAATCAGCGCCACGGAACATTGTACTCTAACCTACATATAACCTATAATTTCTTTCTATTTTCCTCGTCGCCCAACCACCCGCAGTTATTTCTAAACGGTATACATTAAACGTAATTAAAATGGGTCTAAATAACATGCCAGTAACCGCTAAACGTTGGTTATACTCCTAATTTGTGCCTAGAACGATAAAACGGCTTGTTATAATAATTTTTGATCGATTCCTTTATGTTTTTTCTTGTGTTTCGAGTGATTGGGGCCAATCAGAGGCCGTAATTATTCATCATTGAGGTTTCTGTCTGGTTTTCTGTTTTAATATTTATGGCATTAATTTGGTATTGAATAATAGTTATTTGACTGACGTCGGGTAAATATAGGGTTGTTAGTTTTTCAATGTGGTGCTTAAAAGTTACATTGCTCGTTTTTATTTTACGTATAACACGTCCATATATCTAATATCCAGTGGCCAGTAGGTCTTCTCCTCTAACAACTATGCTTTTATTGATGCTGTATCTTATCTGCTGTTGTATCTTGGAACATTATATACATATATATTTACATCCAAACAAGAACAATATATTATATCCATTGTGTTTCAATATGTACAGACGCCAACACATCAAGCTATCAGAAACTGTCAAATTTTCCCAATCAACTTTGAACCTTATGGATTAGCAATAAAGTTGAAAATCTATTAAAGAAATTTGACAGATTGCAGTAGCTTGATGTGCTGGCGTCTGTACAAAAATAATTCAGTGTTTTAAGATTGATGCATATCATCATTATAATCAATCAGCCTGTAGGCTAATTGGAGAGGTGTATGTCCAGCATTAGACTGCTACAGCAGTGTACTGTTGTTGTTGTTGTTCTTGAACCTCTCAAATTGCGCGCCATTCAGTTCGATTCTCGGCAACTCCTGCTACCAGACCTGAGGACCTGAGGACCTTACGTTGATTGATGGCCTTCAGTTGTGTGTCGTTCAAAAATATAAAATTCCACCTACAATGCAGTCGTCACTCAATAATTCTTTTGTCATCACATACAACAGCTGCTCCAATCTCACAAAGCCAATTTAACCTCACATCAGTCAGACCCACTTCAGTCAACTTATATTTCCATTCAATTCAACAGTAATAATAAAGTCCTGAGTAACGCCCTCAAACACGCGAGTAGTATTACAGTAGAGTATAATGCTGCCAATAACAGACATCCCCAAAAGAATTGTGAGTGTTGCGACTGCCGAACAAAGGGACTGGAAGCCGATATTTGGACAATGTCGGTTTAGGAATGGGGCTGTGTTCCGGTGGGGAGCGATGGAGATGGAATTTAGCATTGGCTTTTATTTGGTTTTATGGTTCGCGAGATGGTGTGTTTAAAATGAATAAAACTATAGTTTGGTAATATTGGACACGCCTTTGCCATTTAGCCATACTTTGCTGTCTTTGCTGACTGGTTACCTATTTCACCGCGACACTATATCGTCGCTTGCATGACTAAAAGTCCTATCTCATGTTTTAGCTGATTGGGGTTGGGACAGCTACATTTTTCTATTCGTGATTCTTTACACTTTTCACTAACCGTCGTACCTCTATGTTATTTGGATCTCAAAATATAACCATTTTGAAAGGTAACAAAATGTAAAGAACCACGAATGGAAGTGTTTAGTTGTCCTGACTCAAATCGGCTAAAAAATTAGATAAGTAGGACTTTTACTCATGCGAGCGACGATATCATCTACCGTTGTTAAGCTCAACACAAACAAGGAAGGTTTAATTGAATACATCTTGTGAGGCTATTTTACTCTTCATTATAGTACATTTTTACAATAGGACTAAAAATCAGGAGTTCCCTACGTTTTCTAGAGTTATGCGAACATAAATGTATGGAGCAGCTGATTTTTGTTTTTGTAAGTTATTCAAAATCAAAAGTTATTTCTTCAAAGTAGGGTTGCCAGCCAATGATGTCATGCTAGCTCTACACGTGCGTATTTAATAAAGACATTATTATTCCGTCCTTTCTTTGATAAATTCTCATCAAATAAAGTGATATGTATGATAGATGTACTAAACTAGACAATAGAGTGAAATTGATGATTGTAACATTATAACGCAAGTTTGATCATAAATGGTCCTAATTTGTTTCCGAGCAGCTGTACACGTGACTGTGTGGAAAGTTGGCAATGTCCTTTCAAAGCATCAAGCTTCCATTACATATAATAAATTGACCGCGTTATTCTTTTAAACTCCGCAACGGATTTTACTGCAATTTTCACCATCATCATTTAGATAATTTATTCCGGAAGTTTTAGCCGAATTCAAAAAAGAAGGAGGTTCTCAATTCGACTGTGTTTTTTTATTGTATGTATGTTACGCGATGTCTACAGCAATTGTAAATCGATTTCATAAATACTTTTTTTATGGCTAGGGTAGGTATGCCCATATAAATTTTATTAACTTTGCTTGGGTAGTTTTTGAGTTAGCTTCAATAATACGTATTTTTGCCACTTAGTTTATGTTGATGATGTTATAATAACTTCCTGTCACTGATGTTTAGATAGCAAAGTAGTGTTATACGAATTTGTGTGGGGTAAGTACCACTTAAAAGTAAAAAATAAAAACGTTTTACAAAAAAAAAAACAGACTTCCAAATAAGACACTACAAAGTGAAAAATAACATCAATTTTGGAAGTCAGTGGCAAACAACGAAAATGCTAACCCAATGACACCGACTTTAAGAGACTTTAGAATAATTAATCCACCAAAAGAATGCATTTACAACATTGTTGCATAAAACATAACAATGTTTTACTAGTATTTATGTCGATTTTACTAATCTAAAGTCATCAAAAAACTAATTAGTTACTCTAATAAAGACAGATATTTCAAACACCCAAAGCGTAAATGGGTAAAAACCTATTAAGTTAATCCAAATAAAAAATTGGGCTTCAATTCAAAGGGCCGACGAAAGGTCATTCATTTCTGTTGATTTACACATTGCGTGACTATAATAAATATGATTAAGGCTACCTTTTTAATGTTAAAACTACACCAGAAAATTATATAATTAGACAATAGCCCCTAAAAGTTCTGTTATTTAAATTAAGGGTATCGTGATAATATTAAAATGGGTTTTACGTAGAAACTAATCATGTTATATTTCGAAGAATATTAAGGTATTAAATTATAGGAAGTGCAGTTGCAATTCCTCACTAGTCAATCATAACTGTTAACCGGTCTACGATGATCTACATAGATCGATAGATAATTCGATCATTTTCATTTAGTTTTTTCTTTAGCAGTCAACAGGAAAACAAAAGAAAGTACAAATTTTTATTTCGAACACGTACAGGTAAAACAAACAATAAAAGAAAACATAATATCTAACAAAACCATGAAAGAAATAAAAAATAAAAGCTGCCCAGACGTATCTTATAGCATAGCAACCGCATCTCATACACAACCAACCCCAAAAAAGGACCCAGAACTCCATATTTGCCTAACACCCATACAATAAGCATACTCCATATTGGCTACTAAACACTCTATTATGTGCCCACCCCCCTATCAATACAATGTGACGTCATACGACTCTCCTATTGTCACTCATCACAGATTACTTGACATGGCATTTATTCCTCAAAAACCAACTTAGATTTTCACTTGCGAAACCCCTTATCACGCAAAGCTCGACCATAGTACCAGCCAGCAGTAGAACATGACAGATTTTTTTGGTTTTTTGGGTCGTCTGTGTAAGTTGGCCTATCATAAGCCCGTGGACAGGCAGTGATGGTCATTTGAGCCGATATGCTCAGATTACGTGTTTACAAATAGGATATTCCTGCTTCTAATAAACCCCTGGCTTATTAGGGATGATTTTTTCTGGGTTTTGGTGTTTGTGCAATGATTTTTTTTGTGATTTTTTGGCAGAAATGTATGGCAGATTGATGCTAATTGTATGTCACCCGAGGAGAATGTCATACGATTTTAATAGAAATGCGAAGGTGCAAAAACGTCTGTGGTTTGGCGTGAACATGATTTGTATTAGGCAGTTCGAGGTACCTTTAAGATTCTTGCATGATAGATAGCTATGTCGTAATTTTTTTTTCAGATTAATGATTATAATATCACTCACTTGAGTAAATAGGTATTGTTAAATTATTATTGAAGTTTGAAATTAACATCCTTAAAAGCTTTCTTTTTGCCAATAATAATGTACCTACGTATTTTTCGACACATTAAGAGCGTTTATGATGTACGGCATTTCATATAAACTTTCAAGCCCTTGTTTTTCGAAATGAATAAACCGATTTTAATCAGAATACAAAGCAATGTAGCTACAATTAAGCAGAATACAAAGATCTAAAAAGTTAGTTAAGAACATTTTCGAAAAATAGTGTTAAAACCAAATTAGACCAATTTTAAATTTTCCATAGAAACAGAGATTTCCAGATATCTTTTTTTAAATAAGACATTTCGAAAATGT
Source organism: Luperina testacea (assembly GCA_927399505.1). Classification (NCBI taxonomy): domain Eukaryota; kingdom Metazoa; phylum Arthropoda; class Insecta; order Lepidoptera; family Noctuidae; genus Luperina; species Luperina testacea. Next base: position 2,174,200 of record OV656761.1, read on the forward strand.
TCTTTACTAACGTTTTAGACCTGCTTACTTATGCGTATTAAGTTTTATTAAAATCGGTTCATTCATTTCGAAAAACGAGGGTTGAAAGTTTATATGAAATGCCGTACGTAGTAAACGCTCTTAAAAAAATTATTTAAATTAGGATCTACCTACTTGAATTTTTAATAAAAGTTTTGTTTATTCTTAAGCAAAGTATAAAAACACATAGTTCAGTAAACGTTCGTGAGTTATGTTCTTTTATTAATTACAACATTTATATTCCCTTGATTACGACTTTTAATGCCATATTTTGTGACATGCAAGGTTTTGTAATGTGCTTAGCAAAAGAGAGGCGATGACAAGCTATAAAATGTAGCTACAAAATCCTGAATAATGTTTAAAAAAAAAATTCGAGAGAGAGTATAAATAAAACATATGTAAGCTTCTGTTACAGTATCGAAGATTACAAAACACTCTGTACCGTCAATGTATCCTGTCCCGACAGGATACCTGAATAAATTAGGTTTGGCTGAAGCATAGAAATGTAAAAAAAACAGATGGGCTGAAGTAACCAATAAATAGATTGCTTTTAATTATTATTATCTATAGCATCATAGTATAGCATTGCATCCCTCGCGTACAACCCTAATAACAACGTAACCTTAAACAGCACAAAAACAAAAACGCGTCAATAAAAAATATATATCACGTTTATAAATTAGTGCGATTACATCAGTTGCGGGTTAGGATCGGAACCGATAACCAAACAAGCGTATTTTGTGACGTACAACCCTAGCTTTACAATCATTCAAACATTTCTCATTGGATTTTCAACATTATCTGGTATCAAATAAGGTAGATGTTGGATGTTTTGGGGGACCAAAATCAAGGTTGCCAACTCAGTAACAATAACAAAGTCTCGTACACGTCAGTGAGCTGTCAAGAGGCATTCAGCCGCGTAATTATCACTCGTCAACGGCGAAAAGATTTCTTTGACAATACATGGCATTGTGAGACAGCCCTAATCCTTTTTGAAAAGAGGGTGTTGTATTTATACAGCGATGTTGGCTTCAATTTTTGTTGAAAGAAAAATCCGGTTGCGCAATCATGTTTTATTTAATTCTGGTTGATGTTATCATTACATTATTTTTCTTACTAAACTGGAATATGTTTTCTTCTTCTCTGGTCTAGAAATACACAAACGTTTTTCATAGTGGCAAACTCAAACTCAAATACAAAGCATTTATTTCAAATAAACCAATTACAGGCACTTTTGAATTGTCAAAGGGTCGGTCAGTCAGATAGATGAAGCTAGTTGCCCATTTCAAAGCGTAGTAGATACTTAAGGAGAAGAACGGGCAAGAAAGTCGTATAGGTGTATGTTCTGCGTAATACAAACTACCTTGAAGAAATTGTGTTTTAATAAGTAGGTATAGCATGGGGGTAACGAATGCATAAAACTTCAACCCCTTCACCACTGTGGTGGTGAGGGGGTTGAGGTGATCCTCAAGTATTTAATGTTGCCTCTAAGTGCACGCAGTCCTTATGTACCCCTTACATCTACTTACCCCTTTGCTTCAAAAGGTTTCATAGCTTTCTTTTTTATTAATTGTAGGGTTTTAGAAAAGTTACTCAAGTGAAGGTAAGTAGGTACAAAATTCTTATTCTGAGAGAATTATGAGAAGAAAACAGGAATGTTGAAATACCCATCCATTTTTTACAGCTTCGAAATACTTATTGCAGATTTTGATAGTAGAACTAGGAGCATACAAGAGCTGTTACAGGCTGGTATATTGCCCCAAGAAACTATACTTTGTTTTTACCTATGGATGCAGATATTTAGAAGTATTTGACGCACACATCCCCACCGGTAAGTCACCAACCAAACGGACCAATAGGTCCGGACCCAACCGTGGGTAATAACCCAGTATTTAGGGCCGCCCCAACCCCAAATACCACAAACAACGAATAATACGACATTTCCTGCCCCTTCACACAAACGTGTTTGAAGTACCGAGATGTTATCACACTGCACACAATAATACAAGGTTTCCACTTACTAACTGCTGAGCTGACAATAGATGGATTAGGAGGCTTCGGAGTTAGCGGTGATCATGAGCGGCAGATGGCTGACGTACTTGTTAGTGAATAGATAAAGGACGAGCCTTCTAGTATTGCAAGTAGGAAACGGATTTTGGTTTTCAAAGTGGCATTACTGACGGATTAAGATTATGTCGAAGAGAGATTGTAGTGGACGGTTGCCACTTCAATGATGCCGTCACAGCTGTGGATTAGCAAAATCTATGATTGATGAAATGCTTTGGCTACACGTGAAATAAGGTAAAAAAAAGATTTCTTTACTAGTGTTTGAATTGTGTTCGAACTTCGCAGAAAATACCAAAACCACTACCTGCACTGTTAATTAAATTATTGTAAAAAAGCTTGAATGAAAAATAACAAACATGTATACGTAGACACATTTCGTAGCAAACCGCGTAGCGCTACGCTAATCGCAACGCTACGCCGCCACACACTGCCCGCTTATTTGGGATCCCTACACAACTTATAATTCCTCGCATCACATTATTGTGATCGTCACAGTACTGAAATAATGTGCTAATCTAATTTGTTATCAACTGTACCATCTGATAGCTGATGCGTGAAATTGATTTGTGACAAAGAGTTAGTTTATTTGTATAAAGCAGCGAGGTGTAACACCTTACAAGTGTAACGGTATTTGCAGTCAATGGTATTTTTTTCTTATTAAAAATGAGCTCACTGTATCTAGTTGAATATAGTCTAACGTAGATAATACTAAATCTTCACTTAATATTATTAGATTCAACTTAACTTAATACCATCAGATTTAAATCCTTGAACCACGGTGAAGAAAAACGTCGTTACCAAACTTGGACGTAATACATACAATGGAATCGACAACAGCTAGTGAGCAAGTGTGGCAAATCAATTCAAGTTCCTTCTATGCACAAAAGGAGACTCTTGCCTTACGTGTGCTACTGAGATGAATGCATTAAACGCTGTGTTATTAGTATTACAAAACGAGTGCTAACTTTAGTCCAAGCTTAAACCATCAAGCCTGTTATTATATTTTGAACTTTGTTTCGAGCAAGGTAAAGTTCTTAATACAAAATTGAGAACTTAGACTCTGTTTTAACGTCAATTTTTGTAATTGGAAGTTTAGCTTTGTCGGAATGAAGTTCCAAATAAATATATGGCTTATACCTGGGCCTGAATATAAACCTTGTTTTGTAATAAGGCAGTAAAAGTCAAGACGACGTCTTATGAGTTATTAGAAAGTCGTCACTTAAGTTACAGGAACTGGACACCAAAATAACCATCATAATATTGCTCATCAATCACTCTGCCAAGCTTATTCATCCGCTAGGGCCGATGCCTGCCAGGGTCGCGGGTTGTTCGAAAGAGATACCATGGCCCCTGGCACAGGCAACTGAAGGAACATGGATGGGTTTTAGTCAGCAAGTCTGACACGCAGAGCGGGAGGAAGTTATTTGATAATTTCCCACCCAAAAAAAAAGCTTGTACATTACGACACGACTAAAAAAACAAAACGATTTTCTAATACCAAAAAGTTCCTAATCAGCACTTTGGAATTCAGTTCCACTACAGCAAAACCTATCAAAAGAGCGTGATTCTATGTGCGTTGCCCCACAAAAACATGCGATCACATAGCCTTGCAAATAAAGTACCATCAAGTACCAATTAAGAGCAGGCTCGCATGCAAAGTGCCACCAACTATATGGTAATACAGCACACAAGACCACATCCATCTTTACTGACAGGCTAGCAGACTGATGGTATATATTAGCTATAAATTATGTATAATTACCATTATTTATTGCATCGTTTTGCCTGTGGCTTTGTCTGCTTTTAATATTCTATTTCAAAAAACAAGCGTCAGACTTAAAAGCTTATAATATGTACCTCAGGTTTCTGAAGGCAGATAAAAATTGATTTTGGTCAATCAAGTATCTAAAACAGGTAAATACTCAGCATATTTAACGGAGACTGAATCAGGATGGTCTGTTTGTATTCACAAAAGTAGCCATAAGAAACAAATTAATTGAAATTTACATGACGTCTGCAGAGTTACTCTAGCTAATTTTGACCCTGTATTTTGGATTCGGCTATGAAAAACCCAATGTAGAGCCTACCACGCAGCCACTGCTCCACAAAAATATGTATGAACATGTTCATGCATTGCGCAAGGCAGAATTTCTATTGATACGAGTAGTCCTATCTTCTCTAGATAAATAAAAAAAGTCAGATTAGTTACACCGTTTTTTATAACTCAAGAACGGCTGTACCGAGTTTTATGATCTTTGATTTGTTGGATTTGTCTCCGCCCCGAATAGCAGAATAACCTATTAAAACATGGGGAAATTTCCAAAAAAAAAAGTATGTAGATAATTCATTTTCTCATACATTTTCCAATTTATTGATTCTGAGGCGGTACGATTTTCGCCGGATCAGCTAGTAATTTAGTAAAACTGATAACCTGTGTACCCTAAAGTGATGGCACATAGGAGGGGCGTCAAAGAAAACCCTGGATCCAGTGCACTTACTGAGATAATGATGAACAGACAGACGGAACTTTCATATACAGTTCAATATATGTTGAGCTGGTTTGGATTAGTAAGATTTACCATTATTTTCCATTATCCATTACATCGTATCGTTTATTCTACATCGCTACGCAACGGGAGACGTTTTTGTAAGATTTATTTTATGTTTATTTTATTCCCTTGGGAGGCCGATATTAGAGGCCTAAAAACGGTATAAGTGTTTTGTTTTCCTTGCGTGCTGTGTGGTCTCGAAAACTGTTTGTATTTCTTCGAGTAGGTATAAAAACTTGAGATACACAAATCCCAGGTTATTTACTAATCAACTGCTGGCTTTAGGACTCTTAATGCTCCTACAATCGGGAAAAACCAACCTAAGCGCAACTCTTGAGATACGGGCCAGAGGAGCACGCTTTTTGACACAACTACGATTCGTGGAAAAAGAAAGTATGGTTGCATCACAATAGGTGCTCTATTTTTTAGCAGCGTTCTGTAACAGTAACCATCGATATTATTATGTAAAGAAAAAGACATGTAGGTAATTCAAGTCGTGCTATTTCTTACTTAATGTGCAAGAAAATATAACTAAGTAGGTAGGATTTTTTTTTTCTGAATAATCCTGCTCTTGACTTCGATCACGCCTGATGGAAAGCGATGGATGAGGTCTATGATGGAACGAGCGTGCCCAGAAGATGCCTTTTTACTCTTGATTTGAAGGCAGACGGGTTAAATGTGGCAAGTAACACAGACGCCAGCAGAGAGTTTCAAATTTTGAATGTGCACTTAATAAACGGTTTACTTTACCTGAAGATTTTTTTTAAGAGAGCCTTCATTTTGAAGGGATCTAAAAAGGTACTGCGTCGATACTTAGCTACTGACGTTAAAAGTACTTTGGTACCAATACATAATCCATATCTATAGCCCAGTACATATCAATAGGAGGACTATAATTACAGTCAGCTCACCTCACCATTAAAACTCAATTATCGACATGACACGCTCGTCAAAGCTACCATTATTACTCGAATAGAAACGAAGCAATTCCTTTTGTCACTAATTACCGTCGAATTATCACTACAAATTGTACGATCGATTTTTTAGAGGCTAGGTATGCAGGAGGTTAGGTATCGAAAGATTTGTCTTACGACTTTTATATCTTCAGGATTTATTAAGTAGGTAGATAAGGTGTCTTGATAGTTCGTTTCTTTAGGAACCCACACTTTTGGTACCTCAATACATACCTACTCGTAACGTCTTCTTGACAGTATTCAAAAGTCAAGGTACAAACTTATGTTACAATCTTGAACGAGACTTCAAAAATCTCTAACGATAGAATATGAAAAAAAACAAATATCTTCTCTGAGTTACTTGCTTATTTTTCAATGTTACTTTGGTAGGTAAGTCTTTTCTTGGTGTGATGACTACTGGTGTTTACTCAGAAAGAGTTGATATGTCAATAATTGACATATCAACTCTTTCTGAGTAAACACCAGTAGGTAAATATAGAAATAACCTGCCATGCATTTATAGTGTAATAGAGAATATCTAAATCAATATTACAAGTCCCGATTTAGTAATCAACATAACTGTCAGAACAATATAACCGATCGTTTGAAACATACAATTTCTAAGTACCGCTAGTTAAAGCTAATTTTCTTGTTATTATGTCTCAATTAGATTTAATCACTGTGAAAGACTTGAAGTGGAATAGATAAGTGGGTAGACAGATAGATATATATTGATCAAAGACTGGGGTATTCACATAATTGCTAAAAAGAAAATAACTAGTCACTTTCAAATAAGAATAATTTTAAGTCCCCTTATTCACAGCGCTACATTTATGTGTATTAAAAAAGAATCGTATTAAAGGGATACTCGCCTTAAAAGTGATAGCAACGCGATAAACGTCAAGTTATTGCTTCTTCTTTTTTAGTAGGCGCTTAAAATATTGCTAAGTGAATTTTAATAGGCGTTATCATCTTCGTGTTTATGCCCAAATCATTTATGATTATATGTCGCTTGATATTATTTAGTGAAGTTTTTATGTCAGCTTTATCGTCAAAGTTACAAATACTTATGTAGGTCATACAAATTTCTTATCCATTACCTAAATCTTATCCATCAAATTCAGTTCGTCAAAACACAAACACAAAATCAGGCCATCAAAGCTACAGGCCCAGTCGAAAACTGTCCAATTCACAAAGGCCACAGCTCTCAGAGGCGGGCCATTTCATCAGGTAATAAAACACTCGCAGAGGTTACTTTTCAGGGTGAGTTATAGGGTTAGGTCGCAGGGGCAGGGTAGGGGTCGGCCATACATCACCCGGGGTGGAACGAGGATTACTCCAACATAGACTTTGGCTTGTTAATGCCCGCTAAAGTTTTCCTTTGCGTGATTTTTGGCGGTTTTTTTTCTAGGGTGTTTTTTTATGTTGGAAGTTTGAATGTTGGATAAAGTCGTGTCGTTTTTTCAAGACTACATCGCCTAGGTTGAATTAAATCAATTTCTTGTCATGTTTACAGTTTAGTTTGACAAGGCGAGGTTCACATAGGTCGAGATTAGTATATAACTACATAAGTTTAACATGACAGCATCTTGTTTAAAATCAACCTGTAATTTGTTTTTGGGTAGGTATATTGAGAGCTAACTGATGACTTTTTATGAATACTATCTACTGTTACTAAGTTGCATGTGGCTATAACAAAGTGAAATGGAACAAACAATGCTGGTGGCAACGGAATCAGAAATGGTGTTAGTGACTTTATCGAGTCTTTTACAAAGTGGTTAGCTATCAGACACACCATCACCTCTGAACCTGCTTACCCAAAAATCTTCAACACCATATTCTACAGATAAAATAAAAGAGAAACAACAAAGAAACGTCGCAGTTAACAGCCCGACTGAATATTCATAAAGATAAAAGTGAATTTATGTGATCATAAAGACCGGGAACGAATGATAAAGACTGGGACCGAGAACGAATGATAAAGAAACTTTGTGTTGCTGGAATACTGCCCTATTTTTTTAGATAGTTTTTTAAGCTGAAACTTGTCTCTTGGTGCAGAAAAAATTCCTTTAGTAACCTATTTAGTATTCAAAATAAGTTTTCTTTAGTTTCTCAAGAAGTTGCCTGTATGCCGTTACAGATAAATAAGAGCTAAATTTGAGTCCAAAAAAACTGGTCCAAAACTAGTCAGGCAATCTACACAAATAAATAAAATTGAAGTGTTTGTTTCTAATGTCAAAATAACAGCTTTTTACAAAATGATTATGAAAGTATGTATACTTATACGGTGCTTAAAAAAATTTTTTTTTGCCTTTGCCCCCCAGTGGGACAGTACAGGCTAAAAAAAAATTGTCTGTCTGTTCGTTCCGCGTAATCTTCGAAGCGGCTGGACCGATTTTGATTTTTTCACTGGTAAATAGCCGATGTTATATGAAGTAACTTAGGTTTAACATTATTTTACAAAAAAAATAAACCTATTAAATTCCGGCAAGCACGCGAACGAAGTCGCGGGAACAGCTAGTTCCTAATAAACCCCGTGAGAAAAACCGAAATAAACAGCAGCATAAACAGCATTTTGACTCGTTAGTTTTAACTTATTCCTATAAAGTTAAAACTAACGAGTCAAAATGATATTTTACTTTTAGTACTTAATATCAAAATTAAGGATATCTCTATTACCGCCAACTGCAGCGTACTGGGACGCTTATGTCCAGCATGTCTGTAAGACAATTAATGCTGCATAGAACAGAGTGCTGGATCTCATCGTATCCCTCGGGCGTTGTAAAGGCGTCCTTCCAGTCGCTACTCTATTGGATAGGAAGTAGCATCCTACTAATTGTTTACTGAAAACATGCGAAGATTCTGATTTCCCTAAGGACTGTGGAGCTTTGAGGTCAGGTTTTAAAAGTAATAAAATTCTTTGAAAAGTTTGTGGAGGTTTATTATGCCTTGAATTTTCATTAAATATATAATATTATTTATATAGCATTATGTTGTAAAAAATTGTATTGATGACCACACTCACTGGAATATATATTTCGTCTTGACTGCCTTACGATGTTCAGCTTTACTAAGTTAGTGATATCTTATAACCCATGACTTTGCGCTTCAAAGTAAGGCGCCACGTAGTTACTCATATAATAAAATACATAATTATATAAAATATCACACTAAAGTCAGACCTAATTCGACTCCCAATTACTTTCACCCAAAAAAAGACAAGAAAAAAAACAAAAGAGGAACGCTAAACTACAATACGTCACAAAAAGCTGAGAGGCACATTACGCATGAAAAATTCATACTGTTACAGAGATTAGCAAGACAATCCCCCCACTTGTAGGGGGTGGAAATATACAGAGCAAGGTGTCAAGAGGAGAATGAATTTGTCAACGTGTGATTCCTAGCGGCCCTCCCTACCATATATCACCCGGGCGGATGATACGGCACAATGTGCGAGCACCCTAAATAATGTATGCGATTTAATATTTAGAAAGGTTTTCTTCTTGTTTTGATTTATGTTTTTGTAACCTTGTTTGTTGGTCGAAAGCGACCTATGTCTTCAAGAGGGTTTCATGAATATGTAAGATTTACAAGGCATACTTGCAGACTGATGAATAGTTTAAAAATTGGGGTCTTCTCTACATTGTCTGCGACCTAGTTTTTGAAACGGAAAAGGTGCAATTAACTTTCACTAGAATATTTTTTTTAGTTTACCTAGTCTCTGCATATCGTGTAACCCCTTTACCGCCACCACTAAACCAAGACCCAAAAACCACCTACAACGGATCCTAAAGCACCCCTGAATTCTCGGTGTCCCCGGATCCTGTACCCCATTTTCCCGAGGCGTCCGTCTGATTTATAGTGCGATGAACAACTTCCTTCATAAAATACGGCCAGCCCGCTGACACATCGCGTACACCCTTGTTTTTCTACTGAAAACTTATTTTTATTTATACTTGTTATTTACTGACAGCCGCTATATGAGATGATTGATGGACTGTTCTGACCTCAACTAGACGTAAGCAACTCCAGACTGTTTCATACTAGTTGACAATTGATCTGACTTGGAAATATCCAAAGTTTCATGAAATAACCTCATAATAGTGAAAATTGCTTTATAATTTCATACGCGATTCGGTACGAAAAATATCGGCTCAGTTAACTGCAATAAAATACGCTGAAACTCAAAGCAAGAGCCAAATCCAAGATAAAAGACGGTTCATTTACATTACCTACACCAAAGTAAAAAGGAAATTGTAGCCATTAGTCATAATAAAAAAGTAAAACCGTAAAAGTTTTACGCAATAAAAAAGTATTTTTAATTACTTTTCTTATTTACCTTGCTCGTGGTTCACAAGACAAACTCTTGTAACACTTAAAAGAAAAGTACGAACAACGGTAATTTAAAGACTTTTATTTGAGAGCTCGAGCTCTTATTTGAACAGAGTGAACTACGATAGCTTAGGTACTGCTCGTGGAAGATTGTTTCAGTGAAGTTGGTAACAGACCCAAGCCAAATCAGAAGTATTTTTTTAATCAAGACTATTTTTAGCAAAAGTCAATAATTACACACTCAGTCCTTTCAAAAACCAAGACGAACAGTAAACCAATAAATACTCAGTCAAACGCTCCAATAAAAACTATCAGGAAATCGTCCGGATAAATCGCGAGTCATTGAGCTTACAACGCGTCATTTCTCTCAAAATATATGGCACGAATAAAAACCAGTGAAATCTTTAGAGAGTCCACATTTTTTCCGTCAGACGTCTCGTAAATCTTCCCGACAGCGGTGGAAAGGACCGGAGCGGCGCGAGGGGGTTGAAATATGTCGGGACGGGCAGCCATCCGTCACTGCAGAATCACCTTCACGACAAATACGTGTTAGTTGGAGATGTGTTACTTTTTTAGTGTCTGTGCTTGGAGGATAAGAGGCTGTCAAGAACTTTGAAGGCTGTATTATTTTCAAGGGCACGCTAGGGTTTGGCCACATAGTAAGTCATACTCGAAATAGACTGGTGTACTCAAATCTGTGTGGTACTTTCCTCAAGAGACTATTTCAGAATCAATCTACTGTTTCGACCTTTCTTTTCAGAGTAGTTAGATTGGAAACGCCGACTTCATCTAGCTTTATTTTGTTTTATTAATATGACTTGTGAAAGTGATTTCGATATACAAAAGGAACCATTTCATTTCATATGGAAAGCTACAATGTCTTATTGCCTCCAAAATAACGACTTATACATATAGCGAATGTGTAATTTTCTGTCGACTGTTCAGTGAATCTTCCTTGTTACTGTCTGATGAAAACTTGGTACGAATCAAAATCAATGGGTACTTAAACCTCTCTCTTATTCTTTTTCTACCGTATTCAATCGTTTGTGAGACAAGGACAAATCTCCAAGGTTAGCCTCCATGTTCAATTTAACTGTAAGAAATAGCACATGAGGTTTCTGGTTATACCGTGTCAAGACAAGACGATAGTGAAAACTGACTTACTAAATTGGTAAGTCGATAACATGCTCGACTCAGCTTTGTGTTGTATTCGTGATAGTAACGTTAACTGCACCTTAGACTCAAAGCTCTTAGTCAATGCTAACCTTCCACAATGTCTTGAACAATTTTGGGTATACCATAATATGATCCGTGCAAAGCAAGGATCATTAATCCTTACTTTTCAATCTTTTCACGAAGTAGTTTTTAACGAGTTCTTTAAAAGTTTATGTGATCATTCTATCTGACTCTTCACTTTATTTCGTTATCGTTAATGTCTGTTTTATTAAAATAGTTAAAAAAAATCCTTTATCTTTCTGTTACTTGGTTACCTAAGAAATGTGCAAGGTAAAAGAAAATCGACGGTGTAGTTCTGGAATGTCAGTACAGGTGAATTGACTGACCCAGTATACCGTTCAAGAATCAAAACAGAAATCTCCATTCTCAAAATAAACTCATTCCCCACAAAATATGAACCAGAACCAGCACCATCATATTCCATACCAATACATCACAGCATACTGCATTAGCAACGCTAAGCCAACGCTCTTAATCGGGCGCAATCGTATATTTCTTGATTAAGAGATCGTAAAAACGTCGTCCCGCTCTGATATATGGGCCCTGAGCAGGAGAGGAGATTAGCCGACGGTTTGCGGACTCTGGAAGTGATGTACGATGATTGATACGCTTGGTCTGGTGGGGGTTGGCTTATTAAGTTGATTGTTTACGGTTTTCACTTCGATGTGGGGGTAGTGGATTGTGTTACTATATCATTATGCCCTTTGAGCCCTAAAGTGCAGTTATTATGGCAAAGACTGATGTCATTTTTGGGGGAGTACCTACATCTGGCTGTAGGTATGCCAACTACAATAATTTCATGCACCACCAGGGAAAGACCATGATGAAGACAATGGGGAATTTAAGGGACGCGTAAGTACAGAAGAAAGATGAGGTAACTAGAACCAATGGTGAGTTTAAAGTAAGGTATGGTAAATTCTTATAGGTATAGGTAAAAAAAACTTGAAATATGAAAAGTCCAGTTGCCTTTTCCAAGATCTAGATAAAAGAAGAAAGAAAGAAGAGGAATCTTGATGCCTTTAGGTTCGTAGAACTATAACATAAGTTTTTCTTAAAAATTGCAATAAATTTTCTTCAAAAACTTCACAGCCTACTTCTGCGACAGTAGCAAAGATAAACAAATATGACTTAGGAGCCGGCAGGACGTCGCAGCGGTCGTTCGCAGCTAATAAAACAGATAAGAGCGAGATAATTTACATTTCAACGATAAAGTATCTTTGCTACAACCAGCCGAAATGAGCCATCCCGACGCTGCGAGTCCTACAATTTAGAGTTCTTTTTTGGTGGTACAATCTACGAGCAGTAGCAGGTTATTCATTTAATTTTGGTGTTTAGAACATTTTCAGGCTGAAGTGGACGTGGGCCAGACACATCGCGCGGATGCACCCGGAGAGGCGGACAAAGATCTCACTGGACTCACTGGACGCCTGAAGAAGGACGTTGCCGTCGAGGTAGACCATGGCGAAGGTGGTGTGACGATCTAACGAGGTTTGCAGGGCCAACATGTCCAGAGATCGCTCAAGACAGGGAGGTTTGGAAGGAAAAAGGGGAGGCATTTGCCCATCAGTAGTAGGACACAATATAGGCTAACGAAAAAATAACATTTTCTAAGTTTGTCTCTACAACACCACATCTAAACGATCGCTGTCGCAAGCTAAGGCTACTGGTGAATGTAGAAATTCAATCAGCCTTTAGATGACTGTATCACAAATACTAGGTACTTCGACTCGTCAGAATTTATTGAAAAGGAACGCAACTAAATGCGATTGCTAGAAGAATCTATTGCTGCCGGTGGAACTATGTACTAGTATGAGAACTCCTGCTCTCAGACCGAGAATGATTAGAGGTACTGAGCATGTGCTTTGACTTAGATATGTTTCTGTGACATCGGTCAGTACTCATAATTATCCCATCTCTACCTTGCGCTTAGGTTAACAGTTTTGTGCCACAATGGTAGAAATAATGCTTTTTTTTTTTTTAATGGGTTTGCTCTTGACTCTACTCTAGGTCAGAGGTGACAGAAACAAAGTCTACGATAGAGTGAGCTTACCCAGAAGAAGCCTGTTCACTCTTACTTTGAAGAGATTCGGGTTGTATGCGCTCGGAAACACAGACGTAACAAGCTAAAGTACCTACGTGCTAAATCAATCTCCCTAGTCTTTCCCCAACTACTACCGTTGGGGTCGGCTTCCAGTCTAACCGGATGCAGCTGAATACCAGTATATTATATAGGGCGACCGTTATCTGATCTCCAAAATCCAGTTCACACAGATCAGATAGGCGGTCGACGGTTAATTACCCAGGTAATTAATATGATACGCCTTGGAAAGACTGGTTGTCAGACTTTTATGGGCTTGTTAGGAATGATAGCTGGAACGCCTGGAACCAACGGTTTAACGTGCTTTCCGAAGCACTAAGGGGTCTCGAAATGTAATGGATGGTTTGGCCTCATCTACTAACCGACCGCGGCAGGAATGGTGCGGCTTTCACGAACTCCTAGATAGCCCCTAGATATAAAGTTTATTAATCTCGGCCTAAATGTAGGCAGATGGTAGTTTTTATGAAATAACTCGGATAAAATATGGCCTGCATTTTAGCGCACAGCAAGCAAAATATAGCAGTTGCTACAGAAATACAAGCGTACTCTATTATTGGCCCTTCAATCAATCTAACTAGCCTTTTCCCAACTATGTTGGGGTCGGTCTAACCAGATTCAGCAAAATACCAGTATTTTACATGGAGCGACTGCCTATCTGACCTCCCCAACCCAGTCACTGGGTAATACGATATCCCTTGGTAAGACTGGTTGTCAGACTTTCGGGCTTGTGATGACCCCTAACTACTGTCAAAGATCCAGTAATGACAGCCGGGAGCAATGGCATGATACAAATCGCCTCAGCTTGTGCCTTACACCACCCAACTAGTTACAATATTTCACAGCAAACGGACATTTTTATAGGTATTTAGCGAAAACGTCGTTCCAACGGACCAATTTGCAACTTGTTTGCGTCGCCAATAAATTGTCGCCTACATTTCCTAAATTACGCTGTTATTCGTGACGTATTGTTGCTCGAGGCATGCGTATATTTACAGTAGCTCATGTTATGATTATTGTTGGTTGGTTTTCTTTTGTTTTTCAGAAACCTAAGAACGTTCACAATGTGATCTCTGTCTCAATATATCAAAAATACCTCCAATTACCCTACATTTTTGACAAGTTTCAGTTACATTGACTATCGGCGAGATCAGATCACGATTAGATTTTAATCATTTTTAATTATAGGAATTGGCCTTCTTTTATATTACAGAATAATATGTAGTATTCTATATAGTATTTATTGACTGTCATTTGTTTAGAAAAAATGTTAAAACCATCTACATTTTCTTTTCTTCTTCGCTGATATACCTAATCCCCAAATCTCTAGCCGAATCCCCAGTCTGTCGTACTTTAAAAATGATAAATGCCCTTCTGACTGCCAACCCTGAATGTGATGTGTTTGCGGATAAATGGAGTAAAATTATGCATATATATCTGGTGTTCTGTGAGAGAAAGTATGCAAAGGAGTCCACTGTTACGTGTTAGTTTTAAATTGAATTTTGTACAACATAATTGTCAACGTAATACATATTAATCGTTTCTACGTTAATTAATTTAATTGGTATTGTACTATTTTAATTAACAATAAATAAATAAACTACAGTTTATCTAATCACTCCACTTTTATTTTAAGTGTAGCCATATTAAGAGTAGGTAAAGAAATTGGTCATGCAGTTACTGAAAAGCGCAGTAATCATTTCCCTGACGACTCTTTAACGATTATATTTTATAGAAAGGTTCTGATAGGAAGCTAAACCAATTTAAAGTAACCTTTATAACATCACCATCACCTAAGATATTATAAAAAATACACCTAAAACTTGCCTTCAAAAAAATTTAAATTCATGTTCTTGTCCCTAGAGCCATGTAACTGACACTGTAATGTAAAGGACCCAACCGAGCCCCGTCAAGCTTCTACATAAAAATACGATACCTCTCAAAGGGAACCGAAGAAAAAAAAACTATGTTATACATCAAACATTCTAAAAGAATAGATACATGATGAAGTGACATATTTTGTGATACAAAAACCAACTTTATGAAATCTTTATAAAACTACATGCCATGCGATTTTCAACTCTATTACTTATGGCTTAAAAGGTATGTTTTTTGCAGGAAAGGTAAAATGTAAGTGATATTTTGATGTCACAAGGAATATTGGAGACGATACATGATTGAATTTGATTTGAATTTATTACCTTGAGCTTCGACATGTTATTTGTTGTTAAAAGTATTCAATATGCCAGGGTTCATTCTAGTAATATTGACACGACGATGGATTTAAGTGAATTTTGCTTTGATGTTGTTGTTGAAGAGAGTTATTGAGACCTTTACAAGATAGGCACATACATACATATAATGCGTGCCACGAAAGATGAGACTTGACACATCACGTGGTTTGACTTGCGCAGAACACGATTTTAGGTATCTTTAGCGGTATGACGTCTGAGTGCGGGACGGGACCGGACGTCATAGGGGCAGCGAAAAGAGCGGGGGAGGCGGGGTCAAGTCTCATCTTTCGTGGCACGCATTGTACACTTTTGTAACAGCCTCAGCATAATAAGCCTATAATACACAGAGAGGGGGCCTGTGTCCCAGCAGTGGGAAACTGCTGGGACACAGGCCCCCTCTCTGTGTGAAGGAGTGGGCCGTAATCCACCACGCGGGCCCAGTGCGGGTTGGTAGATGTCACATGTCTTCTAATTTTTTGTTCTAGAACATGTCGGTTTCCTCACGATGTTTTCCTTCACCGTTTTGAGAGCCGTGGTGATGAATAAGTTTACCCAAAGTAAAGCACCTGTCTGGGTTCGAACCTACGACCTGCAACTCGTAAGTTGCGTCGATTACCACTGGGCCACCGCTGCTCTTTCAATTTCATAAGTATCTGATGCCTTAACCCAATGGCCTAAGGCCTTGCATCTTGTACACTAAATTAAACTACAAAAGAAGATTTAATTGAGAAAAACCTCATTCATCTATCCAGTCAATGAACATGATGATCGATCACACCATTTTAAGAGAAACTGCCCGACTCCCCTAGCACCCCGGTGTAGCATAAGATCTGTCTACCAGCATCCTAATTGCGTAACACACTATCATCAATCTCAACCAGAAAATATTGAAGGATATTGGTAATCCATTGCTTCATTTGTTCGAAAAATTGTCTGTTCAACAACGTAAATAACGCAATGAATGTTCTTGAACTGTCGTAATGAAAGCCATTGCTACTGATAGTGTGTTACACAATTACCCTGTATTTCTTCCATCAACCCAGAAACTCGATACTAAGTCGACTAACTACCCAAACTCGAACTAAAATTATTTATTTATTTATCACAAAATCCACAGCTCTTTGAAATTTTATCTTAAACATATATAAGCTAGTCTTACAGCCAATTACGGATTTACAATTTAATAACTATATAATACATGCAGCAGAAACAAAAATACAGAATGAAATACTAGAACCATATAAGCATTGCTAAGTGTACCTACAGTGTGAGTGAGTGTGTAGGAGTGTGCATGAGGAGTTGCAAATGGGTGTGTGAGTATGTGATAGTGGGATGTGGTGGGTGATTATCTGTATACCTACCTTCTATACAGTTCAGTTTAATTTAGATTTATTTGTCAATTCGTCACATACTGATGCTATTAATTGTTTCCTGAATACAACTTTTTTGGTATTAAACATATCAAGATGAGAGAATCTTTTGTTAAAATTACTTAGCAACACAAAAAACAAAAAACAAGCAAAAAAAAAACTTTTTTGCTTGTTTTTTTCTATTTTAGTAGTTAGTCGACTTAGTATAATCTTAGTATAAGCTAAGAGATGAAAATTCCCTACTGACGGCGCTCGTTCACATACATGAAGTATGGAGCAGCACCATTCAGCTAAACTAATTTGAAGGAAACCTAATGAAATAATTTTGTAAAATTCAAATACAATTTAAATTGTTTGATGAAATAAATGAATGTGAATAATGTTCCAACTGCCACTACACACGCCACCACCATCGAGACATTAGACTAGAGTGAGTATGACGTACTCTCAGCCGCCAGGGCACATTCAACTCAATGAAAGACATACCCAGTAAATGGTACCTTTATATTTTAGATAGGTACATAGTGCACACGTGTGCCCCAAGTGTAAGGTAATATTATGTCTCATCTGGTAAACATTATACCGGAGGCTGATCGTAAACCTATCACCTAAAAAGCTTCAATAAAAGTCACATGAGTTTTTCAAGAGCATCCTGCTAGCATGACACGTTAAGAGCTAAGCGTCGAAGTATCGAATGCCGTAGACGTCCCGAGGGTGCTAATAATGCGATATTGCCAAAAAATATGATGACAGCTTCGAAACGAGACAGTCGTACTGGGAATATCTACCTCGACAGTTGCGGCCTTTGGAAACTTCAGTATTTTTTTCGAAAGAATAATCTTTACAAGTAACTTTATCTTGATGATGACGACAACGACGTAAATGGAGTTTCATTGATCCAGCAACATACTTAGTTTATTTTACGTATGACGAAGAACGAACGAAAAAATAAATAATAACAGCCGCACAGGTCGATAGATCAGGTAACGCTACGCTTGCCGCGGTCGGTCTGTGGATGGGTGACCATCCTTAACCGAGCCCCCTCCGTGCCTCGGAAAGCACGTTAAGCCGTTGGTCCCGGCTGTAATTCGTGGATCTTCGACAGTCGTTACGGGTAGTCAGAAGCCCGAAAGTCTGACAACCAGTCTTACCAAGGGGTAACGTATTACCCAGTCACTGGGTTGTGGAGGTCAGATAGGCAGTCGCTCGATGTAAAATACTGGTATTCAGCTGCATTCGGTTAGACTGGAAGCCGACCCCAACATAGTTGGGAAAAAGCAAGCAGATTATGATGATGACGAAGAACGAACGAACTACTTTTATTTAGTTGATAGTTGTAACTTATTAAAGCCTTACATAAATCCACACGTTTCACTCCATACCAAACTCAACAGTAAAGCAGAACGATATTACCAAAACGATCATTAACAACATTAAAGGGTGAACACTTCCACAATACCTTCGCACAACAAAAAAAGTGCGCCAACAAAAAAATAACACATTCCACCACCCACCGACAGACGGCGCTGCGGAAGACTTTACTACTTCCGGTGACAAGATGGCCAAGCGTTCAGAGCAGCCGGAAACTGCGGCGGGCGAGCCCAAAAACACGATAAACTACCGTACCAAAATC
This sequence comes from Luperina testacea, assembly GCA_927399505.1. Taxonomy (NCBI): domain Eukaryota; kingdom Metazoa; phylum Arthropoda; class Insecta; order Lepidoptera; family Noctuidae; genus Luperina; species Luperina testacea. The sequence goes on from OV656761.1 coordinate 2,192,687, forward strand.
ACCTAACAACCACCACCCACCCTTCAAAAACCAACCTTATTTTACCACCAGTAAAGTTGACCACCCTTTGCTAAAAGTTTGTACGTAAGCTATTTTAAAATAACAAAGGAAAGCAATAAGTAAGAACGTTCCCGTCAAGTGCGATCGCTTATTTCCCGCATTGAATATGATGTAAGTTTTCCGGAGTGGCGATAAGGTGTAATGGTATCGTTCGCCCTTTCATAGGGCAGAGCAGGCTTTGTTATTTCATGGTTAGGGGCTGGTGATAAAGTTGAATATTTGCGTATACGCTTTGAATCAGAGTAGAGATCAACGAGGTTTTTTATGATCTCTGGTTCTGAACCCAGTTTTACAAGAATAGTGTGCGATGTTTCATCATTTTTTAACCTTTTCTTTTCGCTATAAAGAACTGCTGACTTCCTAAAAAATACTACAAAGTGAAAAATAACTTTCATTTCGAAGGTAGTTGTCGTTGGTTGCGCATTTTCGTTCCTATCCGCTCTTGACCTCGATCACGCGTGATCTAAAGCGATGGATGAGGTCTATGATGGAACGAGCGTGCCCAGAAGATGCCTAAGGCTCTGGAACTCTCACGCATCGACGAAACACAGCAGGCTGCTAGACACCGGAGCCCGGTGGGAGGGTGGTCGCAAACTAGGCGGGCGTTAGCCCTACCACTGCAAGGGAAGAATTGGCCAGTCAAATAAGGTGTTGGGTGTGACAAGTTTTTATTTATCGGTTTTTTGTTGTTCCACCCGTTCTACTTGCTGGGAGAACTGGGGTGGATCGAATGATCGATTTTCCCACCCGTATGCAAAATTCGCGCATTGACGTGGAGTTGCGGACACCAGCCCGTATTACCGTATTACCTATCAGTGACAGGAAGTTATTAACATCATCATCATAAACTAAATGGATAAAATGATTGAAGCTAACTCAAAAATGACCCAAGCAAAGTTAATAAAATTAATATGGGACCACCCTTGATACGCTATACATTAAAGATTTTTTTTAATCTATTCACAAATGCCAGCGATATCACGTAACATACATACAAACAATACAGTCGAATAGAGAATCTCCTTCTTTTTTAGGTCGGTTAAAAATACAAATAACAAAATAAAAAGTGAAATAATGTTTTAACAACAATAGTGACTCACGGCTGCGCCAAAAAGGTTCTTTGCCAGACAGGTGCTGTATTATAGAGCTGTTATCTGGATAGCAGCTCTATAATACAGCCTAATGGAGTACCTAGGTACTCCACTATATACCTACTCTAGTAGTACTTAGTACACGGTTCTAATCTAACCTCTAATGACCTTGGGAATTAAGTTGGTACACTTCATGGCCAACTGGTCCCGGAAATAAATCATTATATAGGTTATAATGAAACTTATAATATTGCTATGTGCATCGAATTATTTATTTTGATTTTATTTCTCAAAATTCACAATGTCGAAGGACTTTTATTTTCATAAGTGGAAAAAGACTTTGAAACATCTGAAAGAACTAGTTGATGTTGACATTCAGTATCAGGTACGTTGTTTTATCACGACAAGAGTAAAAGTCCTCCAGACCATATTTCGGCCACGGCGGCCAATCTCAACGGAGACTAGTCTTCGGCGCGGGAGATATTATAGTGCAGGCGTGTGCGCGCAGACACAGGTGCACTGCCTCTTCCCTCACTCTCATAGTCCGATGGATCCGCAATCCGACACGACCGGAGAGAGATCAGGCGCAGGATCAACGGCTTAACGTGCTTTCCGAAGCACGGGGGTATCACACCGCCAACATCCAAACTCCTGGCTGTTACTAAGAAATTCCTAATGGAAAAACTCAAAAAGACTATACCCGACCCGGGAATCAAATCCAGGACCCCACGCTCAGCAGTCGCGCTTGCGACCACGAGACCAACAGGGCAGTTAGTTGACAACAGTAGAATGAGACCTAACAAACTACCAACCGACAATTTTATTTTTGTTAGCCTACTTTGTGTCCCTCTGCAGGTCAAAGACTTCCCCTTTTTCCTTTCAATCCTCCCTGTCTTGTGCGATCTCTGTCCATGTTGGCCCTGCAAACGTTGTCAGATCGTCACTACTTTTGCCGTGGTACCTCGACGGCGATCTCCTCCCTCAAGAGTCGAGTGAGCGACAATCTTTGCCCATCTCTCCGAGTGCATTCGTGAGAAGTTTTTGGCGTACTCCCACTTCAACCTGGCAGTTTTTTCTCCAACATCAATAAACTTAACACCTATTATGCAGTGCATCCGACTATACTCCCATTGTTTAATTTTCCAGTCATTAAAGGTCATATCAACTGGGAAAGGGATCGTAACCGTATCGCCTCGGTTCGTGAGCTTGTCCCGAGGCGAGGCGAATACGTTACGATTCCTTTCCGAGGCTGGCTCGAGTTGATACGGTGACGAACGCTTTCCGAGTTGTTATGTGTGCTATGACCTTTAAGGCAATGTAGTTAACGTCATTGATTCATCATCGTCTACAACCCGACTTCACACATTGCTTGGCATAGGTCTCTCTTTGCTTCTGCCAATCTCCACGCTCCTATGCCAGTTTCATCCAGGTTCCACTCACACAAAATCAGCCTATAATGTTCCCACTGCTGGGACGCAGGCCTCCTCTAGGTGAGAGGGAGGGGGCCGCAAAAAAAATTCGAAGACATGTGACATCTGCCAACCCGTACTGGGCCCGCGTGGAGGTCCCTCCTGTTATTGATTATTCTAACATAATAACGTGATCGAGGTCAAGAGCGCCTACTCTTGACCTCGATCACGTTCAGACTTCATCACGTCCAGGCATCACGAAACAGGCCTCTGTTTAATAGAAAAAAAAAGCTTCTCTTACTTCAGTTGATTCTTTCAGGTAACAAAAGCTCACGACCCAACACTACCGCAAGCAGTTCTGCGATTGACATCAATCCTGGGACAGTACATGCTCATATACAATGAAGCTATTGAATGTTTTCAGCAGAACCTTCAAGTGCAGAAGACTGTGTATTATGACAAAATTGTGAAAGTTATAGTTTCTAGGTGAGTCATCATCATCTGCCTAGCCTTTTCCCAACTATGTTGGGGTCGGTTTCCAATCCAACCAGATGCAGCTGCATACCAGTATTTTACATGGAGCGACTGCCTATCTGACCTCCACAACCCAGTTACTGGCCCGACCATACCCCTTGGTAGGAGGCACGCCGGAGTCTCGGTATGTAAAGATCGTCACCCATCCACGGACCGACTGCGGCAAAAGTAGCTTAACCTGATCGATCAACCAATGCGGCTGTTATTACTTAGCCACGACCCAGCTGTTTCTAGGTGAGTATGGTATGAAACTGGCCATCAATCTTGTATGAAAAGATGTCCTCGATAGTTTGTTTTTTATTGAACTACTACATCTAAAGTTCATCAATCAAGAATTAACATGAGTGAACATCGCCCTGTACTTTAGATAAGGACGTAATCCTATTTTACTTAATTATATGTGTTGTACCATTACCAATGCCAATCACCTGTCAGGTTGAATATTATTATTATGATACTTAAGTATTTACCTACATTTATACTTGTATTTAATTTTATGTTGTTACACATCACAAGAAAATAAAAAAATTAAAAACTTTTACTACAGTCACAATCTAATACGAGCATGAGAATATTTCACAATAGTTAGTTTGAATAATATAGGCTGTTTCACAATGTCTGAATCACCTGTACCTACTCACCAAATAAATAAATTTAAAAACGAAACAGTCAATCTGCTAAGTTCAATCCAGATTTTACAGCACTTATACTAAAACAATTGAGTAGTGTCCAGATTAAATGTTTTTTAGAATACTAGAACTGAAATCTCAACTAGAGAAGTTAGAAGGCAGTCACATCCAATTTATAAGCCACGGTTTGGTCGATGTCCATCACACAATATGTGACATTGAAATGACTGCAATACCAAAGGAGCCAGGGAGACCGGAGCACATCCAGGCTGAACTTGATCAAATATTGGCTAGATTAAAGCAGAATAAAGAAACTGCAGCTAAAATGGGTAAGATAAAACATTAAAAAAAATATTCTTGCGTTTTCACCGAATTTATATAAGTAGCAAGTCGCTCAATCGGAAGTGCTTGAATAATGGATATCAATGCGAGTAACTGGAAACAACGAACTAAGCGTGCTAATATGGTCAGCGGGATTGTCCGAAAGGGTTACCGCTGGCCCGGAATATAAAGGGTTAAGGAAGGAACACGGGTGGGTTTTAGTCAGTAAGAGTCTGACACTCCCTTCCGCTTCACCCAGAGCAGGAGGGGTCATTTAATGATATCCCATCCTCAAAAAAAAAGCGTGCTAATATAAAGTGTGTAAGAAAAGCATAATCAGCACATAACGTTCCCACAATTGGGACACAGGCCTACTCTCTGTTAGAGGGAGTGCAGTGCGGGTACGTAGATGTCACATGTCTTAAATTTTTTGGTTCTAGGACATGCCGATTCCCTCACGATGTTTTCCTTCATCGTTTTGAGAGCAGTGGTGATGAAATAATAACACAAAGTAAAGCGCCTGTCTGGGGTCGAACCCACGACCATTCATAAGTCGCGGCCGTTACCACTGGGCCACCGCTGCTCCTGTGTTTTTTTTTTTAATATAATTGATTTATAATTAAAAATAATTTCTAAATCGATTTCAGCCGAAGAAAATGAAATTGCAGCTGTAAAGTCGGATATCGTATGGGATTCAGATGAAAGTATAGAAGAAGTGCCGCAGAAAAAAGTTGTAGTACCCGAAGCAATACTCAAGATAAGGGAATATTTAGCTATGATACTGGCACATGAAAAAACTAGGTATGATGAAATATTTTAGTCTTTTTCTAAGAGTATCGATAGCAAAAAGTTCAAACATCTTTGGCCCAAAATCAGCTGCGTAAACTCCGCTCACTGACGCAGTCATAATTTCATCAAGTTAGGCGATCAGGAAACATAATTAATAAAAAACTGCTTCTCTTTCATTACAAATTACTTAAAACTAGCATTTGCCCGCGGTTTCACCCGCGTGGAGGTCGAAAGTACTCCCATGGAAACATACTATCGGGATAACAAGTATCTTATGTCCTAACCCAGGTCATGGACTACTTGTGTGTCAAACATGGAAGTTCAATCGTTAAGGCGTAAAAAGGTAACGACAGACGACGACTGACAGGCAGTTACTTTAGCATCTATAATACTAGCATGGATTACGCCAGGATCTTACATGATAAATTTATATTTGAAAACAATACTTGTTAAAATTACAGACAAGTGACTAGAGCAGTTAGACACAGTAAGCTTAAACGAGAGATCTGGGAAAAAGAACTGACTGGTCGTTTGCCACCTCCAGCTAGATATGAAGTCAGAGAAAGAAGTGCCGCACTTATACGTAAAGTATTCAGGTATAGTGTTTTTATCTCATGAAGCGACGCGCGCTTTACTTGAGGATACCAAGTGTATAAACACGCTGTGAATGTGTGTGTAAGCGCAGGAGCTCTCGGTACCGTCCGAGATAATGGCGAATTCGGATGTATGTATGTGTTGAAACTACTCGTCTTCTCGCAGACATCCACATCTTGTTTGTACACTTGCTTACCACAAGTAAAGTGAGTGTCGCTGCACTTAACATTGCAAAAATAAATAATCGATGAGGTAGCAGTGATAATCATTACCTATGTATTCATTTCAGAGCATATTTTGATTTAAAACGAGAACGAATTAAAAACTGCAAACGTGACGAAATATTGGGGTTGAATATTTGTGATACAAAAAATATAGACATCCAAAGAATACAAGCCGAAGAAGTATGTATTGTGCTTACACAACGTATTAGTTTTTATACCAATGTCTACTTAGATTCTACATTACTTGTATTACTCATTTTACTGTCAGATGCTTAAAAATCGCTCGAAATTACATAAACAATATGAAAAAGAATGGCTTGCACGTCGGGAGGATTTAAAACAAGAGTTTCTTAAAAATAAACGCGCCAAACTATGTGAAGAATTTCGAGATCAAATCAGGGAGTGGTTTATCGAATGGTAAAGTAATTTTAGTAATTTAGCCATTAGGGCATAGGACTGGTTGTACTTATGTAACAGAAAAATACAGTGACAAATTTGATGTTGCTCATCAAATTGGTCACTGCATTTTTCTGTTACATAAGGGAAATTCTGAAGCTGTCCAAAATCATCTAGCAGGTCTTTTGAGCAATATTTTAAATGACCAACAGGAGAAATAAATGAATCTTTATTAGGTAGATACTAAACAAAATCAATAATACAATAATTATTTCAAGGTTTGAATCAGTACGTTTTTTTCACGACATACCTAAAGTTGGTTCTGCTGCTATCTTCAGAGCCGAAGTTCCCAGTCCTCACGAATGGCTTGAAGAAAATAAAGCTCTTACAATTAAACATGAGGCGGACAAAAACAAAAGTCCTCTAGATGTAAGTTTAGATAGTTAGTTTAGTTTTCTATACAGACATTAATTGTTATTATTTTATCGAGCGTATAATATAAGCCTTGCAAAAGAGCGATGACTTTACGTGGCTTATAAAACAGTAGAGTTAAAAACTACAGAATAAAAAAGAATATTTTTTACAGCTCAAATTCGAGAAAAAGGAAGCGAAAAGACAAGCAATGTTACTGAAAAGAGAAGAACAAATGAAGATGAAAACAGAAGCACAATTACTGAAGAAAATGATGAAAAATCCAACGATGCATCCTGGATATCACTTCCCGCTTTCAAAGCAGACTGACCAACTTCTAGAGGTGAGAATTTAATCTACAACAATTAAATAATTGGAGAAATCGTAACAAATTATCTTTTTTAGGTAATAGATTACTATCACAAAGCTTGGGATATGTATGATGAATGGGGAACTTTGGACGTGAAAGTAAAATATGTTCATGAAGTAGATTTAGAAGATGCAACAATGGAAGCGAAACTTGAAGTCTTACCAGAAGCTGATGAACATATGCGGTAAATAAAATATGTAGATCAAAAATCTACCTTACACATACAAGTAAGTCCTATACTATATTGACTTGTTTTGTAATTTAAGCCAAGAACTTCACCAACTGAAACAAGCCTTGAAAGAAGACTACAAAGCAAATGAAGAAGAAATGCCAGTTAATGTAATGAAGCCTATTAAAGGCGAAAAGAAGAAGAAGAAAGTAAAGCATGATTTAAGCGCACAAGTAGTGCAAATGATTGAGGTAAGTTTTTTTAACTGTAAGTGGGTTAGAAACAGTTTATAAAGGTTAATACACAAAGAAACTAAAGAGACGCATTTGATGTCATCAAAGCTGACATTATATAAAATAAATACGTAATCAGATTCCCTGCGTATGACCTCCTCTTTTCCATTTACCCCATGACAAAGTAACCTAACATCTTTTGTTGATTATTTCTGTCTCCATCAGGATCTAGTTGAGCAAGGTTTCATGATAGAATATCCTAGAAATAAAATAGAAAACTTTATTGGAGACGCTAACTTTGGGGGCGAAGATCTTCGAAGCCAAATTTTGTAAGTAGAAATCCTGTCACAAGAAAAAATTACCGTCTGTTTGTAGATAAGATTAATTTGTAAACACCTACGAGTATATCTCGATTTTTAAAAAATTGGGAAGACTATTAAAACTAAAATTGAAGAAAACTTGAAATTAAAGACGATATTGGAAAGAAATACTCACGACTGACGACTGAGAAAGAAACAACAAAAAATATTAGCTACTTGTTATATTGTTATACATGATATTGTTATTATCTATACTAATTACTAGCTAAAAGCAGAGCTTTGTGAGGGCTCGCGTCGTTTTTCTGCGTGGTAATAATCTTTAAGGCAGTTTTTTTAATATTTTTTTTCGTAATTTAAATTATTATTTTTTTTACTGATAACACATCTACATATAAATAGAAATTATTATGTTTAAGCACAAATCAATAGGCGTAATAGTTTTTCCGTAAAGTGTACCACAAAATGCTCAGGTTGTGGGATATAGCAGGGCTCGCTTCGCTCGCCCTGATTATAAGTCTATACTAATATTATAACGCTGAAGAGTTTGTTTGTTTGTTTCACAGAACAGATAAAACCTCTTTTATCTGTTCTGTGGTTTGTTTGGTTGAACGCGCTAATCTCAAGAGCTCCTATTTCGAATTGAATAATTATTTTTGTGTTGGATATTTCATTTATCGAGGAAGGCTATAGGCTATATATCATCACGCTACGACCAATAGGAGCGGAGCAACAATGAAAAATATTGCAAAGATGGGAAAAATTATTCCTTCCGTTTGCTTCCGTTGCGTGCGTTGCGTAAACGGTTAAAGTTAAGCAAAAATTATGGTAATCAAATTTGTTCTAAAATAATGCATTATTTGCGAAGGTGTTTTTACAAACATATAATTAATCCTTCCTTATCCAAATAAATACGTTATTCATCACAAGTATTTAATTATGAACAAAATTACCCTTGACATCATTTGAATTCAATTAATTTCTTAGGAGAAATCCGCACGGCCGCCGCCGCCGGTGTTCTGCCAGGTTTACTATAGTTCCATTGTTACTAATCATAGCGTGATTTACCTAAAATAGCTTCTTACAATAAGTAATGTACTAAGTAATAATGTTAAGTAGGTAATACTCTTAAAGTAATGGAATATAGTTTGGTAGGTTTTTTCCTCAAATTAGCGCGGCTGAAACCACGGGGGATTGCTAGTTTATTATAAGCCTGTTGTCCCACCCCACTGCAAAGGGCAAAGGCTTTCCTTTGCTCTTTCCAAAGTTCTTACATGTACAGTCAACAAAAGAGATAAGTATGCAGGATCATCGGATATAGTTGAAGTTTAGTAAGAAAACGATGGAGGTTGTCGACTGAAATTTAATTTGTTATATGAGCTGTTTGTTTTCTATTAATAAAATAAAATTTTATTCGAAAACATCCATGGGTTTCTTACAAAACTTCAACTATATCCGACGATCCTGCACACTTATCTGTTTTGTTGACTGTACTTACCTAGTCATTTTTTTTTCTCTTGCGTTAGGCCTGCATTCCCATTCAACTTTGAAATACGAGCATATTGGTGGGAGAGATGTCGCGAAGTCTGCCTCGGGTTCCGCAGAATATTGTTGGTCGGACCCAAAAGAAGTGGGAAGACTGTATTAGTTCACGCTTTGGCGTCTGTCAATGGTGGGTAATTTTCTGATATTTGTTCAGAAATGTTTTATAATTGCATACCTATTTGGCAAATAATTTTGTCAATATTACAATAATCATGGCCTGCTCTCAAAACAAAAAAAAAACATCGTGAGGAAAATGTTCCTCACGATGTTTTTCTTCACCGTCGTCACATGTCCTAGTAGACCCAAAAAACATCGAAGACATGTGACATCTACCAACCCGCACTGAGCCCGCGTGGTAGATTACGGCCCATTTCCTGTCGAAGAGAGGAAGTCTGTTTTATCACCATGGAATAAGTTTCTAATTTAGCTGACAATTTCATACACATTCTTTGGAAAGTAGGTAGCGTATATTCAGACATTGTGAAACAGCTGTATTATTCTGTTTGATTACCCTATTGGTGTTGTAGTCGCAAGCGCCACTGCTGAGAGGTCTTGGGCTCGATTCCGGGGTAGGGCAAAGTGTTTATTTCTCAATGGCGGCCCGGAGTCTGGAAGTTGATGGTATGATACCCCCGCCTCGGTAACCACGTATATCCGCTGGTCCTGCGCCTGCGATGCTTTTCTGTAGAAATCTCACCGCGAAAACTTAGGTGAAGTGAGCGTGGAGTGAGCTGTCAATAGTGTCAATTCCTAGCAAAAACAAACTCACTTCACCCAAGTTTTCACGGTGAGATTTTTACAGAATCGACCGGCTGATCTCTCCTCGGTTGTCTCAGATTGCCAGTCCCATCGGCCTATGACAGTAAAGGACCAGAGAGCGCACCTGCAGTGCGATTCTGCAACCATCTCACCGTGAAAACTTAGGTGAAGTGAGCGTGGAGTGAGCTGTCAATAGTGTCAATTCCTAGAAAAAGCAAACTTACTTCACCTAAGTTTTCACGGTGAGATTTTTACAGAATCGACCGGCTGTTTACCTAATCTCCGTTGAGATTGGCCACCGTGACCGAAATCAGTCAGGAGGATCTTTAATATTATTATTCTGATTACAGATGCAGTATTGTTTGAATTGGACCCCTACAAAGTGCAACGAGACATGCAATCACCGGAATTCTTAAAACCTTTAGTGCACATGGTCGTTACATGTGCCAAAGCCTTGCAACCCTCGGTCATACATATCAAACATGTTCAGAAATTATTTTACGCTAAGGTACTTTTAGGGTTTCGTACCAAAATGGTAAAGAAACACTTATGGTGCGACTCAGTCTGTCTGTCACAGCTGGATATCTCAGGAACTACTCATGCTATCAACTTGAAATTTGGAATATTTTTAGATGACGTTTGCTCAACTTTTTTGCAAATAAGAAACAAATAAAATTTTATTTCAATCATCAACAAAAGTTACATTAGTTCCACTATCGGTCAAGAGATGGCGCTGGCCTAAAACTGCAATATTCTACACCGCAGCGCGCAGTGTTAAAATTCTCTGATGAATATAGGCCTCGCCGATGAAAATTTAAAAACATACGGTACGGAACCCTCGGTGCGCGAGTGCGGCTCGCTCTTGGCCGGTTTTTTGTTTAGCCTATATTGTCCAACTTCTGGGCAAAGGCCTCCCCCAAGTCTTTCCAGGAACTCTTTTCCCGCGTCACCTCGAACCATCCCTCGTCGTACGCGTCTAGATCATCTCGCCACCTCCTAGGCCGACCTCGATAGCGCCATCCATCTTCAGGCATCCATTGTGTGGAGACTTTTGCCCAGCGGTCATCGTGCAAGCGGTTGATGTGACCGCCATTTTAATTGTAAACATCCTGTTTTAGCCTTGTTTTTTTTTGTAGAGACTGTTGCCTATGCATTTTTTTTGTTTTCTTTAACGCTTTTTGAATTTTACGTATTTGTGCCCCATCCCATTGCAGGTACCACCAGAGGAAACAGAAATGAATCTACCTCTCTTAAAGAGTTTCTTTGTTCAGAAGTTGATCAAAAAAATCCACAAGAATGATAAAATAACCATAGTAGGTAAGACGGCTATTTCCCATGTTTCCTTTATTTTATTTTTTTTTGGCCCTCGCTGTTGACCTCGATCGCGCCTGATGGAATTCGGTAGATGAGGTCTATGATGAAACGAGCGTGCCCATAAGATGCCTTTTCGTTTCTGAATTGTAATAGATGAATTTATCAATATTTTTTTGCAGTTTCTCGGTACCTAGGTATTGGCTATTTATTTCTATAACATCATCATCTGCCTAGCCTTTTCCCAACTATGTTGGGGTTGGCTTCCAGTCTGACCGGATGCAGCTGAATACCAGTATTTTACATGGAGCGACTGCCTATCTGACCTCCATAACCCCAGTTACTGGGTAATACTTGGTAAGACTGGTTGTCAGACTTTCGGGCTTCGGACTACCCGTAACGACTGTCAAAGATCCACGAATGACAGCCGGGACCAACGGCTTAACGTGCCTATGTGATATTCTGGTACTCAGCTGCATCCGGTTAGACTGGAAGCTGATCCCAACCTAGGCAAATGATGATCATAAAAAAAAACTTGCTTTTCTTACAGGCACCTGCACAGATCCTTGGTTGGCTAAGGCCAACGCTTTACTAAATCAGTTTCCAGCAGTACTTGTTCTGCCAGACTGTACGTACTCCCTGGTCGTGCAGATATTGAAGGAATGGGTCGTTAAGTTAGTGTTCATCTTACATTTATGCCCATTTGCAGTGGTGACCCAGTGATATCGGCCCCTACTTACGAGTTGTAGGTCGTAGGTTCGAAACTTCAAACCCAAGCAGGCTTTTTACTTTGCGTAAATCATTTCATTACCACCGCTTTTAAGACGGTGAAAGAAAACATCGTGAGGAAATCAGCATGTCCTAGAATCGAAAATCCGAAGAGATATGACATCCATCAACCCGCACTGGGTCCGCGTGGTGGATTACGGCCCACTCCCTCTCACAGAGAGGAGGCCTGTGTCCCAGGAGTGGGAGCATTATAGGCAGATTAAGCTAAGCATGATTTACAGGTCGCCTACTGTTAGTGAAAATGGGCATCACTGAACTATATGTAGTGCGCAGCAAGTTAAAATAAAATTGGTAGTGCATTGACCAATACTCTATTTATTTCTTGTCGAAAACCTCACCATATTGAGCAGTTCAGAGTATGTAAGTTTTATTGTTTTTTTTTTACTAGCGTACGCTGTCCCACTCTTGGGCAAAGGCCTCCCTCCACTCCTTCCATCTTCGCGAGCCCACGCGTCCTCTTTCTAGTATTGACGGAACCTATCCAGTTTTTTGGTAATTCTTCTTTTTTTTTTAACAAGTGAGTAACTAGGTATTATGCTTCAGCAACAACACAACTCGCTCCGGGCAATGAGAGTAAGGGAAGAGAGAGTGCACCTCTCTCTGCGCATACACTTGTGCACTATAATATTTCCCGCGCCGAGGGCTGGCCTCCTCTCTGTCGCTATGGCCGAAATTTGGTTTTATACTTTATTATGCTTCAAGTAAAGTTTTAACCCGATTTTATCCCTAACTAATTTGCCAGGATCAGTGTGTCAATATTGTTAGTACGTGGTTGCTTTTTCCAGACACCAAGTAATACCAGCCAACTTCAACATATCCAACTTGGCTCATGTGCTGCAAGGGTACAGCTTTGGACATCTGAAAGAGGCGCTTGAAAAGTTCATGTCGGCTGACAGAATTGTCAAGTAAGGATCGCTTACCCAATGTTTAAAAAAATATTATAATCTTGCAAGAAAAAGAATAGGAATTATTTATTTACCTGTTGTAAAACTTGGTGGTTTAATGTAGGTACAGTCCACGTTTTGCCTGTTTAGGGAATGCAAATTAATTTTACTTGAATACATAATAGGTACTTCGTTTAATAAGGTATACCTACAGAATGTATATAAAGACATCTATGTTCTAATATAGATAAATTCGCAGGGTAAGCCGGAACCAAAAATGCATGTAACATCAATTGTACTAACCTATTCGAAAAAGAAAAAAAAATTTGAATTGAATTTGAAATAATGATGTTGCATGTTTTTGATCGATCGTTCATTTTAATTACAAAATCGGCTGTTGTTTTTCTTTGCTCAGAATAGCTGCGTTTGGACTTGATCCTCTAGAAGTATATGAATTTATACTAAAAGATGACAAGGACTCTAAAGTAGTAAGTTCTTAACCATTTTTGGATTATCTTAACACCTGCAGAAGAAATTGATAAAAATAAACCTTTTCTCAACTGAAACATTCTAATTTTTTACAGGAATACGACAAATACCTCAAATGGTACACCGAGAAAACAAGTTCAGGTATGAAAGAGATGCAGCATTTGAAAGAACAGAGAGAGTTCAAGGCTATGGTGGAGAAGTTCTCAGAGAAAAAAAAGAAAAAGGCTAAGTCTGCCCCGGGCAGCACTACAGCAAGTTCCACTGGGTTATAATAAACTACGTCTTCTAAAAGCTATTTTGTTTTTTATTTGATAGTATAAACCTTTATTTTAATCGTGAAGTGCTTATAGTGTCGCTACAAATGGCTTGAGATTAGGACTAACGTAAAATATAAAAATAGATTTTAAAGTCGCATTATTTTAATAAGTAGGCGAGATTTTTTCAAGATAATTTATCGAAGTAGAAATCTATAAAAATGTTCTCACGAATAGCTTCAGGAATTACGTAAATTTTTTTCAAGATTTAGTTGTCAGCAGGTTGTGGTTTTGAGAGCAGTGGTAGCCCAGTAGTAGCGGCCGCGACTTACGAGTTTTAGGGCGTAGGTTCGAATCTAGACAAGCGCTTTATTTTATGTAAATTATTTCATCCATTGCTGTCAAAAACGGTAAAGGAAAACATCATGAGGACACGTCCTAGAACTAAAATTCGAAGACATGTGACATCTACCAACCCACACTGGGCCAGAGTGGTGGATTACGGCCCACTCCCTCTCACATAGAGGAGGCCTGTGCCCCAGCAGTGGGAACATTATAGACTGACTAGACTACATTAGTTGCTCACTTATTACTACATGTGCTACGCCGACGCCGCGTAACCAACTGCTACGCTGGCGTAGCATATAACCATCAATTTGCTACGCACCGTGTTGCTACGAGTCTAGTTACTACGCGGAAAGATAAATTCTGCAGAGATAGAAATTAATATTTCTGTGTATCAATCACAGATCAATGGTATTAAAAATCGTAGGTATTCGTTATTGTTATAGTTGGCCATGTCAACCTCGAACAAGAAAATAATAACAGATCACAATGCTCCGAATAAACCGCCAAACAATATATGAAGCATATTTAATCGTAGATAACTTAACCATCCCACATAAATACCTATTTTCAAATCACCATAAATAGCCATGAGACCACACAAACACACCCCACAGCACACAACATTCATAACATAACGCCAAATTAAAAACATCACTAAGCCAGCAATTTGGCGTAAAATAAACACGATTTTTATTCTGCGTTGCAAAGATAAGAGCTGGCGGCAAATAAAGGGGCTGATGTCGATATAGAGGGGCTGATGTTTATCTTAACATAACGTGTCCGGGCGAACGCTGACGACGCGGATTTTATTTCTTTATTGCACAAAAATGCTAACTTTCACTGTGAGAAAAGGGTGGCTGTATTTAATGAAATTCGTAGGAATAATCTTTTATGTTGTAACTAGGGACCCGCTCTTGCTTCTCACGTGTTCACTCTACTAATGTGGTGACATGACAAATCATCGAGATTTCTGTTCTATACCGGGTCAAATTAAATTATCTAGCGAAACTCCAGAGACGTGATAGGTATCGATATCTGAACATGATAAAACAACAAATAAAATGTATTTGAAGATTTCTTTTTGTGGGGTCATCGCCCGCTGTTAGCGTATTTACTTGACATATCAGTTTTAAAAATCTGTTTATTTATCTAAACTTGAGCGACGTGATTGATTTCGATATCTAAAAACGATAAAACACATATACATTGACCCTGTCTAGTGTATATATGTTTCATAATGTTTCTGTTCTATCTTAGGTTAATATAATAGTATTATACATACAAACCTTTCGAAATTAAATCTCTTAATAAAAGTGCAAATACGCATCAAAATCCATTGCGTAGGTAGTTTAGAAGAAATCAGCGGTCATACAAACACGAAACGCGACTTTTGTAACATAACAACACATCACGCCAGTAATCACTGAAGGGAAAGGTAGAAGTTTCTCTTCTTTGAACACTATTTACATAAAAATATTGATATTTTACAGGAGATACTGATTGATGACCTATCATATTTATTTGCGTTATAGCATTATGGTCATAAGTTGATGTTAGCTGATCTGCTAAATGCAGCCAGAATGGGGCTCATGACTCTTTAAACTACTTGATGATGGAAAAATCAAATCAAAATCTTTAAATGCTGTTTGCAATCAGATAAGTAGTAGGTATCTACTCAAAACTTCAAGGACAGACTCCTGAGAAAGTTTTCCTGTCACAACGATTTAGGTAGGAATCCATCATAACATGGTATAACATGTATAATTAGCGACCCACCCCTGCGTAGCACCACACTCGTCATTCGCCTCACGTTTTCCATAAACTACATAATTATATTATATTACCATTATACTACACCACTCTTCAGTTCAGTATCATACATTTTAGTCTACCAAAAAATACCAATCTATGGCCACCCTACAATCCACCCTTTTAATATTCAAGCGCTGTATTTGGAATTAATTTCAGTCGTTTAAATATTTTCTGGGGCGTCCTCAGCGGCCAGTAATTATTGTTTGAACACCACTTCTAGTTAGCTGCTGTTTACTTTCAGCTTTTTGCTAACATTTTATTATAATAGCGCTAATAGCCTACCTACTAAATATTATCTCATGTGATGTGGTTAAATGTATTGACTTCACGAGTCCCAAGGTAAGGTTAACACTGGGGAATAAGGGGGAGATCATAAGCTTATAATGTCCCCACTGTTGGGACAAAGGCTCTCTACGAGAGGTAGTGGGCTAGGAATCTACCACGCGAGCCCAGTGCGGTTTGTCAAGTGTCACATGTCTTCGTGAGAATTTTTGTTTCTAGGAAATACGGGTTTCCCTCACGATGTTTTTCATCACAGTTTTGTGAGAGCAGTGGTGATGATTTAAACAAAGTATAGCGCTTGCTATTTGATAGCCGCAGTGCTCCTGCTCCTGCTGATAACTATATGGGTAACGGCTATGGCGACCGAGCAATAGCGGGATACACCTTCTAAATAACCGGCAACCCTTAAAATGTCTGGTGCAGAAAGCAACGGGAAACTACTGCACTAGATCCCATGAGTCACAATAGATTTAAGAAACAGCGATCTAGATCTGTTAAGCGTTCTGGCTGATGCCAGGCACCAGCGTTGCCCTGCAAATGATTATAATGTTAGGTCTCAAGTCCGCCTGATAAGTATTAACAAGTCTGAAAAGCATCCCGTTGCTATCAGCTATGTTACGTAGGAACACTGACATCACGGAATACATATTATATATAAATAAAAATAGATGTTATGTTATTGAAATTATTTATTTAATATTCATACAAAATATGTGAACAGTTCTGTTAATAAAAAAGTCAGTCTTTAATTTTTTCATAATTAACCAAAGCGTATAATAATACGAAATAGGTGAACAGTTCTGTTAATAAAAAAGTCAGTCTTTATTTATTTTATAATTAACCAAAGCGTAATTTAATTAATATTAGTCAGTCATTTGTTTTAAATCATTACACTAATTTTGACATTCTTGTTAAGAAATATATGTAAGCCACGTAGGTATACACTGGAAACACTCGGAATTCTGATACAAGTATATTTAAATTAGTTCAGGAGCTAGCTGTTCAAACTGCTTTTGACCACCACTTGTACAACCATGTTTAGTGTATAGTTTAGCCCCCTCTACTAATAATCGTATTATAGGTATGAATAGTGAAACACCGATTTCTCTCTTTCAGTCGTCAGTAATTTGACGTTCGAAAGAAGAAGACAAAGCGTTGGGTTATACAGACGCTATACAACGGGGGACGCTATAAGGGGGTAAGTATGCACAAGCTTTTTTTTTTTATTGTATCAGCAATATTTTGTATGTATTGTGGGAAACAAATTCGCTAACCACACGAAATGTTGCAGTGTTGCTGGCAGCATGATATGTTCTGTATTGATGCTAAACAAAGGAAAATCTCGCAACATCAAATGTTACGGGGAAATTGAGCGATTGATGCTCAACATTGTTTCCGGTGTAGGCTTAAGGTAGGTTTAGACTAAATTGACATAGTATTAGAGCAAGAGTAAGAGCATTCTTTTCTTATTTGATATTTTAAGTAGAAAGAACCAAAAAGAATACTCTGTCTCTGTTTAAAGAGAATTTGATGGTTGTGGGGGGTTGAATGAGCATTCGCACGTTTGGTCTAAATCGGCCTTAACACTTTGCGGGACACTAAACGCTCCCGAAGTAATAACAATAATACTACTAATTGTGTTTCGTTGTGTCCTACAATCGATTAAAATTTCGGTGTCTTCTGAAAATTATGTACAGACGCCAGCACATCAAGTTATTACAATCTGTCAAATTTCTTTAATAGATTTTCAACTCTATCGCTAAAGCATAAGGTTCAAAGTTGATTGGCAAAATTTGACAGTTTCGGGTAGCTTGATGTGCTAGCGTCTGTACGTTAGTATCCATTTACTTGCTTACACATGCATGGTATTAAAACAGATTGGCAAATCGAGTTATATACTAATAAAAGACTTGAACGAAACGAACAGAACCAACTAAATCCTAGAAATACTGTTTGCGAGACTTCGGTCTTTTTACTATATAAAAATCTGTAATATAAACGACGCTGGGCACCAAAAACCTCAGCGTTATCATTTGCAAACCTCTTGAGACTGAGTAGTCAGTATTTTAACATCCAGAACTATGACACATTAGATATATTTTGTATTTTTACTATACTTACAACAATTACAGTAATAATGATACTTATGTTTATTTATAGTGCCTGTTTGAATGTTTTGACACTTTTTTGTTCAAGAATATTGTAAGTGTTATATTATTCTGAAAGTTTTTAGTGTCCATCTGTTGTTACAATAAATCTTATAAAATTGTATTATAAATACCATCATTATCTGCCAAGCCTTTTCCCAACTATGTAGGGGTCGGCTTCCAGATAACATTGCTAACAAAGTATTGTTATAAATAATTTGAATGAGAATTGTCTGTTCTCGGTATGGGCATGTGGAATGAAACGCATGTGACTAATAGCCGATTCCTATAATTTACGGACTGTTATTGGTTAAAATTAAAAGTCTTGTATCTTTACCAATAATGAAGCAAAGACCTCATAGCTTTCCATAACAGACGCTCCCAAAGTAGCTATCACAAGTAAAATTAGCTTACGAATCTATTTATATACCTAGTTTGGCAATAAAAGTGCTACCATTGGTAAGCTAAACGATTCGTTTTCGTTTATAGGAACCGAGCATTAAAAAGTGATGAATATAAATGCTGATAGATGAATTGTGTGAGGAATGATATGAAAGAAAAAGTAGTAAATGATGTTGTGACGGACACAAGGGCACTAAAGGAAGATAAGAAAGCTTCGTATTCATTGGGAAATAAAGTTGCGAAACATTGTTTCCGCAACAACAACAAATGATCGAATGAAAACACCGCAACATCTCAAAAAAAAAATATTGACAACATATTAGGAGGATGCATTCTGAAACTTTCAATTTAAAGAAGGGAGTGTATTCTGAAAGTTGGCAACGTCGCAAATAGCCGTCAAATATTCCGCTGTTTTGATTAATTTATCAATATTACTAAATCAAATTATGAAATGTCCCTGTAGAGTACTAAAATATTAATTATGAATTGCAATAATTAATATTGTAACAATGAATATTTAGTTTTTTTTTTTACACCTAAAACTGTCACAACACCTAATTCAATGTTATTATTGCAATCAATATTTCAAAGAGCCATTTTTTTTAAATCGTTAATCAAAACAGCGTAACATTTGACAGCTTTTTACAACGTTGCCAACTTTCAGAATGCACTCCCTTGGACCACTATTCCTCAACTTTGTTTCCCATGAACACCGGGCTTAATAATCCCTAATCTTCCAACACTGCGCATTACATTTGGAGAACCGGTGTGGTCTGTTAGACACGGCCATGCCCTCGATGTCGAGTTGCTTCAGTTCGGGCTTCAAGTCTGCGCCCGCCCTGACGTCGGGCAAGTCTTCCTTGTGCACGACGCCGGCTTGCAGGTAGCCGAGGAGCTGTGGGACGTGTTCTTGAATCATCTTCGCGCGTTCCTTTGATACTTCCTCGCTCCTGAAAAGATTGTTGTATGAATGATTTATGTAAATCTCATTATAGAAAGGACGACGCCAGGATTTGTATGAACTCTGGTCCCACCCCCAATAGCTACGTGTAATACACCTTTGGATGGGTATTTTTGAGCTGAATAAAAGTTACTATGGCACCAAGTCCAAATCTTAGTCCGTTCAGAGTTATGCTTTAATTTAACAATTGAAATTATCAAAGTCTGATGATCCATAAGTTAGATAATCATCTGCCTAGCCGTTTAAAACTTGGCGCCATAGTAACTTTTGTTCAACTCAAAAATACTTATCCATTATATCAAATATTATATAAAATATTATCCGTATTTCAGGTAGCTATTGGAGGTTGGGACCAAAATTTGCATCCTCCTTTTTATTCCAAATTATTTAGGATATACGCTATCATGCATTGTATAAGGCTAAAAAATATCGTACGGGAGGGAGAGGTACTGCAGTGAGTAGCGGACTATAGAATCGCATCGAGTTGTAATCGGGCAGTTTTATATGAAGAAGAATATGCAATATTTTGAATACCTTAATTAGATTTATGAAAACGAGAGTAAAGCTTCAACTATACTCACCACTTTCTGTGCCACTCGTAGACTTGCACGGCGCGGTTTTCTTCCTTCTCATTTTCTATCTTTCTCCTGCGAGCGTTGTCTTGGATCTGCTGCAACAGCTCCTGGGTGTAAAGCTTTCCTTTCTCTTTCTTTATCCGATTTTTCTCCTGCTCTTTGGCCAAGTCCTTCGCCATCTTTTCTTCGGCCTAATAAATGATAATATGTAATGTTTAATTCTTAGACTGTTAGGTAATGTTGAGACCGCTCCACTCAACATCTAGCACGCCGGGAGCCGTGGCCGGGAGACTAGCTTCTGCCCGCGATTTCGCCTATAGCCTTTCTCAAAAATTGAGCTATCAAATGCAGTTTTTTTTTTTTTTAATCCGACTGGTAGTTCCAGAGATTAGCGCGTTCAAACAAACTCTTCAGTTTTATTATTAATAGGTATATTATAAATATAATATTTATGTATTTATTTATTTTTTTATTTATATATACTTTATTGTACACCAGAAAATACATAACAAAAAAATACGATTATGAATACAAAATTACAAAAGAAGTAAAGAAAGAAAAGAAATGAAATAAAGAATTGTATTTTACACATGAACCTCTCACTGTGGGAATTCGTGACCGCGTGGACAAGTAATACACAGAAGTAAGTTGTAAATAAGTAACGATTAATTTATTTAAGATATCAAGTAACTAAAGCTAGCAGTTACACTTGAAACGAAAAGGTAAAATTAAATAATGTTACATGAAGGGTAAAACTACTAGAAACACTAGGTTACGGCGGGCTTCGGCGAGTAAAATATGATCGGGGGCAGAGAGGACCTCGCACGATCTTAGTTGAAAACAGACTTGTATTAAAATAGTATCATTTGTGTTCAGGTTCAGAATCAGTCGGATTTGTGTATGGTAACGAGCCACGTCCCGTCGACGCGGGCCTCGTCTGTAGCTCGCGGAAGTCTTCCCGATGATCCTCCGCCGAGCGGTGGTCTCTGTAAAGTTAGCTTATAGAACATTTTATTTATTTCGTACTGCCTATCCGCGCTCGGTACTGTACCGCGAGAAGGCGCTCGTGATCTATTTTTAAGGGTTTAAGATAATAATTTATTATTTATTTTGAGTCTCTATAACTGTAATGTAAGTGAAAACCTCATAAAAATTCGTTGGTTAGTTTAGGAGAACAATGTGGTCACACAGACAGGCATGATAAGATAGTTTGAGTAAATGGCGATGGTGTTAGAATTTAAATTATCTGACACTATAGTTTACTAAGGGTTGGTTTTTTGATCCGTAGTTAACCAATTGTTAAAAATAAATGGTTAAATTTTGGCAAAATGCGTATTTTGATCAATTGTTTGTCTTTGAATTGTCAAATAATTAACTATTAGTTTACTCAGTTGACCATTAGTTACTATTTTTAACAATTGGTCGAGTTAACCACATTTACAGAAACCGGCCCTTAGTGCTGATTTTTCAATAGTCAAAAGTTATTTATGAAGTATAAATGACAGTTTGACATATTTTCTATATAAAAGCTGTCAAACCGCAATATGAAAAAATATCTGAGTATTGAATTTAAAAATCGGGCCATAATTGGAGAAGAGTAAATAAATAATATTGTTATAAAATAATAATATTAATTAAATTCTATTTATCATCATCGTTCGCATCTCCAGGTCATCCGTGCACCTTGTGGGACGCCTTCCAAAATGAAAAGGCCTTACATTCAATTATTTATACTAATATTATAAAGAGGTTTGTTTGCGTGTAAGTTTGTATGTAGGAGGTAATCTCCGTAATTACCAGTCGGATTTGGAAAAATCTTTTTGCATTTGATAGCCCAATTCTTGAGGAAGGTTATATAACATCACACTTCGACCCTTAGGAGACGAGCAAAAGGAAGAAAAGCCAGAAAGAACGCTAAGCGAAGTAGTAACCGCCCGCCCGTGCTGGGCGGGCGGTGGGATGCGACGAGATGGGTCGGGGGCCAAAATTTCACGCGGACTAAGTCGCAGGCAGAAGCAAGATTATTATAAATTATTTTTGAAATTTGTACAGACGCCAGCACATCAAGCTACCCGAAACTGTCAAATTTTCCCAATCTACTTTGAACACACACACTTCAGCGATAAAGTTGAAAATCTATTAAAGAAATTTGACAGATTGTAGTAACTTGATGTGCTGGCGTCTGTACATGCATGTTATCTGAAGGTCGATTCCCGTAATTAAAAACGTTCAAAATCTAGTCGCGATCTCATCTCAGCGACAATCAGTGTCAAAAACTTGTCAAAAATGTTGGGGAATTAGACGTAACTTTGACAGATTGCGACATCAGATTGTGAACGTTCTAAAAATTACGAGATTTGCCCCTCTGTACCTACATTATATGTAAAATAGAGTTTTTGGCGGGATTTCTTCGAGTGAAGTCTATTTGGCTCTTTTAATTATTCGCAAATTGAATCCTAGTGGATATTGTGATGTAAAATTGGTGTAGTTTTGTATCTCAAGTGTCTGCGCAACTGGACAATATGTGTAATCATTGAAACAGACGCGATCCCGGTAAAATGGAGCTGAGAATTTTATTGTAGTTTTGGCTACCTCAGCGAAGTTTACCGGGAAACTTGATTCGATACATTTGCTGCCAAATACTCCTAATACATTAGAATGTGTACACCCATATTCTAATGTCATGTTAGACTCAAGAAAAATGAAACAAAGACGTGGCTAAAAGGTCTTAGCAACCAGGCCATAAAACTAATTTATAAAAATAAAAAAATATATGTAAAATAAATTATTTCTATTTTTACATACCTCCTTTCTAAACTTGGCTTCAACATCCTTCTCGTGCTGTGCAGCCATCTTATGTTCGTTGATCTGTGCCGTCAGAGTGTCCATAGTAGTCTTTCTCACTCTATCTGTCTTCCTCTTCTCTGCGAGGTCATCTTGATGGTGCTTCTCCAATAACTCTTGTTCTTGCAGCAGCTTTATCAAGTTCGTTCGTTCTAGGCGGGCGGCCTGTATAGTTAAAAAGTTTAGAGGTATGAAAGAAAAGGATGGAAAATTTGTATTTACTAGCGACCCGTTCCTTCTTTTCACGGTTTTAAAAGTTTGGAGAAATTCACCCTAGTCGTACTTAGGGTGAATTTCACCAAACTTTCATACCTAGAATAAGTCTTATCCTGAAATTAAATTGTGAATTTTTCACAGAACTGTCAGACGTCAATTTTATTCCATGGACGATGATCTGACTTTGGTAAAATCAGCCTTTAACAAAACATCGAGATATCCTTGTATGTCTTTGTTTTTATGTGTCGCATCTTTATATCTGTTTTGTTGTGTAGGTTACTACAATTTACAGGCGATGTATGATTTGTAAGACGTCAGATGTCATAGCGTAGTTCGTATGTGGTCTATACAAGAGTATACCATCAAGATGTAGAAGCGGAGTAAAAAACATTGTTACGAGGAGGCCAAAAGCCATAACTATTTGAGAGTGGTCCTACTCCCTAGGGAACAGACGGAACTAATAATATGAAAAACGATAAAGATAACAATGAACAACTAATTATTTTATTACCTCATCTGCTAGTATTTTAGCAGACATTCGTTCATTTATCTCTTCTTTTATCTGCCTTTTTCGCTCTCTTTCCGCCACACTGAAAACACAACAACCACCATTGAAATTACACTGCTAGTTGTCGAAATTTTAGAAAAATAAAAAGTTATCATAATGATAATACCTGTGACCATGTGTACCTGCGTGTGTAGATATTCCATGTGTGATGTTGTTTCAACCATTTACGATGAAACTACACCTCGCTATGTGAACACATGTGGCGCCGCCCGCTTCACTTTACTGTTACACTTTACCTCTGTCTTGGTTTTTATTTGGTCTGAGGGTGGAGTGACGATCTTCGCACGGTAGCTGGTAGCGGCGGAATGAGAGTTGCCGAGAATCAAGCTGAATGGCGAGCAATAGGAGAGGCCTGTCTCCAGCAATGGACTGCTGTAGGCTGATAACTGTGACGTAAATAATATTATACTACTCACATAGCAGAGCTTCTATCAGCCATCATCTTGCACTGCTCCTCAATTTGACGTTCCTCGATAATGACCATCTCTTTCTGCTTCTGTTTCCAAGCGTTGCGCGCTTGCATGAACGTCTTCATTTCATGACGCATCTTGTCCGTTTGATCGTGTTTCTGTTTCAGCTCTCTGCAATGTAAGTGACAATTTTGTTAGGCTAGCGTGTATTACTGCTGCGTAGTAAGGCCGCGTCAGCCGAGTAGTTCAAAATTTCCGAGACGCTGAAGACCGGAATAAGTGGAGGAGCATCGCGAGGGCTACTTTGGCCAAAGAAAATGCAGTCATCAACCACGACCACTCTGTCAAGAGTGAATGACTAAGGAGGAGGAAGGCCGCGTCGGATTTCGAAACAAAAACCGACCAAGTGCATGTTGGACAAGCAAGGAAGGTTAATGAAGGTCTCCAAGTTTGGATGAATAAAATTATCCTAAGAACAAATTTCGAATGTAATTGAAAAACATGTTCTCTCATACATTCTAACTGTAAATGTAACTATTGTTGGTCGAATATTACTCGTTAACTTGTAGAGCCAACTTAGCTGTGAGTTTTCCAACCGCACCGCAATTTAATTTATTTTACGTTGTATTATGTTTACTCATGTCATATTGCAGCTTTATAATACTGTCTCTGAGCTAAGCCGTGGACATATAGTAGGACGGACATGGCGAAACTTTAAGGGTTGCTTGTTGACTACAGAACCCTAAGCAAGCATAGTAGGTACAGATAGGGGAAATTAATAAAATTGTTTAATGAATTTACGCACTACCGTCAATTTGTCGTGTTAAAGCCATTTCATACAATTGATGTCTACCAACAGAAATAAAATAATTTATCATTAAGCTGTTAACATTTTAACCGCCCGACTAATAATAATAATTTCTCCTCCAAATGTCTAGTTATAACTTTATTCTTAAAACTAGCTACGACCCACGATTTCACACGTGTGTCGATCCCGTACGTGGGTATATCGGGATAAAACGTAGCCTATATGTTAATCCAGGGTGTCAGCTACCTCCATACAAAATTTTATCAAAATTGGTCCAGCTGTTTGAGCGTGAAGAAGTAACAAACATAATTATAAACACACACAAACTTTCGCCTTTATAATATTAAGTAGTGTGATTTTTAAAATATAGACTAATACTGTCTGAAATAAAGATTCTATTATTATTAAAACTGTATCAACAATCAACCCACTTCATATCCTCATCAGACATGGTCCGCATGATATCTTCAAGCATCTTCTTCTCAATCAAGCTGTCTTCATACTGGCACTGCTTCTGAAGCTGCCGGTTCACAAGCTGCTGCTGCAACTCCTTGCAGTACTGCGTGGTGCGCTCCATCTTCTCTTTCTCAGCATGTTCTTCAGCAGATTTATCATCATATAGAGAGCGGAGGAGTATGTTGTTTGTGCGCATGTCTTCGGCCTAGACAGTAAAATATGTATCAAGAGGAAATGCGGGTGGTTGTTTCTCCATAGAAACACTCTCGCCTATTTTCCTTCTGGTTAATGACCATAAAGCAATGATTTTTTACAGATTAATAAATATTGGGTATGGTATTACCTATGAAATTGGAGTTTTTTTCTCACAAAATAAAGAACCTTGTCACTTCTATTATTTAAAATATTCATCAATTGCTTGATATTCTATCGGATTATGAGCATCATAGACAACTACCAATAGTAAAAAAACCTTAGTACATATAGTTTTCTAAACATAAAAAATACCTTAAAAATGACTCCTTTTTTGTTAGTAGAAATGACCACTATGTATTTGTTTTAACTTAGCCAAAACTTATTTTTGTCGCTTAATCTAAGTGGCATACGTTATCTTAGTTTTAAACATTAGTGCACAAAAGTTTTAAAACATTAGTGTTCATGGTTGTTAAATAAATGAAGAAAATGTTAGTATGAAAAATGCAACTTCTTTAAAATTCTCCATACAAAACTCTGATTTCATAGGTGGGGACCTAATATTTACTACTTGTATGTCCCTATGTTTTTCTTTTTGATGATGCATTATTTTTATGAGCACATAGAAGCCTCAAAAAATGCTCAAAATTGCCGATTTAAACCACTGTCAACAGAGGCCTAGTGTACAAATTTGACAACTATTAATGAAAAAGAAAACTGGCCAAGTGCGATTCCGACTCGCACACGAAGGGTCGCACAGTACCACAAGGCAAAAACGCCGAAAAAACATGTTTGTTGTATGGAACCCCTTAAATATTTATTTTATTCTGTATTCAGTATTTGTTGTCATAGTGGCAACAGAAATACATCATCCTCATCTGTGAAAATTTCAACTGTCTAGCTATCACGGTTCATGAGATACATCCTGGTGACAGACGGATAGTGGAGTGTTAGTAATAGCGTCCCATTTTTACCCTTTGGGTACAGAACCCTAAAAACATTGCAATTTCACGCAGACAAAGTCGCGGGTAGAAGCTAGTGTGTCTTAGTATAATGTATCATGTATGTATTGTAGTCATACCTTTTCCTGCAGCCTCTTATATTCATTATGTAGTATTTGTTGCTGTAAATCCCTGCAGACATAACCAGCTTGCAGTTTTTTGGACAGTTCTTTAAGACTGGGATCCCTTTCTCTCAAGTAATGTCTTCTAAGCAGTTTGCAGACCTCCTCACGTCGCACCTTCGCTATTTCTATGCCCAGTTTTGTTTCTTTCTCTGCTCTAGCATTTACTATAGCTGCATGGTCGGTTCTCTAAATTGAAAAAAAGACAAGAGTGACCTACAAACATTTTCAGGTTTGTGAGTTTTACCCTATGATTCCATAGTTATTCAACTAAAAAATGTGGGACTGTATTTTGCCATAGAGACGGAAAATCTAGATCCACAATAACATAAAAGTAAACTTACTTCCTGGAAATTCTTTTCCATTGCTGCTTCTCGCTGTATGAGCGCCAGGCACCGGTTCATACGGCCATCCTCCATACGGCTGTTCAGCCATTGGATGTCCAGAGCTCGTTGATACACTTCCAGCTCCTTACGACGAGCTTCTGTAACGGCATTGCGCTGAAGCTCCGTTTTTGACTCCTGAAAACAGAGTTCAGCATAGTTAGAGAATTCAATATCAAGCAATGTTTGCAAATATTAATTAGGTAATAGAAATTCTACCAACCATGATCTCGTGGAAAAAAACTCTTCAATCAAACAAAATCTTTAACCTCAAAGTAAATAATCAAATCGGAAACAATAAATAAACCACAAATAAACGAAATAAACAAAGTTTGACGATTTTCTATTTTCAAAATTCGAAAAGTGTCAATGTCAAATCGCATGATCGCTTTTTTTTTTTTTTTTAAAGGCTAAGGTCTTAGACCATGCTGCCTAGTCATCAGTTACAATTTTTTAGTCTAACATGACATTAGAATATGGGTGCACACATTCTAATGTATTAGGAGTATTTGGCAGCAAATGTATCGAATCAAGTTTCCCGGTAAACTTCGCTGAGGTAGCCAAAACTACAAAAATAATTCTCAGCTCCATTTTACCGGGATCGCGTCTGTTTCAATGATTCCACATATTGTCCAGTTGCGCAGACACTTGAGATACAAAACTACACCAATTTTACATCACAATATCCACTAGGAATCAATTTGCGAATAATTAAAACAGCCAACTAGACTTCACTCGAAGAATTCCCGCCAAAAACTCTCGCATCGCATGATCGCATTGTGATTGATGAATCCTTATTTTTTCAGGTTTGGAACGCATTCAGCCATGTTTCATAAAATGAAAGTAAATGAATGTGGATTGCTAAATAAAAGTTTATTTTCTTAATAACTATTTATTCATTGGCATTATTATCCATTTTTTAAGTTTTAGTGAAAATTATAATTATTTGTATGCCATCTGTCGGCGCATAATTTAGTTGACTACACAACACATTCTTGGATTGATTACAAAACCCGCTAGATGGCAAGGTAATAAATTCATCAAAATACAATTTTTAAAATAAATTCACTCAAATGATGTTCCACAAATTTCTCATCACACTTTTGCTCAAATAGCAAACATTACAAAAATTAAGTTGCGTTGGAAATAACTTTGAGAATCTATTGCGAAAGATCTGGTCTACTGCGCCACCTATTGTTTTTGATACGTACTAACAACGGTAACTTACGATGCAAATCGTTTTCGTCGAGGCGCTAGGGTGACAATTTTCTCTCATTCGCGGCAGTACAATACGGCGACAGCACGCATTTGGATTTTGACGTGTGACAGCAAACAGCTGCAGCCAGATTCGGGTGCAGATTGATAGTGTATCGATATAAAGACGTTTTGTAATGAAACAGTGATTGAAATGGCTGAAAGTAAAGGTGCGTTGATCGCGAAAACAGTGCAAAAACATGCCGGACGTGCGAAGGAAAAGGTATTTATTGTTTTATTCACCTTACGTGGAAATAGTGATGGTGATTTTTTATGTATTTAGCTGCTGCTGAGTTGTGAAAGTATGGTTTTGAGAAGATCGGCAGCTCGCCAGGGCAGGTTTCTTGCGACTAGACCGTAAGACGATTTCCTTGTGCATCGAATTTCACCTGTTGCTTGTCTGATAGGCGATCTAAGAAACACCTGTGTTTTTCCTCATATTTGTTTACGTACGTAGTTAGTGCACACGTATCGTATTGTATCAGATAGTATCGTCGCAGAGCTGAAGTTTTATCATTTCCAGGGCATTTAATTTTCTATTTATAGTTGTGAGCAGGCGTGATAATTTTGGATTGGAACAGTTAGTTGAATAGGATACGACAAGTTCAGTTTGCGAACTGGCGTAGCACTCGATTAGTGCACATTAATTTAATAAACCCATTTATTACACAAGACAGTTCTAGGGAATTGGGCCCATTTTAAAAATAACACAGTAGCTTTGGAGCAGACAGAGACAGCCGATCTGTTGTGCTGGTTTCGCAAAAATAATGTGGATATTTCAACTCATCTATTTTTATGTAGACTGTCTCGCTGTGTCTGTGGAACTGTGAATTAGAATTTATACTATTATATTAGCATGAAACCTTTCTGTAACATTATTTTGTGATTAATTATATTTAACAAAAATGACCTCAATATATTTTTTATTTGAAATTGTTTAGATTATTTAAGAATTATTTGTTTTAAAATTAAAATAGAATAATTTAATCCAAATTGAATATTGAGAGTGTTTTTATTTAATATAAGTAATAAAATAGAAAAAATATCTCAAAAATCTAAAAAATACTGTTTTTAAAATTGTCCCACACTATCTTTTTATTTTATACCCACTTTCATTTTGGAATATCTGATAAATAAACTTTACCTAGTTACCTAGAAAAAAAACTTGATTTGCCTACCATAGACACAGAGAGTCGGTTATTGACCCAGTCTGGCAGATGGCCCAGCAACAACATCAATTACTATGAAATTATTGCCAACAATTATAGTCTTTACTAAATTATAGATTAAAGTATAAAACCTCAATGATGAAACAATATTTTAAATCAATGTAACACTTTCTTTTAATTTATGAAGATGAGCATATAAATAATTATATGCATGGTTTCAGAGAAATCAGGCTGTATTGTAATAATAATTATGCATATTTTATAGAACTTTAAAACTAGTTAAGTATTTCAATGTCAAATTTAATAGATTGGCTTTTTAATCAAGAAATTATAAATTCTACATACTTAGTTATGATTATGCATTTATGAATGAAAAAGTAGTTACTGTATGTGTACCACACTGCAATTAATTCTCCAAAAACATTTGCGTTCACTACCATATTATAATTCATTAGATTATTTAATTTACCTCATTACATTTGATAAGCTTATTAACTCTAATTAAATCTGCAGAGTAACAATTTGTTAGTCCCGAAACACTGACACCAATTCAAGTTTGCATAATTATCTACATGTTCTAAAATTAACAGCGTGATAGACCATTCAGTCCTATTATCTATTCATGTTAATGATTATTTGACACCAATGCTGATTATGAAGTACTTGATAAAATGAAAAATTCAAACATTCTGCTGAGAAAGCAGTAAAAAATCAACCAACTGAGCAAAATATTGGTTTAAATGTGTTGTATTGAAATAAATGGGTCACGGACTGAAACAACAGCAGACACAATATAAATCCTGATAACTGTTAATGTAATATTAATCACAGTTTTAAATTAATTGAATGGCAATTAACAACACAACCTCCACAGTATCAATTGTTACTCAATCACGGTAATTAGTCATACATAAAGTAAAAAGTTCATTCAACCCGTCGATTCGTAGTTCTAGGCCCCAGTTTAAGCAATGAGTATGACATGACTTATGTTAATGTCTGACTAGTGGAAACCCCTGATGACGTCATTTGAATACTAATAATTCACCCTCACTGGTCATTGAATAGGTGAACGAACTGCCATACAATTTTGTGCCTTCTTAAAGTTCTTTTTCGTCAAGCTTAATAGCTTAACTTAGCTTAGAATGTTTACGTCATACTAATGTATGACGTAAACATTCTTGCAAGGGACGGTTGAATTCTGTCTTCAAAAGAACCTCCTGTACAAAAAGATCTTCACAGTAATTCTGATTCGGGATTTTTTGGTAAAAAATTTGCAAGCTCGAACGGATCCCAATAGCGGGATTGAATACTGTCGTACCTTAAATGCCTTTAAACCTACGTCGTTAATAATAACAGACAGTCGTTATAATCAGGCCCTGTTAGTTCTACTACTAGTTTAACTGCAAAGCATCACTTTCGAACTCGCTGCATGATCCTCGTCTTCGATTCTTCTGTCACTAGATGAAAGACCGATCTTCATTTAGCACAGAGCACAAGCGAATTTAATTCTTAGCCAGCCTTTGACTTGAAACAGAACTTGTCGAAAGTGCACTTGCGTCAAACGACGAAGTTGGAGTGCGCTTGAATCACCGGTGGCCATGCGAGTGGCATCGAGCTGGCATCCGAATGTTCTTGAGATGAGCATGCTTGTGACTTGAACAGGTTGCTAAGCGTACTCACACGTCACACGTGCTAGGTCAGAACAAGCATGTCCTAATTCCTAAACTGTTACGTTGAACTGATGTCTAATCTACTTGAAAACTACACATTTTCTAGTGGTAAACATGATGATAAATTACAAAATCTCTCAATCCTCGTGAATTTGCACGAAAACTCCCAAAATATTCACATAGGTACCATAATCAAAATCAATCAATCAAAATATTTTATTTTACATAAACCTACATGGGCATTATGGGCTCTTATGAAACCTCAGAAGCTAGGTGCGCGGTTCCTATGGAGAAGAACCGGCAAGAAACTCAGCGGTTACTCTTTTAAAAATAATTGACTTTTACAATGTTTTCAAATGAAGGTGTTAATGGGTTTGGGAGGATAGTGTAGGCCTGTCAACAAGGTACTTAATAAACTGGAAAATGAACTACAAATCTACAAAGCCTACAACGTTCTCAGTCTCACATTCACAAAATATAACAATCAACTGTGTCCTTCGGTTTATCGTATAGTAGGGATTCCAGAAATTCCTTTAAACCTGCCATGCCTGCCCAACCACTTTATTGGCCATCACAGCATAATATTCCTGCTATATAAACGGTAATTTACAAATTAACCGCGGAACACCGGCCGCGCAGCCACACAAAACGCGTAAAACGTGACCCAAAGGTATTCGACAATCAATCTGGACATTTTACTATTTACACTACCGCTCAAAAGTATTTGGCCACCTAGTAAAATACATTTTGTAAAAGTCTAATTGAGTGAAACTTTTACTAGCCATGATTACTGTTTATTAGCCATTTTTAGACATAGCAAGAGCTATGTCTAAAATTGGCTAATAAACATGTTAAAATAGTTATGAAGTAGTTTCACTCAATTAGACTTTTACAAAATGTATTTTACTAGGTGGCCAAATACTTTTGAGCGGTAGTGTATATACCGGTTTTGTTCTGCCCTTTAGTTCATTCTCGGCTGCGTAAATATCAATGTGCAGTTGATGTGGGCTCAAGGCTTTTTAAACAGAAGCGTTGTTCCAAAAGATTCTTTCTTCTCCTTCAATTTGTACATAGATATGTATTTGTTAATAAAATCAGAAGCATATATATAATACGTGTCTTAATTAGCGGCAATTGATCTACATATTTATATTTTGTTTTAATGATCAAGTTTAAAGCTCGTGACATTAGGTATTGACCGATTGCATAAAATTCTAAATGATGCCATTGCTAATTTTACCGATTCTATCATTAATAACAATAATTTTTAGAACTAAGCCTAAATAAGACTGTCAATCTTTTGGAAGCTGTGCCCAAATCCCGTAACTTACTAAACCTGTAAATGATCGGCCTCACATATTTCCCTCAGCTTTCTCTTTTTCGAAAACAAAAATCTGACTCAGCAAGACCTCAAAAACTGTACGAATTGAGTAAGGCACCTGCCATGGTAAAATGCGAATTGTTTTCTCGCTTCTCGCGTTAATAAATAACTGGTAGTTATTAAACCTATATATCACGTTACGCACGCCACTGAGATAACAACTATAATATTATGTCAGATTTATATAATCTAGCGGGATTTTCCAATTCTGGTGTCAGATTTAGGGGTCACTGGTTTATTAAAATAGGTTGGATGCCCGATGATACTAAAGGAATCCATGTCGAAGGTAGGGCCGATTGTAGCCCTAAATGTCAGCTAAATAGAGACATTGTGCGGGCTCACGGGCTGCAATTATATAATTTCAATAGCAATTGAAGTCGATTTCAGTTAATCAACAATGAGGAAGTTTTAAATGTCACATTAAATCGGTCCCCGTTACGGACAAAATTTACACGTCGTGTGTGCAAAAATCGGATGAGTAGTGGGAAAAATATGCACTTCTAGGACATCCATACTATCCATATTAATATTATAAATGCGAAAGTGTGTCTGTCTGTCTGTTACCTCTTCACGCTTAAACCGCTGAACCGATTTAGATGAAATTTGGTATACTTAGAGATAGTTTGAGTCCCGGGAAAGGACATAGGATAGTTTTTATCCCGATATTCCCACGGGATCGACACTTATGCGGGTAAAACCGCGGGGCGCTGCTAGTTTCCTATAAATAGAAAAAGATGTGGTTTGTACTGTACTGATCTTTTATAACATCCACTGAACCTGTTTTGTGCAAATAAATGATTTGATTTGTAAAGGATTTTGAGGATTGCGTCATCAATCTTGGTCAGTCAAAAAATCAGCATCTCACAACAACACGTCAGTTGAAAAAGTGTTTGCCGTCTGCACGAAAAGAGCAAAAAGGCAACTAGGCATTCTGTCATGGACATGGATACACAATGGGCGCGAAATTGCCAATCTTCATGTTATGCCAGCCCGTTATACCAAAAACGTGGATATAAGAGAAATGAGCAGTAGACGTAGCTCTGGGATATATTCAATTTATTTTAAAGTGATCAATAAGATGAACTTCACGTCTATGTCCCCGAGTGTGAACTAAGCTTTTGATTTCATCTAATTAATCGTCTGTTCGCGCTTTGCGAACACGTTTGGGAACGTCAGATTGTTCTAAAACATCTGGAGTTTGAATAAGTTTGTTTGCTTCATTAAATTTTCCATAAATGTTGATACTGTGATGATCTAGTTGTTCCATGATTTAATAATCAAGGCCAAAAGAACAATACGTTTCAGTGCTTATTCAAACTCTCGAATAACATTATGCAATAATCTTTTTAATATGATAGCTTAGAATCTGATAATATATTAAAAAAACATGATTTATAACTCAAAATGTACCTATTCAAAAAGCTTTAGTGAGTTCGAAATATTCAGTTTTATTTTCTCATAGAATATACACAGGAGAAACTAAAAGTTTTTGCACATTCTTTAAGCTCTAGATTTGTTTACAAGTTCATAGTTACCTTGGAATACTTTATTATAGTTTCTTTCTTTCTGTATCTGGTAAAGTTTAACAGATAGTACGTCCCTACCTTCGTCGTTACCTTCACACAAAGCCAATCAACTCATGAGAAAGTATCTATCATCATCACCTATTCATGCATTCCGCTTGCAAACATCAGGAGGAAGTCGCAAGCCCTTTGCTATTCCAATAACTTGAAACTTATAATGCAAAATCATCTTTACTTCCTCCGTATCCTTTATTGCGTCGACATAGGGACTTGATTCGTGGATACCACCAAGTAAGCTTGTTTTGCAAAAGTCGATACGTGACAATGCTTAATGCTAACAGTTGGGCTAACTGTGAACTGTGCAGTCGTCATGGGAACGCCAGCCGACGCGACGCCCACAATTCATAGTTTTTTTATTGTCTGCTAGAGACATTTCTGTATGTCTGTTGGAAATTGGAATTTAAATGAGTGAGAGTTTTAGGAGATAACATCAATTATGCGGCCAAATTATGGTTGTGTCGGTGAGATTTTCATTTTTGCAGTAAATCTTCCTCAATCTTATACGACGTAGGTTAGGTACCTACATGAGTCAAACTATTGTTTGCATGGTACATTATTATCGGCTCTATTAGGTATCTGTAGCGAACGTCAAACTAAGAACATTTTCCTGCTACGATATTTTAGTATCACAGTTAAAATTATGCCCGAAACCAAACCTCAGGTATCTGACACAAACATTTCAAATATTCAATTTCGTTTTCAACCACAGCCAAATAGCTTCTGATAAGTTTGGACGGTTACCAAATAATGTCGTGTTGAAAGTGACCATTCTAATGATTGTATACTAATATTTGTAATGCAAATCCACACCTTAACAGCTTGTGTATGGTCAATTTCAGCTTTGTCAAGATGAAGAACTTTCTATGTCCCCGATGCAGACGAGACGCGACTGTCAATCGTTATACAAATACTTCCCATATGGTAATTTAAACGCCTCAAGTTGCAATTCATATGTACAATAGAATTTTCTAATTTGTACTGTCTTTTGTCTTACATCTTGCGACTATCCTGGGTGATTGGTCTGGTAATTTTTTGTTTCGTCAACAAACTTGTCCACAGTCATTATGTACGGACTGTGAGCTGTAAATCAAGGCCAAACAATGTTATACAGCATGTTAACTAACAGAGGGCGTTCCCGTTAACCCGCAATAGTATAGCATCCATACATGCTAAAAAAAATATTACCATTCGAAAATAAAATGTTTTTATTTTTTTTTATATTAAAATATTCACTAAAAATCGTAAATTGATACTCTATTTATTTAATTAATTCCAATTTATTTAATTAAATAAATTCCGACATTGCTGTCCTTCAAGTACGCGTGTACAGAGTGTTTCTTTAACGTATCAATTTACGATTTTTAGTGAATATTTTAATATAAAAAAAAATAAAAACATTTTATTTTCGAATGGTAATATTTTTTTTAGCATGTATGGATGCTATACTATTGCGGGTTAACGGGAACGCCCTCTGTTAGTTAACATACTGTATATTATTACGATGCTGTTATACTATGAATCCTGCTGGTTTTTGGGAAACAATTCGAATATGGTGTATATTTGGATGACCTAGTTACATAGATCAAATCTCAATGGTATTACGTCCGATAAAATTGTTTCACTTTTATTTTTGACTAGGAGCGCCCCGCGGTTTCACCCGCGTAAGTTTCGATCCCGTGGGAATATTGGGATAAAAACTATCCTATATCCTTTCCTGGGACTCAAACTATCTCTATATCAAATTTCATCTAAATCGGTTCAGCGGTTTAAGCGTGAAGAAGTAACAGACAGACACACTTTCGCATTTATAATATTAGTATGGATTTGCGTTGCCGAATTATTTCTGTCACTGCGTCGGCCTTCGGTTATTTCAAAAGTAAAACAGTGTGTAGCCTCAATAAGTCATTTTTCATAATTGAGAGTTATGAGGTCATGACAATTTCTGATAGCTCTATGGTCACAAATCAGAAAATGTGACAAAGAAATCGTATGCGCTAAGATAAGATAATAAAAGGTTTTCATACAAAAGGAGAAAATTCTTGTTTACTTTAAACAACAAGAAGACCACATTCCGAGGGTCTACGGTGACATCACTATTAATCCGATTTCGCCGAGTTTTTACATTAGCATATTAGTTCGTCACCAAACTGTAGGTGTTCTCCTTGATATCACTGCACCCACATAGAGACTGCGTCTATCCCACGCTCCGCCTACCACCAGCAAGCACTTTCGTTTAATCACATTGCTTAATACTCAGATTTATGTGGGGAAAACGTGTTGCCATAAATTCATTTACTATTCCAGCTTTTGTACCTACTATCTCTTTGGAAACCGAGGTTTAGAATATGGGTACCTATTCTTGTTCTGTGTTTTCTCGAATAATCTCAGTAAATCGCTCGCAGTCGATGTTATCTTGAAACCTGCAAGGTTATCTTAACCTTACAGTTAAATCGTGCCGTATTATATAATCCTCTTCAATTTCGTTCGTCGATCGTGTTGTTTTAGAAGTTGAAATTAAACATGACGTGTGTTATCTCGTGTTTACTTAAGCCCTTTACTTGGCTGAGAGAATTTATCTCTATTTTGTTCTGCAGCTCTGAATCATCCAGTGAGCTAATAACTGCACATTTTAACCTACCGAGAGATTTAGATTCTTAATTGTTACGAATTTCTTAATTGTTAGATGCTTAATTGTATGAGAGTGCGCAAATTGTGTATTTAAAACCTGCCAAGAAAATCTCAGCCAGAACTCAGTAAATTCTAAACTTAAATGATTGATTTACGAAAACACACATTTAACCTGAAAAAGCCCTTCGACATACCCTCAATTTTGATTGGTAACTTTTCAATCAAATCCAATATGTTGTTACGAAACATTGAAATACCGCAATCGGTTTCACCGACCACAATATAAAATGCCGTGTTAAAAAGCTATGGCACACATTTCACCACTGTCGCCCACTTCCTATGGCTGTTGCCAATTGTTACACTAGTAATAGTATGGATTTAGAAATAAATGCTTTTCAATCTATTAATAAATGGTATAAAGGTAGCGACCATTGGAGTTCCCCGTTCATGACTCGGATGGTATGAAGAGACTCCATTGTTTCTCCAGTGACATCTGCTACTCGGTTTATTTTTGGAGACAAAAATCTAGGACGTTGTCTCATTCAAACTGTGTTAAAAGAATAACTGTGGATAGACAATGATGGTCATTTAAAGAATGCTTTCGTACTAAAGGAAGTACATTCAGATTGAGTCAACACTCCAAATGCCATAACAGAACAATGACACAAGGAAAACAATGGTAAACTGAATCAAACAGGTCTTATTATATAACAATCATCGCTGAACTCCAAAGCGTTACTTCTACTAGCAGCTGCTTCTAACAGCTGAACTATAAGTTCATACTGGAACTGGGGCACTAGAAGATCAGTTTGCATAATCAAATTAATGCTTAGGCTCAAGGCTATGGCGCTCTAAAAGGTATGTCGCACATAGTAGAAACTGTTAAACTTTAATTTTGAAGTGAACTGCAAGGAAAATATAAGGATAAGGACTACAATTCAATAGACAAAACATGTTTTAAAACAAAATTATTTAGTTAGTTTAGAAAGTATAAATAATGGATTCAACAGTATAATTTATTCAAAAACACCTACTTAAATAACTTCAAGTTGTAGGAATGGCTGATTTATAATATTAATATCTTGCATCGGAAGAACCTTGCATAGTGTTGGCATATAAACGAAAATTTTATAACGTAAGACTAAAAACTGAAAAAACAATCTGTTGCTATACCTAGTGATAATGGCCAATGTCAGAGTTTCTTATGACTCATCACCACATTAATTTTAGATCTAACGCATTATACATAGTTGAAGATTCAAGTACCCTGAAAATAGTGACAATGTTTTATTGCTTTAGGAAATTAGTTGCATCTGTATGTAGGTTTATGTATCCTTGCATTCTCGTTATGTTAAAAGGAACTTGAATGGGTGGTTCCAATATCGTCACAATTCTTGGAATTCTTCTCTGCGGTGTCAATGCCGTATTTTGTAAATGAGAAGTTTTTTTTTAAGTCCATGATTTACTTCTTGGGCACAGACCAAAGGAAGTTAATGGTTTACTTCCATGAGCCTGTAACCAAGAGCATTAACTTTTACTTCCGTATGTGCTATAACAAGTATGTATATGAATATGCCCATTGCCCATAGAGGTACCTGGATCACCTTCGGAGAGCACATTCATTTGATTTGTTCGTGACACTGTTTAACAATCTGCATTCCTACACATTATTTCTTCCGAAGGCTAATACAATAAATAGGTCGAAATTTACATCTTGAAGATTTGTTAGAATTCTAAGCAGAGTTTTTCTAAA
Organism: Luperina testacea; assembly: GCA_927399505.1. Classification (NCBI taxonomy): domain Eukaryota; kingdom Metazoa; phylum Arthropoda; class Insecta; order Lepidoptera; family Noctuidae; genus Luperina; species Luperina testacea. Next base: position 2,231,230 of record OV656761.1, read on the forward strand.
CAATTTTCCTGTAATATTATATCGGTGTTGATTTATCTGAGTACACAATCATTATTAATGCGCTCATTATTGTCTTAAAGTGTAGACTTTAATTATTGACTTTAGTGATTATTTAGGAAAATAATCAGCAAGACAGCCGTGTTTATGAATTGGTGATCGCTTGAAGGCACATAATATTATATACAATTGTAGAAAGGTCCATTACGATGATGATTTTCTCTGAGAAATGGTTCATGATAGTTGCATACGAATTAAGTACGGTATAGTTGAATATAGCAAGCTTATCGAACGGCCGAGTTAATTAAACTGGAATCCCTGTCCCTCCTATTCCGATAGAGAACCAATCTATTTGGCCCTGAGATTAGTATTGGATTTTCAGCCGTGCTTTTTATTGTGATTGCGAGATGACTCTGATTTGATTAGTTCAATCGAAATAGTATTAACGATACAAAATTAAACATTTCAAATTCATTGATCATAAGGGTAACACCGTTTAACAAAATATCACCATGGTTTTATGTATTCCACACAGAGCACTGATTACCTCCATCCAATTTAGACGATAGAAATCCACATCCCATGGCAAATCTGCCATCTTCTCCCATATCATTCTCAACAATCCCAATATTTTGTTCGCACGGTGAGCTGTGCTGAATTCCGATCCGACAGTCGGACGCTTGTTTTTGCGTCCACGCACTTTCTTCTCTTACTTGTACTTTCTCGAGTCGGCACGTAGCCTCAGGTGCGTGTTTGTGGTAACACTGAATTCGCGACGCGGCATTTCTGCGGACATTTCCAACGAGACGACCTATTGAGGTTGGATCGTTTGGTGTTTTGTGTTCCTTAGTTGGATTCTTCAGATGTTGATAGTTTTACAGTTCGTTAGTTTGGTTGGCATTACTGATTGCATTGGGTCTAGGACATACCGGTTTCCTCACGATGTTTTCGTTCACCGGAATATATTTTGATTGCAGCCCAAAGACTTATGATATTATGTTTTTTCGCAATAAGTGGTAGATAATTATATTCTTTATTGTATTACTTCTAACGTTTTTATTTTATTTGTTCTCAGGTATGACCTCAAAATAATCTTCATCTTGATAAGGTGTAAGTACCTACTGTGCAACAATTTGTATTTGTAAATACTGAAGTATTGAAGATTTTTACCAAGTGGTGCTGACCTTCCATGACATGGAAACTAATATTAATGATGTACACTGATGATCAATACATCTTGCATCGATGATCAAAAACGTGACGATTACGTCATATGCAATAATAAACATCCATACTTTTCCTACAATCTTAGAACAAGTTGTGTATAACAGAACAAAGTTTTCAGATTACGTCTTTTTTTAAGTGTTTACTCGTTTGACGTACCATAGTATCTTAGCGCACATACATTTTCTTGTCATTTTATCAGATAACAGCGACATCTCAATGAGACGATCTTTTCCATCACAAGGTTGTGCGCAAGTACCTAACTAATTAAAGAAACGACTGCAATCTTGCTTTGCTGATATTTTCGCTAACTCGTGACCTGATTTCCTTGTGGAAGCTAAGTAAGACAACTATTGAGTCAAACCAATAATACTCATTGTGAATATAAAAATGTACGGCGACTTAATTGATTCCTACGCGTTTCGCAATAGTTCGGGCACACCTACGACTAATATTATTAAGATATTCTCAGTTGCCGTTAATACCATCTAGCGGTGACCTACGGCTATTTACGTATTTGGTCATGCCTCATTATGGTTCGGCGCCTATCAATAAATTAATAATATGTAATGAGTAATGACCCTTTTAATAAAGAGGAGATTTCTGTTACAAAAGATATATAAATCTGTATTCATTTTATCAATGCGATATGTTTATTTTAGCCATATCACAAAAATATGTACTTATACATAGATAAAGTTAGTCAGATGATTCATTTCTACGGATCTAAAATGTCTTACAACAAATTCCATAACTCATTGACAATGGTAACATTTCTTAAGCGCCACATTTTAAAAATAAAGCTCCGTTCCAGATAATAGATGAAAACATACATGCATATAAAGGACCGATTATACATCTTCAGACAGCGGATCTACAAGTTAGATGACTAAACTATTATTACCGTGACTAAACAAATGACAGCTCTTAATGCTGTGACCTCTGGCCTCAGACACAAGATTAGCGGTAAGCGGCTGTCATAAGCGAGTCTCAAACAAATTGCTCGACTTATACATTCTTTGGTGTAGAAGTCACGTCTCAGCAATATTTATTATATGACTCTTCTTTTAAAACTTCAAGATTGTATCCTTTCTTCCGTGATTTCTTATTGTAGCTATTACTAGTCTTGACTTTTTCCGTTTTCTTCTGTCTTAGTCCACCTTGCAACTAAAGTAAAAGTGAAAACGGTTTTCGTTTCTTTACTTCTTTCTTCGAATGGCCTTGACTTTATGTATGGGACATTTGTCATTGTTAATTTTACTGTTAGAATCTTTAAAAACCACATGTTTTACATTTGCAATATGTTTACAATAGTGAGATGCATTTAGGAAAGATAGATGTTACATCTATTGACAGGGCAAAAAATCTTGCCGCTATTATTTTTTCAACCAATACTACTTTCCTTTTCAATCTTTCACTAATAATGTATTCCAACACTAAAAGAAACTGCCACAAAAAGCAAGTCTGCAGAACATTGCGTGTGCGATCAGCTAAATATTTACGTACATCATTTGCACATTGCCGTTTGGTATAGATATCACTATCTCTTGTTATCGTACCATTTGTTGATCTGCGTCTGTTTTACCTTTTCCAATATTGTTATGTTCGGGCATTTCGCTTTGTTCGTATTTCATATCGTTACATGCATTCACGTCGTTGTTTTCTTTGTTATGTACCTATTGGCTCAGTATTTAGGTCTCAACGATCGTTCGATCGTTACTATTTAGTTGTATTTCTGTTGAACGAACACAGGAAACATGGGTAGTTCATTATTATTAATTTCTTTGTTAAGATTATTTCTCTAGCGTTTATTGCTTTTATTTCAACGTTAATGTTGATCATTCTCTTTTTATCGACTTCTAGTGGAAAAATCCAAGAAAACAAAACACCCAATGATTATTTTCATATTTCCGTCGCTCTGTTGATCGATTGACATGTCCCCACGCTGTGAATACAACTTACTGTTTTTGGACAAGGTCCAAAAACGTTCGTGTCGTGTTAAGGCTCGTACACACAGGCGCGACTTGTCGCGCGACGTGTCGCGTGGCGATTCTGCGAAATTATCGCGCCGCAACACCTTTCACACAAGCGCGACGCGAATCGCGGCCGCGACGCGACACAACCTAACCTAACCTACCCAGGTACTTACTCATGTCGCGTCGCGGCCGCGAATCCGCCGCGACACCATACAAAATGAACATTTAGTATGGAGTCACGTCGCGCCGCGAATCGCGGCCGCGACGCGACACAACCTAACCTAACCTACCCAGGTACTTACTCATGTCGCGTCGCGGCCGCGAATTCGCCGCGACACCATACAAAATGAACATTTAGTATGGAGTCACGTCGCGCCGCGAATTCGCCGCGATATCGCCGCGACACGAGGGTATTATAAAAGGCAGTGCAATCCAAACCGAGCTCAGTAGTAGACGATCTTCGTCAGAGGACGATCTTCGTCAGAGGACGAAGGCAGGTCTGTGCGTGTTTGCTGAGCGTGGGTCCCAGGTTCGATTCCCCGGCCGGCCGACATAACCCAACATAAGTTTGACCACACATGCACGAACGACGACACTGAGGAATTCGACCAAGGTGCTAAGTGACTTAGGTATGTGTAATTATTTTTATTACGGAGTTTTCAATTTATATAATATGACTTCGTAAAAGTAACTTTTACTCATAAAGTTTACTCTAGCCTGTAACACATGTTTATGGCTTTGTTAGAGGACGACGGTAGATCTAGGCGTGTTTGCTGAGCGTGAGGCCTAATGATGGGTTCTTCATCAGATGACGATGACCTTTTGTTATTAGCAGTAGCTATTGATGAAGATAGAAGACAAGAACACAGTCGCATTAAACGCTGGTAAGCAACATTCGCAACATTAAATTATCTATTTGTCTAACTGTTTCTCGCCTTGTTGTTATGTGGGGTACCTAGGTACGTTTGAATACCTACACAGTTGGGATGCATCGTAGGTATCTTTTATAGCTTCACTATAATAAAGCTCACGGCTGAAGTTTTTTGGAAAGGTTTTTAATATGGAATTAGTAAAATGCGATAAATAGCTACTTAGCATCAATACGATTAGTAGATGATTCGATAAAATAATTGTATAGGTAGTGTTGTTGTTTGTACCTACTTATTATAATTTGATTTCTTCTTGCAGGAAAACATCGGTCCACCCAATAAATGTTATTTTTGTATTAACAAACAAATTAAATACCTATTTTATATTCAATCTATGTAGGTACTTAACTCTAAATGGGCGGGCTGTGGCCCGTGTGTCGACCTGTGAACACGAGGCATTAGTGTAGGATCCTCAACACATTCTGCACGTAGTTTCGTAAAAACGCTCACTATTTCTGCCCCGCATTTCATCAGCACTGTCGCATTCCCAATAATCATGTTGCCGTATTCACGAGCACAGTTCAGTTCGCGTCAAATAACTTTGCCGCTCTGAAGCTAGGGTTTTCCCTAGCCGAGCATGCATTATTATTTATTACATACGATTCAATAGCTATCGATCGATTAAACGTAACGCACGTTCGCTCGCGAACCGAGTCGGGAAGGAACTAACTAAGTACCTACTAACCAGATTACTAAAAATACTAAAGAATTAGGTACCTACTAAGAAGATCAAACATGCCGCCTGCGTGCGGGGCCCGCTGTCAAACGTTGCCGCCGCGCGGACGCCGCCGCCGACGCGCGGCGCGGCGAGTCTTTTGATGTGCAAAGGTCAACAATTTACAGAGGAGAAAATGTTTAAAGAATAATTATGAAATCAGAAACTGTTAGAAAATTGTACATAGGCTTTATTAATTATTATTACACACTGTTTTCATTTTCTAACTTTTAAATACGGTTAACGGGTTTCTTAGATTAAACTAAGTTAATTATCCACTTTAAATTGATTGGGTTTACTTACCTAATAAATATTGTACCTATATATTTATATTTACAGTTAGGTATTGCAATAAACGAGCGCGCGTCGTGTGACTCTAATTACATTGACATAAAGTTCAAATTCAAATTGATTCACGATTCAATAGATTCATGATGAAGATTTTTTAGTCAATCACGGCTGAAGTCGCGATCTTTTATTTTATTAATTCACTAAGTATCGATTATCGACTGACATAAGTACAAAACTTTTATTAAATGCACGACCCAGTGCATCAATTTGTTAACGGACGGCCCTGTTAAAAAATCTTGGTTAGTAAACAAAAATACTTCGTAAAAGTACGTACGTCCGAATTCACCAGTGTCGTCGTTCGGCTTAGGTACCTAATCTAACCTAAGTGTGTAGATGCACATGCACATAGTTTCTGTGTGCGTTAGCTCCTGAACGTTCAGGGCTCAGTCAGTATCGTCCACAAAACATAAAATAATATCCTAACGGGCTACTAGAGCTGTTTTGCGCCAAAATTTTACAGGCGTAATGTTATGTAAGTATGTGTGTATGTTTAAAAAATATGTCTAATGAATGAGTGACCTAATTATAAATAGACTGCCTCGTTGGTGTAGTGGTCGCAAGTGCAACTGCGCGTGAGGTCCTGTGGGAGCTGTAATGTAGGTACCTGAATGTAACACAGCCGTTGGCATTCAGACGTCGAACTCGAACTGACTCACGCACAGCTGATATCACTAGCACTCGACTGCCAGCGGAGCCCAAGCGGCTCTCAAATGACTATAATAGAATGTACTATAACAGACCGCGTCCGCTAAAAGTACGACAAACGCAGATCATTCCAACTCGCGTCGAGAGTTAAGTAGGTATACATAGATTAGATATACCTAATAATAATTTAATTTGTATTTTAATACAAAAATAACAAACAATATTTGTATTGAACATTTAATGATTTCAGATGTCTTACACAATGTTAATTATGAGTTGCAGGCAATAAATTGTAAAATTAGCTTCTGCCCGTGACTTCGTCCGCGTGAAATTTCACCCTCCCCACATTCATCCTCTTAGGGGTGGAATTTCGAAAAACCCCTTTCTTGGGGGATACCTACTCTTCATAAAGAACACACCCTCCAAATTTTGTCTCTAGGATCAGCGGTTTAGGCTGTGCGTTGAAATATCAGTCAGTCAGGACTTTGAATATAGTTATGTCGGCCGACCGGGGAATCGAACCTGGGACCCACGCTCAGCAAACGCGCATAGACCTGCCTTCGTCCTCTGACGAAGATCGTCTACTACTGAGCTCGGTTTGGATTGCACTGCCTTTTATAATGCCCTCGTGTCGCGGCGATATCGCCGCGAATTCGCGGCCGCGACGCGACACCATACTAAATGTTCATTTTGTATGGTGTCGCGGCGAATTCGCGGCCGCGACGCGACATGAGTAAGTACCTGGGTAGGTTAGGTTAGGTTGTGTCGCGTCGCGGCCGCGATTCGCGGCGCGACGTGACTCAATACTAAATGTTCATTTTGTATTGGTGTCGCGGCGAATTCGCGGCCGCGACGCGACATGAGTAAGTACCTGGGTAGGTTAGGTTAGGTTGTGTCGCGTCGCGGCCGCGAATTCGCCGCGACACCATACTAAATGTCCATTTTGTATGGCGTCGCGGCGATATCGCGGCCGCGACGCTATTCGCTACCTGACGCGCCGCGACACGGTCGCGGCGCGACAAGTCGCTCCTGTGTGAAGTGTCGCGCGCGTTTCCATAGAAAATGTTCTACGGATATATATCGCAGAATCGTGTCGCACTGTCGCGTCGCGCCTGTGTGTACGAGCCTTTAGTCAGGGTCCACGGGTGAACGGCCTGAATTCCCACGCATTGCCAAAATGACACTAAAACGCTAACTTACATGGCGTCTGTAGAAACCCTTCCCCCGGCCTGTTCTTTTATGGGCATTATTACTAAGACTGGCTCAGGATCAAGTCCCTACGTGTCGATATACCTACGTGACTCGATTCTGAATCTTCCATAACAACATTTTCTACTTTTTACATCGTGCCCCCATCGATGGTGTAACTGCTTTGACGTAAATAATTTAATCGCTACATGTGTAGCATATTCTAGTATATTCTGTCTCTTTTTGTTTAGCGCTTTATTGGGTTGTGTCCTTTTCTGTCACTGTTTATAATACGTCAAGAGTTGTCTTATTTTGATCATGTTAATATTTTATTTGGTGGTTCAATCAAAAATTTTTATGATAATTTGACCGCTATCCTTACGTTTGAATTTTTCAAAGACTTCCTAGCTCTTTTACATTTACCCCGAAGTTGCTTACCTAGTAACTTATCTCCTGACTGTTGGGAGGACTTGTGATTTGCGTTTATCATTTTGAAAGTTTTCATGTTTACTTGAAATAAAGGAGTTACAAACCACCTTCAATATGTCAATAACAATCATCAAGTAAGTAAAAATATAAAGTTTCGACATTTTTATCGTAACTTGCCAAATGTTCGTGTCTTGTTCACGCATGTCCTCAATTCCTAATAAAGCGATCACGATAGTTCCACTGACTAAAAAGGCCATAGTATCGGGTAACTCTTAGCTACCATGTGCTAATTAGTTACGAAACTTTGCTTCTGAATATTTAAATAAAACCTCTCAAACTTTTTCCCACCTTGTAGTTTTTCAATAGAAAAAATATTCCTAGGGAATTTATGAGTTCTCTTCGCTTCGGATGACTTCAATATGCGTGACTTTGCCTCGTTTAAAGCCACGAAGCTTCCGCTATATCTCTCCCCCATTGGCGTCTACAACATCGAAACAATTACTTAACATATTAAAAACATCTAGTAGTATATCACGGATTTATAAGTTGTCAACGATACGTAACATTTTAATATTGAGTCAGTTTTTTATTTATACAACCCAAACTCAGCGGAGTAAAATATGATTTCCTAAGAAATATGTCAGCGTAGTTGGTTATTTAAACTAGCTGTGTTTTCACGGAAAATATAATATAGGTACATCGTGCGTGCGTGAGCCGATGGTCTTCCAAACGCTTTTTTACTTTGATATACGCGCAATGTTTATCTGTAACACTTTCCGGACTGCATCAAATCGCACCGTCGCGCGTCGTCGCTTTCTTTAATCAAACACTCCACATGAAGTTCAAGTGCCGTCAAAACAACCAATACATCAACCTAATGGAGTCCATCTAATGGCTTTGTCTAAATATAAACACTGCGATCAGTACCCGCAACGTCGTTTCTACTTCGACCATACCTTTTGTGCACTGCTTTACAATAGGGACATACAAAATCGGCCATCCGTCTTCCGGAAGCTCCGTTGTGACGTATTGAGTTCATCGTCAACCAAAAGTTACGTAAGGACCGGCGCAGACGCAACTTATATCCGTCCCATGATCTGCGTCCCGACCTACATCCACAAACAGTTCAGAGTAAAAGGCACCTAAATACTTATGTGTAAGATTGAAAATTGCGATAAGGCGACGATTGAGTTAGGACATTTTAGAGCGGTTTTGCGTATGGACGGGCGCCAGGCCAGGCCTGTGACTATTCCCGTCTAGTAAGCTGGATTCTGTGTCCGATGGTATGCGAACTTCTTTTTGGCACGTGTCATTCAATTCTGGCGCCGTTTTATTGTCTACCGAAGTCGCTGGACCTTTAAAAGTCGTAAACCTCGTCGTATTAAAATATTTGTTTGAGCAGATTAGCTCACCGTGTCGACTGATTCCACGTGCCTTGATTGTCATGCAGCGCATTAATTACTTGCTCATTGTAATGTTTAGACGGTGCAACAAGTGTAACACGATCGTTATGCGTCATTAATTGAATTGTGTTTTGGTGCTAAAGCGCGGCCCATTAATATTTAGTCGGGATTTATATAGGCATGTGTATGCGCAGCGTATATTTGCAACTGTTTTTGTTGACAACAATGCATAATTATTCATGTTTTATGTATAATGAAATCAATGATGGTGACTGATGACATCATGTCAGTTTTTTGTCCAAGACCAAGTTTGAAGGTACTCGTAGGTTTTTCAAGTTTCTGATGCTACTTAATAGTTAACGGACTACCATCGATTCAATATTCCTTTATAATGGGTCCTGAGCCATTAAAGGAGAGCTATCTTTCACAAGATAAACGAGTTTATTGATATTGCTTTAGCTTGTTGAACAAAAAGCGCGCCGTGGAACCTGTCTATGTTAAAGTCAACACGGCGCTTGCTCTAACCGAACAAGTTTTGTACCATTTGTGTACACTTACATACATAATGCGTTTTCCAATGCATTCTATACAATCCGATCGGTGGAATCCGGTCTCGATAGCTGCACGCCTTAAGAATTACATGCTCAATTAAATCTGTTTGGTGTCCTCGTTGTTCTTATTACGAAAATTAATAATATTCAGTACTTTATTGCAAATTGACTTCTCCATGTCTTTAGCCTCGATGTCTTATATCAAAGATGATACTAAACGTCCGATCTCGAAGGTTTTATGACGTCTCTCGTCTATTTTATGTTAAAACGGAGCGTCAGCATTGCAATATAACTCTTAAAACCGCGCTCCACTTTCATCATGTTATTTCATATCGCTAACCGTAAAGTTGGGAATTATGAAAAACACACAGATTTTAATCTCTTTGAAATTATTTGGATTAACATTCAGAACGTTTCAAATAACATGCAGTTGAAATACACTTTGGAGATTTCAAACGTGCTATTTTGTAATGTTTTTGTAAACTGCAATATATGAAGTAGTATGATGATGCCACTTTGATTTAGGAAACAATTCACATCTATCGTTTCAAAAAGATGCATCTCAAAAATTTGGTGATCTTCCATCTCATTATGTCATTTACTATTATAAAAAGCTAAAAAGTATCAAATCCAATGAGCGTGACGCTAAAGCGATGGTGAACGAAAATGAAAACAAGGTCGTCACAGATACTGGATATTTGGGCTATCTGTGCTCCAATTGCTCTAATCTGATCAACTTGCTCTGAAATTACATATTTCCATAGTAATGCGAGATTTCAATTTAAGTATCAGAGAATCAGCTCATTTGAATTTTCATGAGCAAGTTGTGAGAGTTGCCCAAGGAAGATAATTTGTATTGTCTCTCAGCTATGGCCTAGCTAGACACATCAAATTATTTAAGACGTTTGGATGTGTGTGTCCTGGCGGTCGTTTCCCTTATGGATTAGGAAAAGGGTTGTAGCTGTGTGGTCTTTACTATTAATAAAACACTTCATCCTGCCGTATTTAGAGAAAGAGTATTATATCCAGGGCCATAATGGTTTTCCATAGGCTCTAGGATATAATACTTTTAGGATAATACATTTATACAGCAAATGTCGTAACTCTGACTCCCAATATACAGGCAAATAGTTTGGGGTTCACCGTCTATTCTATTCTTGTATACAAATTGTAATAAATAAATAATTTGAATAACATCGTCAAATTAAGTTACTAGTGAATCACTCAAAAGCGAGATTAGCTCTGCGAATGTGTTTCAATGGCAACCCCCATAAAACCCAATACTCATGCTATGCTTTGTTAAAACGAACAGCTTATTCGCTTTAACGCTTGGTATTCATACTCGTAAAACTCGAATCGGGAACGTAACATATAATTTTAATAGTCGTATAAACTCTATAAAGACGGCACATTTCGGATGACGTATTCGCTCGTAGTTTAAAAAAAGAGAAATAAGGTCAAGATTAGACTCTGCCGCAGATATTTTTTTATATAACAGCCTTCGGTTCTTCCACAGGGCTATTACGATTGTTCGTATAATTTATGAATGATTGTCAGTGAAGTTTTGTGGGAACTTTATCAGCCGTGTCGTTGACTTATTGAAGCGACACAATCGGTTATTGTAAAGTTTTATCAGTTGCAAGTTTATTGTCATCAAAGTCATCAATGTAAAATTAGTTTTTTTTAACAACTCATCTGCTTTTATCTTTCACTTCAATAGAAGTGCGTGTTGAACAAATGTATTCACATTTATTTTGAATACTTTATCGCTCAGTATCAGTTTTTTCTAAGTTGACTAATAGAAGTAAAGTAAACATAACGTTACTATTTCTACTTTCATTCTCATGTCGTGAAAATAACATTGTTTACTCAAGATTGTTGCAAATTTTCGCAACGCGTAGTCTGTGTAGTTGGAATGCGGCGAGTGAACGTCCAAAGAGTCAAGCCCGAGGCATCCCCGGAGCGTTGCCTTTGCCTCGCTCAGCTATGCGCCAAATGTCATGGAGGCAAAAGCGTGATACCCCCGCCTACGGAGATGACGAAACTGCGTTGTTAATTCAGTTTTCACACAACATGCGTACTTTTCGAATCTGATTGTTTAATTTATACGCGCATCAGCTAAGATAATATTTGCAGCTTGTAAGCCATTAGCTTCATTTTATAATCAATGTAGCGTCCTTGTCTTGTGTGTTTAGCTGATACCGCACACGGCCCGTATGCTCCGTGGATTTATAACTCCCCAAGACCTCTATTTTCATAGTATTTCTAGGAATGTTCTTTCAAGTCCAAAGTTATCGTGTTCCTAATTGCTCGAACCATCAATATTACATTTCTCTAGTTGCTTGGAAAGTCAGATGTTGCTATGTGTGGATGTTGTTAAACTGGCCGGTCCGCCCTGTCCCTTTTCTTTTTACTTAAAATTAGTTCCGTGTATATTGCCGTCTCCGTCTAGTTTGCCCCCACCCTCGCGTTCACCTGCGCCGGAGTCGCGACACACATCTTCCGTCCATTGCTTTCTATTTTCGCCTGTCGCACTCGATTTGTTTTTAGTGTATGTGAATCTTATACCTATGAGATTATTTTTAATTGCTAGAGCTTCGTTATCGTGCGTTTTTGTTGTTCTATGTTTCTGTTTTGCATGCCTATTGTCGTTTATCGCATCTCTTGTATTATGGAGTGATGACTGTTGCTGTTGTTATTTATACTGGCTTTATTGTAACATCGTACATTGATTACAGTGCACTGATAAATTAATAAAGCTATTGTTCTTAATCTTGCAAGTAGCTTATCATATTTGTTCATGTTATCAGAAATGTCTTATTAATGCTTATCGAAGATTGACTATCGCAGGAATATTTTTTGCCACATTAAAATTTATCAGTATCCGTTACTCTTCGATAACATCTTCGGCTAGAAGTTTCGTAGATTGCACTGAATGTCTATTTGTAATGGCATCCTTGACCTCAGTTATCAGTAATTGCTAAATTGAAGATAATAATAGTGCAGGGACGCAGGTAGCCAATCTTCTAAGAACAGTAGACTTCCTCTCGTTCATCCCAAATTTTTCCACGACTCTCATCAGGATGTACTTTGTCGCTTGCTAATAACTAAGCGGATGGCCAGTTCCTTCATTCATAAGTCTGCTCTTCATACCCATACAGAAATTTTCCCTTATGATTAGGTTAATGCCCCGTGCTTTCTTCTCTCTAGGTTACTGGGATGACCCATTCACAATCAGGATCCACGTCAAATACAGTCTTAACATCTCATTTGTCTAACTTACCACGTCAACAATAACCAGTCGCCCCGCTACTCATACGCAACCTTCATCAATGAGCAACAGCTTAGCACTGAATTAATTTGAGAGCGTCATTGTAGTTGACGCGTATTGTCAAACTTTGCTTGTACTTCACAGGTGACTAGCCATACAGGTCGTTCGGACTAAGGGTTTATTACGACATATGTTTACTGGAGCGCGTTTCATGTGAATTTGGCTATGGAGTTTTTGTTTAGCGTCATGGGTATCTTGCTTTTTGGGTTGTGTTGGTCTCGAATCTAGAACTGGGTTATGGGAATGTATGGAATACTACTTATCGAAAGCTGTGACTGCTGTGATTTTAAAGTTTCAATGACCAACATAACTTTTAAGACAATGTTTTCCACATCATGAAATATGATGTTCTTCTCAACCTATTAGGTCATTACAATATCTTCATCGGTTTCTTAGTAGCAACGCTCAACCTGTGTGCCTGTGTGCCCTAGAGGGTAATTCGGACTATCCTAAGCTTACAATTCTCAAAAACTTAAAGGGGTTTTAGACCAAATCAGTTGTCCAATTAGTTTCAGTTCACGCAAGTAAACGTGATCGAAGGCAGACATAATAATTATTATTTTATCGTATGTTTCGTACGGCGGTGTTGCATTGAGTTTGGAAGTATGTTGCACTCCCCATTTCCTGTAACGAGTTACGCTATTACATTAATATTCATATTTCCTCGAAATTGCAGTATTTGTGTCTTTAGGTTATTGTACTTTGTAGGCCGTTTATTTTGAGAATAGGTTTTGCGTAAATTTTCAAGTGCCTTAGTGTTCAAAATTACGGTTCTCACGATTTCTTGTTACGTTGCACACAACAATTAACCATAATGTAGGTACATGTGTAAATATGCATGTTCGGTCTTTTCTAGATTAATTAGGCCTCAGCATGTGGGTACTGAAAAATATACTTGAAGAAAATGGTTTTGAATTCTCAACCCTTGTGCCGATACTGTTGTTCACAAACTAAACTAAATTTACGTTCAGTGCATCTTTTTCTTTCTATTTTATTAATAAAAGGACAGAATATAAATATTAGTTTAGTCCTGTCAAATTGAGGTAATTTTAGTAGGCAAGTTTTTAATCACGTCTAAACTTGTATATGGAGTAGTGTCAGGTGGTGATTAATTTGACAGGACTAAACTAAAATTTATCTTTTGTCCTTTTCTTAATGAAATAGAAAGAAAAAGATGCACTGAACTTAAATTTTGTTTAGTTTGTGAACGAGGGAATCAGCACCAATTTCAGAGCTGACACTCGTTAGGCTGATGTGTAAATGGCCTCTTTACTGATAGTTACTGCGTCATAAGGAGATGCAAATAGGTGTGCTTAATATTAATTCGCCCCCAAGACAATAGTCTAAAAATAAATATAATCTACCTTACCGTCTAGGTAGCGTTCCATTCAAATAAATTGTGCGCTCCTCTATTCCCCAGATGCCCTTCACGGTTTAATTAAACCCGGCGCAGCTCTATTTCTGATGAATAGAATAAAATGCTCATTGATGTCTCTGGAATTGAGCTTTCGCACAATGCTCTTTTATTCGGAAGCACGGTTATGAACAACATATTTGACGAGGTTAACTTTCGTGAATATTATTTGTGTGATTTTAAGAACTTGTCCATATATTGTACTCAGGGAACCATGTTGAGTGTACATTTACATACAACCAAAAATCTGTGAAATCAAATATAACAGTTTATAGATAGCTACCGTTTTGCTGACCTAGGATTTCCGTATCTAACGGTTATGTGCTCCATGTGTCCAACAATTTGACACCGTTCTATACAAAACACTGTATACATAATCAGCCTATAATGTTCCCACTGCTGGGACACAGGCCTCCTCTCTGTGAGAGAAAGTGGGCCGTAATCCACCACGCGGGCCCAGTGCGGGTTGGTAGATGTCACATGTCTTCGAATTTTTGGTTCTAGGACATGCCGGTTTCCTCACGGTGTTTTCCTTCACCGTTTTGAGAGCAGTGGTGATGAAAATAATACAGCGTTCTATACCAAGTTACAATAATTGAATGATGTGAATTCAGATTTTTCAAAATTGCTCAAGAGTTTTCCAAATTAATATTTTAGTACCCAAAAGGAAATACTTATATTCAAAACTAGGTCAAACCTAACTGATTCTATTCCGTGAATTACTGCAAATAATACCCGAATACAAAGCTGACAATATATTCCAAACGCTTGTAAATGCAAGCCTCGTGATCTGTCAGTCCTCAATAGTATTCAGCGTCAACAATGAGCTCAAAATAGCCGCCACTGGACATGCCGATCTAGTTTACTGAAACGATGAGTGTATTCTTGACTTGACATGTGAAGACTGTTGTAGAATTGAAGTAGTGTTCTGAATTGCAGAACGTCATGGTTTAGATCGAGATGACAATTTGACAGAATGGGGCCTAAAAATTCGTTGAATTTTAGACATCAGATAATCATCAGAGTTTGCGACGCGCTAACACTGCCAATGACCTCATATATAACTAAGTGTTTTTATTATATTATGCTCCTGGGCTATAAGACCATAAGCGAATTAATATTTAATATCTTAAACATAAAAGACTGTTAATTTGGAGTCGTAAAATATTCACATAAAAGAAACACCTCAATTCGCCGCCGATACCAAGAACAATTTACCCATTAAAATAATTCTGCCAAACTTGATACTACTTATATGGAAGAGAAATCGCTGAATGAAAAAACTGCCGATCACAAATATTGCATAACGCATTGACGGTTTCTTGCACTGGTCAACGTTTTTAAAATGAACATGTTGAACTTGACTGTGAAAGTCAAGAACGTAATAAGTGCGTTGGCTGATCAACATTTGAATCAGGGTCACATGTTTTGCATCACCTTTGGTCGTGTCCACATTTTGTATCGAGGCCTCCTTATTTTCTACAAAGTAGCATGTTAATGTAAGTGCCACTTATCCTTTCTTAGGCTCCGGGTTTTAGGTCAAAACACGGCAAAAGGCAAACGTGTTTAGAAAATAGTGGCCTGTACATCAGTCCATAATGAACGACTTAGGAAAATAATTTGTCTAGAAAATCGATCTCAGACTTAAGACTCTATGTAAAGCCTAGACTTAAGAAATTGGGAGCATACGGTAGCTTCCCTATGAGAACATGACACACAGCGGACACTTGTTACAAACCGGAAAACGCTGGAAAGATGACGTCCTAATCGGGTCTAAGTTCTAGACACTTTAGTGTCCTTCCAGAATCAACAGGAACATGTGCACAGTCGTCAAAAAGGTCTGAGATGCTAACGACCTTTTAAAAAGCCAAGACGGTGTAAAAATAAACAACTTGCATGAAATTGGATATTATATTGTCTGCGCAATATTACGCCATTCGATAAGTATGGATGGCAAAGCTAGATTCACATTACCAAATATTATCACATCGAAAAATGATGCATTTGAATGCGAGTATGCAAAAATGAGAGAGTTGGCTTCATCGAGCTCCTTATCCTAAAGCTGTTTTCACTATATGAACAGTTGATAAAACTGTTGCTATCCTAGTCTGTGTTATTCACTGTATCGTTGGATATTGCATTTGTAAGGATGCGTTAACGTAAGTTGTCTAGTATCTTATTGCACTTTGCCTCTAGTCTGTTGCAATGAACACATGTTACGTATTACCACTTACTTTTACATTTAATTCTTCGATTACTTCTGCTTAATCCGCATAGTTATTGACAGGTGTAGCGTTAAAAGGTTTTTTATTTCTTTTGACAAAACTATTAACTGCGCAATCATCAAATCTATTTAACAAAGTTTGCTGCACATCGCTATTTAAGTTATTTGAGACGAAGCTTCATGTTAGTTTAGCCAATGGAATTCCATCCTTTGAGAATTAGTTTGGTGTATGTAATATTCAAATGCTCTCGCTTATCGAAAGACCAAAATATAATGGATAATTTTTTTACTATGAATGTGGACCATTTCTTATCGTAACAAGTGACTAAGGAACGATTATATCTATATCAGATGCTGGAGTGTAAATTCCTTTGAGAATTTGCTTTGTGTATGTAATTCGGGAGCTTTATAAATATCTAAAGGTTATACCTAAGGATAAAAATATAAAGGGTCTATAAATATCTCTACTATATGAACTTTTCCTATCGTAAGAAGCGACTAAGTAAAGGATTATATCAGAAGCTGAAGTGGCAATATCCGTTCGTGTACTAATAACATTATACTACGGTACGGAGTAGTAAGAACTACATCTACGGTCACTAATTCGATTGAAATTGTGAGACATGGCGATTAGAGTAAGACCTGACTATCCTCTGTAGGAACTACCATAAACATAATCAGCCTATAGATACTATGCTACTAGATGTTATCGTACTTGTTAAGGAGGATCATCCGATCTGCTCTTGGCCATTTTCCTGTTAGATGGCGCTGAAGTCAACATTTTTAGTTTTTTTTGTTTTATGTGTAATTGGCACATTAGTAAGTCGTAGAAGTAGAAGTCGCGGTTATTGGACATTATACTTTATTGAATTTGGTCATAGAATTGCCTCAAAATCCACACAATTCGACACAAAGGTCCGAAATAAAATCTACCATTGAATACAGGTCGTTTACACACACAGAGGTAAGCGAGTATTTCCATACGTTTACAAGAATAGACTACTAGGTGGCGTGTATTTAAAAAAATGAGCCGCCTGCTACGATATGATAGAAAAAAATGAATAATGCGTTCCTGGCGAAGCATGTATGGTGTGAATACTGTGCGTACTGCGTAGTACTCGCAACCGGCGTGCGTGTATGACCAGATTTATGAACGTAAACAAGACAAAAGGAGTATGTCAGGTATAGCAGCAGGTGGCGTTCTGTAGTTTCTGCCTACCCCCATGAGAAGAAGGCATGAGTATAATGATAGGATAATAAGTCATATTTAGCTAGGCTGAGAATCAGCACTTTTCGAATGTCAAAATTACAATAGACAGTCCCCCAAAACGCCCGCCCTTCACCACTTCCTAGTGCTATTTAGCTGAAAAGAAGTGGCGCAACAAACTCCCCAGCAGTTCGGTTACAAAAACTTCAGACTATACAGTTTATAAAGATAGTTTTATTTTATTATCTTACACTAATTCATTATCAAATAAAAATATTTGTAGTGACACAAATGAAGCCTGATACATGATTAAATTTATAGCATAACCAATTATTACAATAATTACAGAAATTACACATAACAGACACAAGAAAAAAACAAAAGATAACAACAAATAAAAAAAATACAATTTAGTATGCAATTACAACCAGAGTGAAAATTATTTTATAATGTCAAAGCACTCCTATCAAAGTTTTTAGAAAAATAAAAATCTAAAGTCCAGCTTATTGAGTTCTCCAGGTGGTTATACTTACATAATAAAGTATTATTTTACCTTTTCATTTTATAGTAAATACAAATAAAACGTAATGTACAATGATAATGTTGATTCTAAACAAACTACTACAAAAATATAATTACATATAACAAAAATCGTTTGACTTGTTGATTTCACCATGTGCCGTGACTCTTCTTGTCCACTGCTACAAGGCTGCTGTAAAGAAAAATAACTTTACTTAGTATATACATATGTTACTTTGGACAAATAATATTTCCCGTACATTTCAAATGTAATTTACCATCAATCTCCAAAGCTGCTCTAAAATGAAACTTTACTAGTTGCTCGAATTTCCAACTGATGTTGATGGACAATTTTTCACTAGAATAACATAATAATATATTTTAGACATTGAAATAGATACATTTAATGAAGTAAAAAAAAATTGCCTTGTGTACTGGTACACACGGCTACATAATTAACCAGCCATATATTTCCAGTATAAGCTGATCTCGCATTGTATAGGATTTCCGTTCAATGGGAGGTCACCTTATACTGGAAATTATAACTTGATATCTAGCTGAGTATACATACCATTCAAATCTATACATATAGCATTTTTTTGAACATGTCTCAATATGAGTTCTGGCAGAATACGTAGTTTGCGTGTCGACGACTTCTGTCGTATTCTGTTTTGTTCCTTTCGATTTATGTATTTTTTAATATGTGTCCCTGGACTCTGTGTGGTCTGCTTTTTCCATGCAGTTTCATGCCATTTATGTCCAGTAGCAAGCGATAATACTGAAAATAGAATATTTTTTACTAGAAAATACCAATAAAATATAAATAGATGATTATGTAACATACAAAGAAACAATACTGTACCATGATAATCAAAGCATTTCTTACTGGTACTTACAATTTCTGACTTATTAAATTTCCATTTGCAGCTGTTTTATTGACATTGCAGTAATAATCCTTGCAGTTTTCATGTATTCCGAATACATGAAGCGGGCTATTTCGTAAATCTGCTGCCATAGCAGCACTCTCACTGCTACACATTATAATTTTCCATGCCACTAGTGTAAGCTTCATCACCTTTGGCTTCAAAATATTTCGCCAAGATCTAAAAAAAGTACAAATATGAATACAGAATATGCTTCACTGATATTGAGATGTCAAAACAAATTTGATATATTTATTTACCTTGTATAGTTTTTGATTACATGATTCTTGCATTCAATTTTTTTTATTATGTTCCCATCTCAGACCAAAGTTCCTATACAACACTTTCTCTTTCAAGTTTGCAAATGCAGAGGAGTCTCCGTCTCCAATAACACTCAAATAGCGAAGTTGATGCATTTCTTCACTCACTCTTTTGAAAGCCTTCCACAATAATTTGTGATTCCATTGTTGCAGGCGGTCCAGTAAAATGTTTGCAGCAATTATGTGCTTTCATGTCCGTCTCCTTTTTTCATAATATTGACACAAAACAATATTTGTTTTGAACACCAAGAAATAGACGTTTCTTAGTTTCTTTACCAATAATGCAGGCCTGGAAATGAAAAGCAACACTTGTAAATATTGCACAACAAAAAGTTCATACAGAACCAATTATGTGTTTAGTAAATAAGTATGTAAGGTATCGTAGCAGGTGGCATTCTGTAGTTTCTGCCTACCCCCATGGGAATAAGGCATGAGTTTATGTATGTATGTGTTTAGTAATATATTAACTTACCATACCAGAAGATGAATCAAAGTTATGGCCATATAACCTTTTCAGCCATCCTCCGAACTACATATTATACAGTAACAAATGGAACACTGTCTGAAGATATGTGACCTTTTTGAATAGCAACTGAACATTCTTGTTCACCAGCAGTTGCAGTATGTATTTTATTACTGCTCTCCGTACAGTGCTTCCACGCTTTACGACACATACTGCACTCTTGAAAATTAATTCACTTCGAAATCCATCAAGCCTGTCACTAACAAATTCAATTTGTAAAGATTCACACATATTTCGGTAAATTTCCAATCGGAATGCCCACTCAATTACATGCTTCTGGTCCACAGTCAATCAAAATGAATTAGTTTCAGGAATAAAGAAAAACAAAAGAATATGTTACTTCTGTACACTCAGTATTTGAATGGAATTGAATAGTATCGAATTTCACAACTGTATGTAATGAGATCGCAGAATTTCGTAGTTGCACTCAAGCATTCTATCTATAGCTAGAAAGAATTGCTATTATTAGATTATTATTATTACATTACAGATGATAAGATACGATTTATAACAAGGTTACGTTCTGAACTCATTACAGAAAAAAATGGAACAATAAAAATGAAAGTAAAATTTTACTTATCTTTATATTCTTGGTAGAATATTAGACGACGTATAAGAAAAAAAATAAACTTATTAAATTACGTTGTTTATATATGTAAACAATAAATCACGTTTATTAATTTGATGTAAGTAATTCAATCATTTGTTTATTTCTGAACCAATGAATTCAAAAGTCAATGTTCTGAACGCACCCACAACGTAGGTTCATCGCTAGGGTAGGTAGGTATGTATTTCTACTATACCGCCCAGTGGATCGAAAAACAAGATTCTCTTACATAGGATTTACAAAAATTTACTATAGGTACCAATAATTAATTTATTCATACGTAATGAATAAGCACGCTTTTTGTCAAGATCAAGATAGTCATATAGGTTTGTTGTCTTTCAGGTATCATACTGGGTAAAATAATAATAACAAACTGATTTTTTTATTTTTACCGCCTATTATAACATCGTCCAAATATTATGTATTTTTAATTCATTCATATCTTTTGAACAGGGAAGTTGGGGGTCAAAGTCAAACATCAGGTGGCGTTGGTATAAGATCGGCAACAATACCTAAAAGTTTCAGCTTTACAATAGAATAGAATAGAATAGAATAGAATACTCTTTATTATGTACACCATATAAATTACAGACACAAATATAGAAACTGTACAAAGGGTGACACAATGGGCGGTCTTATCGCTAAGAGCGATCTTTTAAAGACAACCTTAGGATGGATACAACAACAATCCGACACAAAAAAAGTTATGAGGAAAACAAATTCCATTTTCATACATTTGAAATATACCCATAAAGTAATTTTTAGGGTATAGATAAAAAAAAACCCATACCTACTAATTTATTCAATGTTTTAATGTACTCGACAAAACTGTATAGGTACTTGAAACTATCAAATAAACATTTTATTCTTCAAAAATCGTATAACATAGCCCACTGTGCTCTCAGCCGGTTGCCGCGCCGCGAAGCGACTTATCTCATAGAGCATGTAACCTTTTAAGAGACGGAACTTAGAACATTCAGTTTGTGAGAAATTGTTAACCTTCTTTAGCCAACCGCATAAAGAAAACATAGCTACCAACATGAAAATTCTAAGTAGCACTGACAATGACAATCATGACGTTGACGGGAAGAACTGTCATAAATAGGGATGCGCAACGCATCGTATAGAAATCAAAAATCTTATCGATATTTAGAGTTCATCGATATCGATGAAATGCATACTACGCAAATAATAGTGAGGTTCCAAAACGAATTTATTTTATTATAAAAATTGGTAAAATAAAACACTGATTTAAATGATTTCTGTATTTATTTATTTATGTAAATTACTAGCGACCCGCCCCGGCTTCGCACGGGTAGCCTGATCGCTACCAAAATTCACAGGATCACCCGCTGGGTTAATCTGATGATTGCCTGAAGATTTCATAAAAATCGCTCCAGCCGTTGCTGCTCATGTAGTTTCTCTATTGGTAGATGCACCAGTTCTTCATTACCAACTGTTTTTAGCCACTCTCGACATCTGGAAGGTACAAAATATAAAAGGTTACTTCTAACTGACTATGTTTGCCTGAAGTGAATTTATTTAGTGTGATTTATAGCTAAGAAAACACCGAATTTACACTATCAGATAACTAAATGGAATTGACTATTATATTTAGAATAGAAATTCTAGATTTATTTACATACATAATGGTGTCACAGGTAGATAATGTCTTAGACTGTCCGACCCATTTCTTTAGCAGTCAACCTACTTCGACTAAATTAAATTACAATTTACGGTCAGTACATTAGACAAATAGGTAGGTATTACTGAAGGCACAAAATGTTTTAAAACATTTCTTTATTAGAGTTTCAGCTAATCTTGATTGATGGCTTGAGGGTCGTATTACGGAATTTGAATGATGCTATTAATTTACAATGAGGTAGTGCTATGTGAGCATAAGATCACATTAACACTATGTAGGTAAAACTCACCGGTTTGGATCCAGTGGAAACTTGGAAAAAAACAAATTATTTCCAATATGCCAGGCCTCCTTGATGCCGCAAACATCACATTTTCTGTGACCCTTACTCATGATGGTTCACAAACTAGAGTCACTGTCTCGTTATTATATAGTAATAATAACAATAAAATCATTTACACTAATAGTCAATATCTCAATAAAACTGTGTGAGGATGACACGGAGAAGCAGATCGCCCCTAAGACGACCCACTGACCAGATGCTCGACTCAACGTTAACACAATCACAGAAATTATTCGGATTTAATAAGTTGTATTCCCAAATCTTACAGAAAAAGGAAAAAAAAACAGAAAAATCACAACACGAAGCAAAGTGACGCGAAGGCAGACATGTTTGTTTCACTTCGTAGTGTAATGTTGGTCATCCTGAGATTCTGCGTTTGTTTCTGAATGTTGCATAAAGAAGGTTACAAATTCCATATAAAAATAATTTGTTCGGAGTTTCACAGGACTGACTTATCTAACAAACTAAAATAATGTTTGTTTGTCTGAAACTGTTTACAATATGGTAAATACTTATACTATTTTGTAGGTAGGTACTTCGATTTTGCAAATGTTTGCAAACTCCTTGGGTTACCGAATTACAATACTTATGTACTTACATAGTTAATTTATTGTTGACCAAAAAATATAGGACAATACATTAAAGTTATGATAACCACTGACTTTGTATTTATGTAATTGAGAGATAGGTAAGTAATTAGTAATGTGACGGGATTTCAGCGTCTAAAACTTAACTCACAGGCCAAGTTGCTGTTTCTAAAACCGCCGAAACCTACGTACCTACACACTACCTCCCACTACCTACTACAATGACTTACCTACTTACTTTTATTTTTAAATAAAATTGCGTATCTCGAATCATTATCACTATACCTACAATAAATTGCAATAACATACTAGAAATATTGCAATTAGAATCAATGAAAATGCAAAGCATACAAAATAAAAATAACACGCGAGAAATTCCGCGTGCCAATACTATTGCATACAAGCGCTTCAAAATTATATTTTATTACAATATTATGTCGATTGAGTGAAAGAAGAGTGGCAACGTTTTCTTCGTAATTCTTTCAATGTAGTTCAAGGTTGCGAACACAGGTTGGGTGGGACGGCAACGTCGCATAAATCCTATGTGCGTTTCACGACACGACAGAATTCCTTTCGTCGTAATGTTGGCACCAATGGTTTTCATTGAAGGTAAAACAATTCTTCAATGAAAAGCAATCGTGCCAAAATTACGGGCGGCGAGAGGAACGAAACGCAATACTTACTGTGTTGTTTACTTGAGTCGAGTTTTCTTTCATAAGTTTATCTTAGAAAAATTTAGTGAAAAGGTGAATTGCGTAAAAGAAAAGCTTCTGTTAGTGGTAAAAAAGCGGCTTTAATCGAAAGGTCAGTACAAATTAATACAATAAATATTTGTAGGTTATGTTGTTATGATTTTTTAAAGCAGGTGGTTTTTATACGTTCGTGACTAATAACAAGCTTGTTGTTGTTACAGATTGGAAGCATACGACCGTAATTTTAATTTCGGTGTAGAGGATGCTATTGAAGACGAAGTTTACGCTGCTCCTGCAGCTGAATCTTTCCGGGATATAAATGCTAGCTCTTGTCTACCTCAGATGACAAAACAGCATATTCAAGCATTTGTTGAAAGGTAATTGTGCATTAAAATCCAGAAATGTATTTCATTCGTATACTTATTCGACTTGTACTTACCAATATTCTACCTATGGTTATGTCCATTGGTATCCATGGGTAGCTCAGTTGGAAGGTACTGTTTAGACATGTTTACTAAATCAAAAAACCTTTTTCAGATTCCAAGCTCAGTTAAAAGGAAGACAGATGTACGAGTCGCGATTTCTTTTGACTGCTCGTGTAGCTGTCGATGGTCATATGACCTTCATTCAGGGTCAGTGTAAAGCTCAGATGAAGAAAATTACTTATGTTGTGAACATAAAACTGAACTCTGATGGTTCAATCGACCAAACTCATTGTGAATGTGCAGCTGGCAGTGGTGTAGAAGCACATTGCAAACATGTTATGGTGTTACTACATGGGATTGAGGATATGGTTCGCACTAAAACTATTATTTTGCAGCAAGTGTGCACTCAGCAATTAATGAATTTCAAGCAGCCACGGAAAGTGTTCTTTGACTCACCAATGCAAGCTCAAAAACTGCCTAATAAACGGAAAAGGAGTGTAAATTATTTGCCTCTTATAGATGAACATATAATGGAAAATTATGAAGACTATGTGAGAAATTTAGCCATCTCATATGGTAATTCTAAAATGCCCATACTACAAACTATAAGGCCTGCTAACCCATATGCTGTAGAGTGGGATCATCAATACTCGAGCAAAAGCGCTCAGGACCAATATCTGGAAGACATGCTATTGAAAAATGTGACAATCCAGAAAATAAATGATGTTGAAATGGAAACAAGAGGGCAGCATACATGTGAAGAATGGCATAAGCATAGATTATGTAGAATAACAGCAAGCAATTTTTATATTGTTACACACAGCAAGTCATGGACTCAACAACATTTGTCTGAAAAGTTATTAAATCCAAAACCATTTGTGAGCAAGGCTTACTACTCGTGGGAAAGTACAAGAGCCCATAGCCATACATAAATATTTTGGGACTTATGGCTTGGAAGTAAAAGCATGTGGATTATTTATATCGGAGACTCATCCATTTCTGGGAGCTTCACCCGATGGACTTCTTGGTGAAGAAACAGTAATTGAAGTAAAGTGTCCTTATGTTTCCCGATATTTTGATATCAGTCCTATTACTGTACCATACCTTGAAGTCAGCGATGGACAATATTTAAAAAAAAAGTCACCCATATTATTGCCAAATACAAGGCCAACTGTTTTGTGCACACTTTCATCAGTTTGAAAGTTGTATATTTATATAGAGATGAACCATTTATTTTGGACATGGTAACCAAACTAAGTACATTTTATGAAAATCATTTCAAACCGGCTCTATTAGAAAAAGTTTTGTATAAAAATTATAATAAATTAAAACACAAATGAATATATAAAAATGGTTTTATTTTTTCATAATAGTTTCTCTAAAATTACAACACATAAAATATTTTAGAAGCTATAGTGTAAATCATTTTTAAAAATTTTGTAAGTTTTTATTAATCCTATTATACGTTCTATATGGACCCTCTTACTGGCTAACTTACGATCATGTAACACAGTTAGACCAGGAATTTGTGATTTTCCTTTTAAGAAAGTAGGTATGTTAACAGTAATATCTTTTCCAGCAAATAAATCTTGAATATTAAACCCTCTATCTGCTAGTATACTGTCACCAGAATCACACTTCTGCAATAAGTTGCTTCGCTCTACTGTTTGCCGATCACTTACTGATCCACCATAAGCTTCTGAACAATAGGAAAGTAAACCACCTGGAGTTGCTCCGACCAATACTTTTAACATATTAGAATGCTTATAGCTACTCCACGAAGCTTGTTGAGACACAGGATTTTGTGGCTTTTGCACTTTAATTTCAGTCCCATCTAATATTACACGTGTACTACAACTGTACTTTCTAAAACTTTCAGGGGTATAGTATTCAACTAAATCTTGATCAGGCCAAATATTTATTCTACTCCACAATTGATGAATAAAATTAATAAAGGTTATAAAAATATTGGAAACTGTTGTCTGACTTATATTAAAGAATCTGCTTAGTTCAAAGTTACATCTATCTTGCCTAAGTTTAATAATTGTGAGAAAAAACTGATCCTCTGTGCTTATATTGATCACATTACTTCCATAATATTGAATATTGCTAGCCATAGGACTTAAAGTTGAGTAAACAAAATAGAATTTTCTGTAAGACTCAAACCCTGTGTAGAATGAGATGGCTTCATCATCATTCATAAATCTTTTTATGCACCCATATACATGTTCAATGTTCACTTGAGTCCCTTGTTCATTAGTAGGATTATTAATTATATTTTGAGCAAACTGATGAATTCCTTCAATGGTGCTCACTTCAATAGTATCTCCGACATTTTCTATATGACTGGACGTACTTCTCGTTTCGGTGGATGTACTTGGCGTTTCGATGGACGTGAAGAGTTTTCTCCGATTTCTATTTTCAATGCGAGCTTGTCGTTCTTTGGCTAAAGGAGTTTGTTTTCGAAAAAGAAAATATACTTGGTACAGCAGTACGCTTCAGAAACTTTGCTAGAGGTTCATTCCCTAAAACAACATAAAACACAGTTATAATTTCAATTGTTTACCTGGGTATTTAATTAATGTAATTTCAGGGTTTCAGTGTGAAATTACTTACCAGTATATGCACTTATTCCATAGTAATCATCAGATTTAAAATGACTAGAACATAACCTAGAAGTATTAGTCGCTTTCCAATCTTTTCTTCTAAGGGCTCGTTCCCACAATTTTCGACGCTTAGGATCCATGAATACCTTTGTTTTTGCAACCAAATGCTGAACATTGAGTCATTTCAAGCAAAAAACTATCTTTGTTTACGTTTTATGTATTCGGATTGACAGTTCAATAAGTACTTAGTACAGTTGCCAAAACGCCACCTGACGGGATAAAAAAGCAGTTTTCTTCCTCATCAGGTCAGTTTATTTATAAAGTTTTATTTGGTGAACCTGTTCATGAAAGGTAGGAATGGAAATAAATCAATTATTGTACGTATTATATTGATTTAACAGAATTATAATAACGCCTCATGCCATCTAGCTTTCTCATCTCTAAACTGTCGCAATCATGGCGCTTGAGTTTAGTTGTCAATATTCACGCACACTACTAAAGCAAGTGTCAAATTTGGTCTGGATTTCACTATCGTTTTCCTCAGTAAATAATGCAAGTTATTTCCTAAAATGGTCGGTCGCGGGGACATTTATTTATTTATTTATTTATTTAAACTTTTCGCACAAAAAAGGTACAAAGGCGGACTTAATGCCTTAGGCATTCTCTACCAGTCAACCAAGGGTGGTGAAGAGATTGGATGGCAGGTGCTTTGTGTGAGAGGAACAATGATAAAAAAAATCTATTAAAACTAGGTACACAAATACATAAATAGGTTATATACATTTACATACTATTTACTATAATATATACTTATAATATATATATAATACACAAATTCAAAGGAGAGAGGTGATGAGATGACTCTACGCTATTTGTTTTGAAAATAACTCTGCAATTTCCGCTTAAATGCATACCGACTGGTGGCCGTCCTGATATCAAGAGGAAGTGCATTCCAAAGAAGAATGGACTGAATATGAAAGGAAGAATGAACAAAGTCAGAAGTATGAGAAGGACAGAGTAGGAGAAGATTGTTAGAAGAACGCAGATTCTTAGCGTGAGAAGAACAAAGATATTGGAAGTGAGACACGAGATAAGAAGGAGGAGTGGGAGAGTTGAGAAGGGAGAAAAGCGTGGTCAAAGCGCGCAAACTTCTTCTTTGGCGTATGGACATCCATTTGAGCTCAGACCTATAGCTCGACACATGGTCATATTTCTTGAGGTTGAATATGAAGCGGATACCATTGTTGAGCAATCTGTCGAGCTTATCCAGCAAAACCGCGTTCAAGTCAAAGTAGCACACGTCACCATAGTCGATTATAGGAAAAATTAAAGTCTGCACAAGCATGGTTTTCGTCTTAGCGGGCAAAAAGTTTCTCAGACGATACAGGGATCGCAGAGTACCGTTGACCCTTTGGCTAACACTAGAGACCTGGCGTTGCCAGCTAAGCGTAGAGTCAAGATGCAAACCGAGATCTTTCACAGTAGGGGTAATGGGTATGACTGTACCATTGAACATAAGAGGAGGAAGAGAGCTAAGCGTCACCCTACCCATCATGCGTGAGCTTCCAATTACGATGGCTTGACACTTAGAGGGGTTTACAGACACCCCGAAACTATCAGACCACTTTTTGACAGCATTTAAGTCTCGGTTTACATCTGCTATAGCGTCCGACAAACCTTCTACCCGCCCAGATGTATACAGTTGAAGATCATCAGCATATAGATGATACGAACATCGAAGACAGTGAGTTATAAAATTGATGAAGATGGAGAATAACAATGGAGAAAGAATACCGCCTTGTGGAACACCAGCATCCAGGTCACGCCAACCAGAAGAACTCTGATCAACGCGAACCGACTGCTGACGTCCACGAAGATAAGAAGAGAACCATTCCAGAGCCTCGGACGAAACCATAAGATGAGAAAGGATAGATAGGAGAATATCGTGGCTGACTGCATTAAAGGCATTGGAGAAATCAATTAAAACCAAAACGGTAACTTTGGTATCCTCCATCGCTTCTCTAATGTCACCAGTCACTTTAAGGAGAGCGGACGCTGTACTGTGCCCAGGCCTGAACCCAGATTGAAACGAGCTTACAAGGTTGTTCCGATGAACAAACCCCGCAAACTGCTTGTGTACACAGGCCTCAAGCACTTTAGACAGGAATGGGAGAATGGAAATGGGTCGAAAGTGGCTGGGTAGGGAGGGATTTGAAATTTTAGGAAGTGGGCGGACGTAGGCCATACGCCACTGGGATGGGAATTGTCCGGAATCAAGAGAAAAGTTAATGATGTGGGTAATCGGAGGGAGAAGGCTATCAAGGATCCAAAGGACCATACTACGACTGATGCCGTCATAGCCCACAGCCTTGGATTTTATGGAGAGGATGATCTTTTTAATTTCGTCCAAGGTCACCGGAGCGAAGTGAAATGGTTCTATGATGGGACTCGCTAGGCCAGTAATGAAATCAACCGTCTGGGACAACATTTGGGAATCCAAATGACTAGTGGTTGTGAAGTGACGGTTGATATCATCAAGGCCAATTGTATTAGGAAAATCCACATGCCGTGGCCTGCCGATACCAAGAGTACCTAGGAACTTCCAGATATCAGCAGGTGAAGAAGAAGAAATGTTCTCGAGAATATGGCGGCGTTTAGCGTTGCGTATCATCTGATTACACCGATTTCTAGCAGCTTTGAATAAGTTGCGATTTTCATCACTGCGATCCTTTTTAAATTTACGAAAGGCCCGATCCCTGCGCCTCATCGCCATTCGAACCCCTGTGGTCATCCAAGGAGCCGGAGGACGCCGAAGTTTAATCTGCTTAACAGGAGCATGTTTGTCGTAGAGAGCAAGGACCGTCTGATCGAAAATGCGCAGTTTATCGTCTACAGCTGTTGCCGCTGCCAAGGATTCCCAACTGAGGTCTGACGCATCTTGACGAAGCATCTCAACGTCCATGCGCGCAAAACACCGCATGTGCAGAACCTTTGGGATAGGTTTAGGTGGTTTAAGGTTATACGAGAGGAAAATGAGGTCATGATGGGAAAATCCAGGGGCGGGACACTGACCATGTGAGGGAACAAGGGAGGGTGCGGATGTAAGGATTAAGTCAAGCCAAGTGTCATCACCAGAGATATTAAAATGGGTAGGTTGCAGTGAAAGTATATGGAGACTAACGGACTCAATGATGTGAAGGAGTTTACGGGATCGGGGAGTGTGATGAGCAAGGTCAGTGTTGAAATCGCCCATGATGACGCAATGTGCATACTCTGACCCTACGGATTCAAGCGCCAGTTCGAGGTTGGAAAAATAGTCAACGGCGGGTGGACAATAGACAACACCAAGAAGGGTCTTGACGCCTTTGACGTAGACCTCCAAAAAGAGGTACTCAGCTGAAGCATGGTATTGTGAGGGAGACGAGACAATGATTTTAAAAGGAAAATCGCTACGAAGATAGATAGCTACACCCCCCCCTCCCTTTCCAATTCTATCATTGCGGATAAGAGTGAAACCTGGGAGAGAATAGGTAGAGGAAAGGAGATGAGGTTTGAACCAACTCTCAGAAACCAGAACGGCATGGACATTGGCGTCAGAAAAGGTGTCCAACAGGTCACTGTAGTGACTTGGGACACTTTGCGCATTTATATGGCAGACATTGAACAAATGACCTTTCTGTTGGCTGAAGCTCCGACGCACAAAGTCACCAAGTGTGTCAGTCAAAGAGTTAAAACTAGCATTAACGGATGAGCTAGAGGAATCAATGGCAGAGTAAAACGAATCATCATCGGAGACATCGGATAACATAAAATACAAATATAAATAATATAAATATAAAAAATAACTACTAATTAAAAAGCAAATAAACTGAAGCTACGACTGCTTTCGTTTTAGGTGCACCACCACTATCTGTGCACCACCCACCAGCAGCACTAGTATAGTTGTACATGGATCCTTTGGAGCGTGGCCAAAATCAGAACTAAGGTGACTTTTTCTCATTATCGTTAAAGTTATTCAAACGCCAAAAGATCACACTGTACAGTATTAGTAACATAAAACCAGAAATAAACATCAATATTAGAAAGCAAATAGCATCACAAACATTAACATAAAATATTATGAACAAGCAACGAACAAAACGAAACATGAAAGAGTTACATGAGCAGAAACGGAACGCAATATACGAAACACAAATCAAGGAAAATTGGACGTCAAAATTTAGACAAATTCAAGATTGACAGGTGACAGTGACAAATAATGACGAAATACAATAATTTTACAATCTGAATGTGATTTAAGTAGTTTTGAGGTGAAAAAAAATAAATAGTAAGCAGGTAGATACGTACGATAACTTAAAAAATTACGTGAATTGACGTCCCAAGCACATAAACTGATAAGTTGGAGAACCACATAAACACTCATTACACTTTACGAGCTCCACTATCTGGCTTGCCTCCAGTTCCAGATGATTCCCCGGGCTTCTTAGGGTACTTAGTCAACAAGGGATTAAGTTCCTCTAAAGAACAAATCTTATGCCGTGTTCCATCGGGGGATCTGATGACAATAACCCCATCCTGAGTCCAGCATGCCGGCATCCCGAAGTGCAGGCGCGCTCTGCTGAATACAGCCTGCCTAGACCGGGTCAAGAACTCCTTGACTGTGACCGTGGAGCCTTTCAATGCAGACTTTGCCTTCCAAACAGTAGACTTCAGATCGACATTGGAGAACCTAACCAATATAGGTCTGCTAGTTGTTGGACCTTTTCTGGATGTGCCAAGTCTGTGACAAACTTTGATGGAGGATGCAGTGATGTCAGGCAGTGCCAGTTTGTTCTTCAGAACGTCCAAAACAAGAGTTTTGCAATCCTCATTGTCCGCTTCAGAAAACCCAGTGAAGATGAGAGCTTTCCGACGAGATCTCATCTCTAGTCCATCAACCACTCTAGAGCACTCCAAGATCTGCTTCCTGAGAAGTCCCAGCACGCCGAACATTAGCTCTCGAAAGGACCGGAACTCTTCAGCAATCTTTGCAACGGTGTCTTTTGCGGGTCCCGCACATTGGATCTGTGCCTCAAGCTCACCCATCTTCTTAAGGAAGCACTCCTCGAGGTTCTTCTGGGCCGATTGGATA
Source organism: Luperina testacea (assembly GCA_927399505.1). Classification (NCBI taxonomy): domain Eukaryota; kingdom Metazoa; phylum Arthropoda; class Insecta; order Lepidoptera; family Noctuidae; genus Luperina; species Luperina testacea. The sequence continues at coordinate 2,263,132 of OV656761.1, forward strand.
TCATCCAATTGAGATGACATTATGTAGTGAAAAAAATGTAAATGAACTTGCAGTGACTATGAAGTACTAGTGAGAAACTGGCAGGTGGTGTAGTGTAAGTGCTTGCGTTACATAGAATGTTTCACCAATGTAAGTACTGCTTATTTAGCAGTTTATGCAACAAATATAGTACTCAAAACGAAATAAAATACTTAAAAAATAATTATAATTAAAAAAGATTTACGAAGTTGCGTGTTAACTTTTCTACACCTACCCCCGAAAAAAGATAAATTTCATTATAGAAAAGTGATAAAATGATTCGTTTTCAACAAAGGGTGTCTATGTTTAGCGTAAAGCTTCCAAGAAAAATGTATGGACGGCCCATCAGAGGATCCACCTTAACGAAGTTATTTCTGAACAAATAATGAAATTGATAAGTCGAAAATTACCGGGAAGTTAAATGCGCCAAATGGTTCATTTTACAACTAACTGGTAACGATTAATTAATTATTAAAATAGTTTCATATTGTTAAGTAATCACGTCCATTGGCTGTTTGTCGGTCATAAAATTAATCAGCGTTTCTACATTTACATGGCATTGCGTAGGCTATGCAGGTTTCTATCAACTAATATGCAGTTTGGTTTAATGTTGTATTGTCATGGAAACTGTTGTATTAACTGCAGAATTGCAGTATTATCCATTATATTTAGTTTCTTCAATTATAGTCCTACTAGCTTCTGCCCGCGACTTCGTCCGCGTGAAATTTCACCCATTCACCATCAGGGTTGGAATTTTGAAAAAACCTTTCTTAGTGGATACATACTCTTCACAAAGAACACACCCTCCAAATTTGATGTCTCTAGGACCAGCGGCTGTGTGTTGATATATCCGTCAGTCAGGACTTTGAATTTTTTATATATCCTATTATGTTTTAAAAGCCTCGCCTCGTTTGCAAGCACTTGTCTTTCTCAAATTGTTTCAAGCACCCGACTCTACCTTCTACATTTAGTTTTCTCGATCAACACTATTTTTAACGTTGGACTTCCATTCTTTTTTTATTAGCCTTTACTACCCCACTGTTGGGCAAAGGCCTCCCTCAAATTCTTATATATTACCTATACTTCTTACTGCTATTATGGTTATTGAATCATCTATCGTCATCTGTTCTACCGGAGGAGATCCTAAGCTACACATACATTGTAATACCATTGTTATTTTAAATTTCAATATAGAAATGAATTGAATCAAATTATTGTATTTATCTGATTTATTTATTTCCTTCTACTGCATTGCTATAGAGAGCGGCCTCGTCGCCACCGTCCTTGGGACTGCTTCCACTTAGTACATGATTTTATTACGCTGCTACTGTACTGTTTACAATCACAAATATTATTATCTTGCACATTAATAGCGCGAGTAAGAAGTTATAAATAAATCGTCTAATGTATGTTTGTCTGGAACGTCAAATGGATTTTTGTTTATAAATCAATGAGTTACGCTGATTGGAATTTATGGTCAATGCATAGGCGTTCCTCTTTCTGAGATTTATTATGCTTGTAGAATATCTTCGAGATCGGCATTAACAATGGCATCATGGTTCTTGTTCAGTCTCATCATCATGCATCGTCTATTCAGACCTAACAAGCTCACTTGCTATTTACTTGGACATCCATCAGATTCAGCATAGACTATATGAAAATATACCGCATACTGTTGTAAAATTAAATTAACCGATAATTATTCAATAAACCTCAGTCACTTCTATAGTCAGCCCTGCATTTTGCTACGAAATATGTATATTCAAGAGACACAAGCTAGTGTAAAAATACACAAACATATCACCTCCCACTTTTATAAACATCATAAGTTAATAATCTTGTACCCTCGCATTCTCGGATCAGTATGCGGCTAAAGTACAAGATTCAATAAGAATTTGAATGAAATTGCATCGGAATGAAGGTCACTCGACTGCTTACGGCATCCTACTGCAGGTGAATGGCCGGCTGGCGCAGGAGTCGCTACAATATCTATATCCAGAAATGGCTGTTGCTGTTTGATTTGCTCAGATAGGAATACTTTGTTTGAGTGTGCCAGTATTGAAGGTAAAATGTTTTAGTTAATGCAGAAAATGACAGAAAATTATCGCCTTGTCATAAATCTATCAGCATATCAAATAAAGGTGTGCACCTTTATTTGATTTAGCCCACCAGTGCTGTTGAGCGTTGGCCTCATAGATCATTATAAGAAGTATTGAAAGGTCTCTTATTGTTAATATATCGATTGTCAATTCACTTCTAGCTTGGACGCTAAATCTCTAAGGACGAAGCTTATGACACTGGAAATGCCATTTAGTGACGAGAGAAGTTATGCATTCCAGTACAAAAGGTTGTCACTGTCGTAATTAATACTCACGTCGTCACTTCCCGCAACAAACTCATTATGCAATTGTATTGTATTAACCCTTAACTTGCCATATCTATGCAAAACGTACTCCTAAGCAGTAATTTAGCGCTCATCGTAACTGTTCGACCCGTTAGGACATTGCATTTATCTATATGAATGAATTGTTTTGCGGTACCGTAGTGTAACAAAATAGAAAGATATAATGCGTCCTGTTTGAAGCGTTATTAGCCATAAAACGCCAAGGAGACAGACGTTTGTGAGTATTCTCGTCACTTTGAGGCATATTTCGCGCAGCCTACATTATACATCGTTCAACAAACATTCTCAATATAATGCATGTCTTAATAAAATTTTGCGGTAAATACCACAATGTCAACCATGTAACAGTTTATTACAGTTGAACTGTAGTTTTGCTCATTGCAATTCAACATTCAAACCTGACATCTTGTGTGTGATCGCTGTAAGCGGCTTTGTGACCTGCTTTTACAAGAGGACTACATAAAGTTGATCAGAGCCTATCCAGTGCATTTGTTCTGTGTCTATTGTCGACGTAATTAACATTTTTTAGAAACTCCAGTTGAGGGCCTCTTGTCATCATCTGTCTAACCTTTTCCCAACTACATTATATGTTGATGCAGCTAAGAATACCAATGTTTTACATGAAGCGACTGCCTATCTGACCTCCACAACCCAGTTACTGGATAATACGATACCCCTTGGTAAGACTGATTGTCAGACTTTCGGTCTTCTGACGGCCCGTAAAGACTGCTAAAGATCCACGAATGATAGCCGGTTTAACGTGCTTTCCGAGGCACGGAGGAGTATTTAAATTCTTTTATAGATATTTAAAGATGATCACCCATACACGGACCAGCTGCGGCAAGCGTAGCTTAACCTGATCGATCGACCCGAGTAATAACAGCCGCACGGCTAGTGTTGCCCAAATGCAAGACCAAGACAAGACCTTAGCCAGTCTTGGTCTTGGTCTTGCGTCAATACACCTGGTCTTGGTCTTGGTCTTGGTATTGCGCTCTCAGTCTTGGTCTTGGTCTTGGTCTTGCAGCAAGAGTCTCGCAAGTCTTGCGAGACTCTACTACTTAGACTAGACTACATTCAAATACCTATTAGTCTATTGCTCAGGGTGGCAGGGACATCGACGCGCAACCGCTTACCATGGATTCAGTACATGATTCTGGACCCTCCTGCGTTGAAATTTTTCGTCGGCTTTTTCTTAATTTTTTACGTTTTTTTCTGCAATTTTTTTTACTGTAAACTGTATAAAATCATTATTTCTATCTGACCCAATGAGATTTTTAATTAAAAAATAGTAAATTCACTTGTTTCACTTAAAACAGCAATGTAAGTAAAACTCGAAAGGGCTACCTGATCAGCTGTATTGCTAAAGTTCATTTGCGAGGTCAACACTATCTTCGCCGCGACAAAGGGACCGCAGCGCCAAGCGGTCTCCTCGTATTATTAACGCACTTGAAAATAAACTTTAAAATTATTATAATAAAGTGCATAAATGCTTGAACCTGACAAAAAATGCGTAAGATTGCGGGAATCCCCGCGCGGCGTCGAGTCGGCCATGAATCCCAATGAATCTAACAGACGCGTCACATGAGGCATTTTAATCATCTAAATAATTGAATGACCCATTTACTACTTTTATTTTAGATTCGTTATGAGGGGATAATTATTTTTCTAAAGCTTCATCGATTTAAGGGGAAAGCGCTTAGGTAAATCAACCATGAACCTTAATGCTTTAGCGATAAAGTTGAAAATCTGTTAAAGAAATATGGCAGATTGTAGTAGCTTGATGTGCTGGCGTCTGTACCATAACATCGGCTGGCTTAAAAACTGCTACTAGTACTAGACCTACTCGACTCGATCGAGTTTTAAATTTTGCTGAATAGAAGAATAATATAAACTTTGAAACATAAATACCTAGGTACATAATTTTTACCAACCTACTAACGTTAGATCTGCACATTAGACTTATACAAGTATAATATAATACTCTAAGTAAAGTAGATATACCTACAAGGTATGAAATGAACTTTGCTAGAAAGTTATGCTAGGTACATTTTTATCACATATGGGAACAAATTTGTAAGTAACACGCTACCTACCTACTTAATAAATAGTCGAAACATATAATATCAATACAATACCTGTTAGTGTTATGACGATACGGTTTTGATACTGGGGAACGTCTATCAAAATCGGGATTGAAACCAAATACATACCTACTATAATGCCCAAATCTCAGTTTGACTTAACTGCGAGACGCAAGAGTCTTGCAGGTTTAGTCTTGTTCTTGCTCAAGTCTTGCAGGGGTCAGTCTTGGTCTTGGTCTTGCTAAAATAAGTCGGTCTTGGTCTTGGTCTTGGTCTTGCAAAAATGCAAGAACAAGACCAAGACTGCAAGACCAAGACCGATTTTGGGCAACACTACGCACGGCTGCTATTAGTTTGCCACAAGCCCCAGTTGAGGGCCTCAGCAGCTTCATTCAGCTGATCCGACCAATAACAACAATACAAACTGGAAAGTGATATGGCAGAATTCAAAAGTACAAGTACATTGAGTACTAAATTACATGCAATTAACACACCCATAGCATAGCTTGCAAGGTCGACCGGTCCATGCATCACACGTTTAGATATGGATGCAACTGAATGAGGCAAAATCTTAGTGTTTCATTTTAATAATGTCAAGCCTGTGTAGAAGTGAGACTCTGACAATGTCTACTTTTATAACCTGTTACATTTGTAGTGTACTATCTATCTATCTATGTCTTTTTGCATCCTATAATAAAGTAGTAACAAAGTCAAAACTGAACATTGAATATTTTTGAAAAAAGTAATTGCTACGAGGTGTGGGAACGAGTCTGTTGCCGAAAATATAATTTACTTATATAATTTGTGTCTGTTTGTCTGGATGTATGTTCCGCATTGGCGCAAAAACGGCTGAACAGATTTGGATGAAATTTGGCACACAGATAGCTTATAACCTGGATTAACACATAGGGTACTACTTTTAATCCCGGTGGTTTGCCACGCCTTACGTGGGATAGTTTCCGACATCCGCGCGGACGAAGCCGCGGGCAAAAGCTAGTACTGATATACATAATAATGTTAGAAACTTGGAATTATTAGTTTGTAGTTTCCAAACAAATACGCAGTACGCAAAACTACAAATCAACTCTAATCTTTTGCGTCTCAGCTGCAAAATAATCATAAAAAATAATCATCTTGTTTCAGTCCAGCTCAGCTGACTCATTTGTTTGTGTTTTATCTTAGTTTAATATCTCAGAAATAGACACATCACGATGGCAGCAAACAAGCAAATCAGATGCACTTACTGCATTAGCGCATACATAACCATTATTACAACTGTGTGCGTGAGCTAGCGACCCAATTGTTTGTTGCTACGCAGTGTAATGTTACGTCCACCTGTGTGTGTGAGCCAATGACATCGTCAGATTATATGTGTATGTGTGTACCATGCATTAATGTGGCGCTACCAGCTTCAAATATTTCGGGAATATTGGATTTGTTACTATTTGGACCAACACAAGACTGGGTTATGATTGTCATGTAATCTGGGAATAGACCAACATTTAGCATGACTAATGCATAATCGACAGTAAAACAACATCGTTTTGTCGTCCATTTTTATTTTTATGATGACGCGTACAACTGCACGCTTAGTTCCTGAACTTTTTCACTCTCAGCAGTCTCAGCACTTCAGTTTATTATATTTAATTGTTGGCTATGTGTACTAACAAAATTTCGTCAACTACAACGATTAAGTACTATAATTTACAACTAACTCAACGCGAGCTAATTACGAGCAGTACCGTAACAGTACTACATATTACATTAATTTGGAGGTTCTATGAACAGATTATGAGTATTATGCATGACTCGTAGGTACGTAACCCATTAGTAGGTCAATGATCCTTCACAACGTCACATTTCTCTCCATATTATAAATATTACGAAAACATGGAGCTTTTCAAGCAACATACTATTTATCCCGTAAAAAAGCAGCAGTAAATTAAACAAAAAATCTTTAGGTACTCGATTATCAGTCTACAGATGCCACTATTATAGTTATCTGTCACTTCAACAAATACGCCTAACAGCACCCACTCTCTAATTGAATGGTCAATTAGCGTTGACGTTGAGGCTTCCGTAGAAGCTTTAGAATTGTAAATTCTAAATCTATCTATAGTATGCATCTCTTGTTTCACCTCTTTACATTAAGACCTTGCAAAATCCCTCTGCAACTACTCCAAAAATCACGGTCTCTCTAAAGTGCGCCTACAAAACGTTTGATCCATGCTCCAAATATCAAACCGTAACACTTGACAGCCAGTCTAGTGCGGTACGAGTACCAAAAACTCGGAACATTGCCAATGTTAAAATTTTTTTGCCATGCCTTCGTATTTCTTGAGTTCGGGAATCGTTTCGTATGTTTAATTACTTGAAATGTTAAATATAGTATTGTATATTGAGTTTTCAATCTTTGACTCGGTTTTCAGAATCTGCTTTTCGTTGATTTTAACTTCGTCGTCCAAGTTTTCAAGGTTTCTTCTTCTATTGGATAAATGAAACATATTAGTTATGAGATCATACAATCAGTGTTTGTTTGTTGGTATTTAGTTCTGCTCACTCAGTCTATCGTAATCCTTACAATTACAAACCACAACACCCGCTGCTGAATGGCAATCGGTATTTACTACTTTATTATTACTAGGCTATAAATGCTCTCATGTTGATGACAATTTGGCGTTGGTGCAGAACTTTCGCCTATTCTCAAACACAATGTATCAAACCTATTATTGGATGTGTGTTAAGTAATCGATTCTTCAATCTGCTTTGGATTAAGGTTTTTTTTTTCGTCAGAATTTCGTTTCCCTGTCTTTGACTCGCATCTTTTCTGTCCATTTGCAATTTAATTGAAGTGCTTCCAAGCTGTCCAAATCTTATTTTATAGTCTTTGCTGGACTATTATTTTACCATGATTCTAAATGAACGCTAAAAAAATATTAAACTTATTTTCAAATGTTAAGAGATACGGTAATCCCATAGTCTATGTACATAAAATTTCCAAAGGCCCCATGCCACTAGTTCAGCTGAATTGATATACATAAGATAGCTTTACATAGATTTTAATTTATGTCCAAGTGTTATATGATTCTGTCTCAATCGGTGTGTGGTCGTCAGTAATTCATTACATTAAGATTTAATGCGGGATAACGATCTACTTCTAATCGACACGCTACATCGACTTTCTCAAGTATTTACAACCTGCGAACTCGATATTATCAAAACAGTTGTTACTGGACAGTATAAAAAATAACATAAACCATTGATACAGAAAAACGTTACATTCTCACTAAGTAACAAGAAAATTGTTAGTTTTCCACGTGTTACCGTTTCAAAGATTTCCTATATAATGACTTCACCAACTAGTATGTATGCCCGTTACACAAACAACGGTCTAAAATAAATAGCTAGCAGCAAACGTGACCAATGGTCGGCTAGGTTTCATAACAAGGGCTAGATATTTCTAGATCATAGGATACAAGTGTACCAACGGTAAACAAAAAAAAAAAAAAAAAAAAAAAAAAAAAAAAAAAAAAAAAAAAAAAAAAAAAAAAAAAAAAAAAAACGCTAAGTGAACAAGTTCTTCTCCTAGCTAATTTACAATATCATTTATAAAACTCAAAGTAATTCACTGCAAAACATTAAAATCAATCAGTAACCATCTAATTGTCAAGTGATATCGTTTACTGAGTGAAGTGATAGAACACTGAAGATAAAAACCTAGTTAAGTGGTGACTCTGTGTTTTTTTAAAAAGAACATAAATGCGCAATAAAGTGACTGTTTAAGCTATTAGAGAACTAATATTAAAAACGAGAAAGATAATTAAATCTGTGAAACGGAGCTAAAATCATAGTAAAGTGAGTAAAAAAATCCAAAGTGAACGTTAACATTTAAAAACAATAACAACACTACCTACCCACCACCTACAAAAAAACCGATGGGCGCGTTCCAGCTCCTAGCACTGTGAATTGCAATATTCTTAACATAAACTGCTGCACAAACGCCATCTGGTGCTGAGTAGCGGACTTCTTAGAAAACGTTCCGTTTATATCTAATATCTGAAGCATTACAATAAACACCGAATTTTTGATTCTGCAAATTTGAATTGCAAGATGACGAAATGTGCGGGCTGTGATCAAAAAATCCCAACTAGGCAATACCTAACTTGCTCGATCTGTAAAAAATACTATGACCTTGAATGTTCAAATGTCCCAAAGGAACAATATTTACGCATGAACAGTGAGTGTAGGTTAACCTGGGAGTGCCAAGAATGCAGGTGCAAAAAACCCAAAAATAATAACATGAACACACCCGCTAGACCGCAACAAATAGACGCCAATTTAATAAAAACAACGCCAGAGCCTAACATTGCTCAGTGTCAGAAACAAACACACAACAATCTCAATGAGACTGTATGCTCTGAAGACATAAGTATACTCGGCGATACATTACATAATAAAACCAGTTTAGAGATTGACAATCAATCTGAACTGACACTACGTAATCTGAGCGAAATGATATCCATAAAGTTAAATGAAAATAATACATCAATAATATTGGAAATAAGATCTACTATTCAAACAGAAATTAATAAAGCCATATTAAAATTAAAAGAGGACATAAAACAAGACATAGGCGCTTTGTTGTTACAAAACGAGCAACGAAAGACTGATATAGAAAAAATTAACGTCCAAATAGAAAAACTGAATAAGCAAACTGAAGCACTTCAAAACGAAATAAAAATACTAAACTCTGAGACCCCTCCTATAATACAACATATACCTGAAAATAATGTTAAGAAAATTGTGTTATATGGACTTACCGAAGTCTACAAAGAGCCTGAAGAAAACTTACACGAAAGAATCAGAGCTATATTTTGGGATATCTTAGAAATAGACCTATTAGGCTACATTGAGGATACCCATAGGATCGGAAAATATTATAAAAATCGAAATCGACCAATGGTAATCGAACTTATGAGTAAAAGAATTACCAAATATATATTAAAAAATAGCCGATATTTCCGAGGAACTGGGCTGCACATTTCTGAATTCCTTAACGAAGAAGCAAGGAATGAGAGAAAACATTTGAGGGATAAAATGCTCGTAGCACGAAATAAAGGACAGCAAGCTGTAATCAGAAATAATAAACTGTATATTGAAGGAGAACTCATAAGTTACAAAGACGAAACCATATCACATCCTCCGTCTACAGCTGAAAACGAGCTAAACAATATGGATGGACGGTGTGCACCGTATAACGACTATACATTTCGAGAAAACGGGGAAGGCAATAGATTTCGAAAACCAAGACCATCTTTTTAATATTTTATTTCAAAACATCCAAAGTCTATTTAATAAGCAACACATAATGGAAGCATTTGTCTATGAAAATCAGGCATATCAGGCTATATGTATTACTGAAACATGGCTATCAAGAGACAAGTTAAGCATGATTGACTTTAGCGGCTACAGAGTCGCAGCATCTTACTGTCGAGAACACCGTGGAGGCGGCGGAGTCTGCATCTTACTAGAAGAACACAAAGACTACATAGAAAGATGCGACATAACCGAGATGTCACTTGAATATATTTTAGAGGTTTGTGCAATAGAAATACCTAACGACAATTTGCTATTAGTAACAATGTACTGGAACAGAAGAGAAGAAAATATATTTTATAACCAACTTAATCAAATACTAGCGTACATACACAGTAAATACAAGAAACTAAACACAGTCATCGGTGGTGACTTTAATATTGATATTCTGAAAAATAGCTCCAAAGTTAGCACTTTCTTAGACCTTATGTCCGAACACAAATATACACAACACATAAAACATCCCACACACATAACACAGTCAACGTCAACATGTCTTGATTTAATATTTACAAACTTTAAAAACATATATTTATATACATCTGTAGAAGAACTAGGTTTTTCGGATCACTGTGGTACAATTATAAAATTTAAAATACCGCAACGACCGAAGCAAAGGATTTGGTATACTGAAAAACGATTGTATAATAAAAATAACATTGAACGTTTCAAATGTGCATTAAAGTCAGTTAATTGGAGCGATATCATTATAGAAACTAACGATGCAAATCAAAATTACAATGTTTTTAATAATTTATTAACTAATATACTAAACAAAACTATACCAAAAATAAAAACTAAATTAAAAGCACATTATAGAAAATATTGGTTAACTAAAGGTATAAAGATCTCATGCACAAACAAAAGATTATTAAAAATTTTAAGTATTAAGTCTAACAATCCCATTATCAAAAAATACTACAGAAAATACGAAAAAATTCTAAAACAGTCGGTGATAACATCAAAAAAACAACATTACATTAAAAAAATTAAAATGTCTCAAAACAAAGTCAAAGCTATGTGGAATATAGTAAACGAACGTACTAACAAAAAAATACTTACAGATAAACATAATATACAGTTACAAATTGATAATACTTTAGTCACAGATCCTAAACAAATAGTAAATAAATTCAATAACTTTTTTGCATCAATTGGCGAAGAGACTGGCCGTGAGGCCAAGGGCCAGCCAGTACTCAACCCTTCAGAAAATACTCTATTTCTTAGGCCTTTAGACTGTCGAGAAACGCATAGAATCATACAAAATCTAAAAAACAAAAAAAGTCATGGTATAGATGAACTACCCCCATCTCTGATTAGACAATGTGCAGATGAACTTGCTCTACCTTTTTGTGTTTTGATAAATCAGTCCTTTGATCAAGGTATTTTTCCTGATCAACTAAAAAAAGCTATTATAAAACCATTATATAAGAAAAACTCGAAAAGCGACCCCAATAATTACCGGCCTATAGCTCTTCTACCTACGGCTTCAAAAATTTTCGAAAAGGCTATGTGTGACCGGGTGTACAGTTTTTGCGAAAGATATCAAATCTTCGACGAAGGTCAAAATGGGTTTCGTAAACATCGATCAACCACCCTAGCTGTCTATAAATATATGCAGGAAGTTATTGATATTATAAATGATAAAAAATATGCAGTTGGCATACTCCTAGATATGACCAAGGCATATGACAAAGTACAGTTTAAAATCTTGTTAGACAAACTATACGGAATAGGAATTCGTGGAACTACACATAAATGGTTTGCGTCCTACTTAAAAAATAGAGAGCAATATGTAGAAATAGAACATTTTAACTACGATCAAAACCAAATAAATCAAATAAGGTCCGATAAGAAGATAATAAATGCATCAATCCCCCAAGGCAGCGTTATTGGATGTCTCCTATTCATCATCTACATCAATGACCTTCCCAAAATCATGAAAGAACCATGTGTACTATTCGCAGACGATATATCTCTGCTAACTACATGCCACAATAATATTAACATTGACGAACAACTAAACATGATATTCAATAAAACAAAGAAATGGATGGATGAGCACAACCTTGAGATTAATTATAAAAAAACTAAACTAATGACTTTCTACCCTCAGCAAAAATCTCCATTACCAGTGAATTTCGCAACAAACGGCACAAAAATTGAAGTAGTTAACGACTTTACGTTATTAGGACTAACAATAGACACACACATTTCGTGGAAGCCCCATATAAATAAAATACGATCAAAACTCGCAAAATTCACCTATGCACTTCGAGAAGTCAAAAAAACTACCGATTCGCGAACTGCACTTGCTACATACTACGCCTACGCTCATGCATGGCTCAGCTATGGCATTATAATGTGGGGAAATAGCACAGATGCTCCTACGCTTTTCATTCTCCAGAAAAAGTTAACTCGGATCATAGTCAACATAGAACAAACTGACAGCTGTAAACCCTTTTTTATAAAACTTAAAATACTCACTTTACCATCTATCTATATCCTAGAAATATGCAAATTTGTCAGAAAATACATGAACTTTTTCACAACCCGCGGCGATAAACATACCGACCGATCTGTCAGATATAAAAATATGTTAATGTTACCCTCCTCGCGCATGAAACTACATTCCAATAGCCCCTACTTAATGTCCATAAAAATATTTAATAAGCTACCAGATGAAATAAAGAATGAAACAAGCGATACGACATTTATAAATAAGCTCAAGCAAATATTAATTAAAAAAGCATACTACACCATAAACGAATATATGCAGGACGAAAAAATCTGTTGAACACAAGCAGACACCACACACAGTTAGTCGTATAGATACATTCATGCATGCATAGATTAATATATAGTTAAATGTTTAATTACCAAATAATTATTATGTAACTCAAATTTTAATAGGCTAACCAATAAAATAAAAATATATATTACTTATTTAATTTTACTAACATAATTTTAAAATTGCTTATTGTTCATTGACTTATATATTACTTTGAAATCATTGTTATTGTTAATTTGTGTCCTAAATTTATTATAAGATTAAATTTTATACCTTTTGCTGTGCCCTACAGGGTCCATAATTGTACCTTAGCTTTAAGCCATTGTAACACCTCTACAACATTATGGAATGCAAATAAATATATGAATATGAATATGAAAACCGCAAACAGTTGTAAAGGAAGCCTTGATGTTGAAAGCAAATGAATTGAAGATAAAAAACTTGTATTGAAACTTGTTGATGCAAAAGTGGTTTGGAAGTAGCGCGGTATTCTATAAGGTTTTAATCATGATTAAATTGCTGATCAAGGAAAGTTAATAGATGATAAATTAAATCTGGAAATTATACAGAGCTTATTTTGGTTCATCAGATTTCTAATTTTTTGAAGGATGTAATAGAAATACGCGCTTAAAATGTCCGAAGGTCGAGACAGGATTTCGATAGTCGGACTTCGTTGATTTAAATTCAAAATACCAACCTCCTTTAGAGAGAAAGCCTAACTCAACATTTCTAAAAGAATAGCATGTAAAGCCTAGTGAAAGTAAAAACAAAAAGGCTATTTAAAAGGTTCTTCATGTTTCGCAGTACCACTTGAAAAACACGCAGGTGAATCAAACAAAACAATGATGTTTCGTATATCTGGCAGTGGAACGAACGACCTGTCCATTGTTAGCCTGACAATACAGCCATCAGTCAAGTCTTGAAGGATCTTTGGGATAGTTTGACCGTTGTGCCTATTGTAACGAAATCATTTGATGGTATTATGGCTTCCCTGCATATAGGAGCAAGAAAGGCTTGATGTGCTTATTAGCCAATGCTTGTCCAATACAATATGGTTGATGTTGTAACAGACATAGCGTTGGGTTTGCCATCCGACACTACTTAGTTTATCAACAAACGTTTCACTTTATCAACGAGTGCCAATATTATTGCCAAACGTGGCGAGCATTTAACAGAAAAGCAATGACATTGGTTTTAACATTTTGAGGTCAATGCTGGGGATTCCGTCAATTATAATAAAAATGAAATATTCATTAGATTAATATAAATAGGAGCTCAGAGAGATAGCAGTAATCCGGAAATGAATGCGGAGAATGTTATCTATAGCGGTACTGCAGTACAACACAGGTTAAACTTAACTAAAGGTAACGTGTGACTAACTGTCCAAATTATTATCACACGTTATGGCAATTGACACATCTAACGTCCGCTACCACACCTAATTTGGTTATGAATTTTGGGCTGGTAACAAACCCAGATAGACTTGCATTTTTAACAATTGTAAAGACTTAAAATGTTTTAAGGATCTGGATACAAAGATGATCAAAACGCAAAAGAACGGCTCGAAGACAGTTTATAATGATACTTACCATAAAAAAGAAGTTATCCCTCGATCATTCAGTTTCCGACTGTATTATAGTCTCATTCACGTGAACGTCGCAACAGCGAGTACTTCATAGGCTAGGCTACATTCATCTCAGGTTTTTATTGTATGATTGTCGTCGGCTGTCATCTTGGGAACACCAATTACAATGTTGCTTCGACCGTGGCGTATTCAGTTAAACTTTGCTCGAGTAACTGTCGCGTTATAGCAAATATTTCTGCACGAGAATACTTAGCATGAATGCAGAGTATGCCAATGCCATTGATATCTAAAAGAAGATTCGTTCTTACTGTCGTGGAATTCCAAAACTTTTCATTTATACCCATGAAGGCTTGCGGCGTGGGATATTTTTTGACATATTTTGCTGGCATCTTGGTGTGACTTCTAGATATATTAAAAGCCATATGATGTGGCCCCAAAACCTACAACCGAAGAACTGTGAAGCATTTAAAAATGGGAAACACCAATCACATGTGCGATTACATGCGTTATTTGTCAGACGATTTCACACGTAAAACCGTTACATTCATTGAAGAAAGCCCTCATTTTTCATTCCTAAAACAATTCTGTACTTTCCTACGTACAGCGACACAAAAATAAAAAACACTAACGCAGAAATTCATTATTGGTGGTGCTTTCGCCCTTTATGTTAATTACCACTGATTTATCCCTAATTTTTGTTTGATATTAATAGAGCCTTAGGTTTCCTTGTTTAATTTTATATACCACGCTCGTCTATTTTTAGATTCGTATTTGTTGTGTATTTGTTTGTTTTCTGCTTTTATTTATTATTAAATATTATGTCCAAATTGTTTATTCAAGTCTGCATGGTAGCGTTTGAAAGCGAGCCAGAAATCCCTCGTCGAAGCAAATTAGCGAATGATATGATATCTAATAGGTTCAGCTACAAGCACCCAATCTGTCTATTGCTTTTGTCTGGATTTCTAAGTCCATCTGAATCAACATTAACACTATTTTAACGTCTACGAGATTTACAGTCGTTTATTGGAAATTGTTTATTGCTTATAAACTTCATTTATAATTGGAGTGAAACAACACACCAGCTTCAAGTGTGAATCAGAATAATTTGCATAAAATCAATAGATATAAAATTTTACAAAAATATCGAAATCTCTCCGCACACTTGTTGCTAAACATGGACTACAGTTAAAATGGAGATTAGATACTTCATGCTAAAATGGAAACTAGTACAGGCTTGTCTCAAGACCAACAAAACGAAGGAGAGAAAGCATAAACTATGAATGATAAGAATTGTATACAACTTACAAGGCATTCCAAATACCATTGCAAATCATACAAATACACGAAAGATGAATGAACTTTATATTTATGCGAATAATTACAATATCAGCTTTTATAAATCACCATAACATCAAGTAAAAGTAATAAATGGTAATCTTCTAGTCAAACACGTTCCACAAAATCCAGATCGTAAGTTTCTTTCAGGCCGAACGTCTGCCTAAAATATGTAAAAAAAATAAGTAGGAATGATCTTGACGATAGCGTAACCCAAATATACATAGGAAACACATAAAACTGGTAAATTCTAATAAACTATGAACATCGCCGGATTTCCCTTAGTACAGCCAAAAGTACCTACATAGTTACCGTTGGAACGTACCTATGTACGTTCCAACGGTAACTATGTAGGTACTTTAGATATAGAAAGTAATATAGTGGAAAACATTACGAAACAAGAATAATAATGTTTACTACACCAACAAAATGGTTTCCAGTGAAAAACGTTAAAACAAATAAGTTAGGCAAGCAAACAAAGCGGACTTATCGACGCTTATTTTTAGACAGCACATGTTTGACGAGGCGGGCTGGCCGAGTGCAATACATATACATATTCATAGTATCGTCCGTCCGTCTAGCAGTTCCATTAGTCACCAGTATATTACAATTATTACTTATTCTTAAAATTATTCTTGTATTATTTGAATGGTCAGTGGCTATGCTTACCACTTTTCTTTTTTTACTCTTCTTCTATTCTATTAAAATTTCGTCTATAACTTCTTGTGTAACTTTCTAAAGGTTGCTTATTTCATTATTTCTGATCTTTTATAAACTGCTTAAAATTCTAGAGCTTGAATATGACTGTGCCTACCAAGAGATTAATAAAAAGTAGGTATGTAAGTAAAAATCGAAGACGAAATTAGTGCAACGGAAGTCGAGGCGACGGATCCAATTAATATGAAACCGAACTAATAAGAAGTTATAAATAAAGTAAGAGATCGTATGACGATGACTGAAATTTTGTGGCCGTCAGCTTTTATTTTCATTCCTACATAGTTTTGTAAAGTATGAACATTATTTACGCTTGCAATATAATAGTCCTCCAGACCGAATTTCGGCCACGGTAGCCAATCTCAATAGAGACTAGCCATTTACGCGGGAGATATTATAGTGCACAAGCGTGTACGCAGACACAGATGCACTCACTCTTTCCTCACTCACATAGTCCGATGGGCCGGCATTCCGATACGAATATACTCTGTATGCATTGAATTTGATAAACATGTCAAACTTAACAATACAGAAATAGAATTCGATTTGAAAGATGCTGATAAGACTATCTTGAAGCAAATATACAATAACAAAACATCACTTGCGAAAGTAAGTACAAAACAAGAAGAAGAAAATCTCAAACCATGTATTGAGGTCATGGGAAATCGGAAACCTAAAAATCTCAGTAAAACTGAGCTCAATATTTGATTTACAATCAAATACACAAGTTTTTGACAGCCCGTTATTTACAACTTGTTTGGATACGCGCTTAGAGAAAACGATGCTGAACGTCAGGTGAGAATCTGAATGAATTTATTTGAAAGGGCCATTTCGCCTTTAGTTTTAGTATTATCGTTCCCTAGGCAGCGTTCAATAGACTCGAGAGGTGCAGTAATTGTTTTGATATTCACGAGCTGTTTTATGATGCTGATGAGTTTTAGCAGGATACCTACGAGCTGGGTCTTCGTATTGAGTAATTTTAGCAGCCCCTTCATATACCGTTCATGTCAACGACTTGTCTTAAAAAAATAGCAGAAGTTTTAAACGCGTAGTGATATTATTTATAGCAAAGTTGATAGTTGATTCACAGTCAACGTCAAATATGTTATTCAATAATCTTGATTGTATGAATGTGCTTTGCAGTGTGGCTTGTCCATACAATACTCACTCAAATGTGAGAATAGAGATTCTCAACTGTGCAAATATAACTGTACTAATATTGTTAATGTAATATTTTCACAATACAAGCCCTAGTTTAGGATGTTAAAATATTATCAAGTCCATCGATGCAGAACGTTTCGGAAATCGCGCATCAGTTTCCTGGAAGGTGCCAATCTTGATTAATTGATGTTGCATTTGTAATATTATAATTTAAAACCAATCTTCTATTGTTTCACGGTGTTTTACTACTTTTATTTATTATCATGCTCAGTACAGTAATTTCTTTATGAGAACTTACTGAGTTCTTCGATATCACAATAAAAAATTCTTCATGCTTGCTTCCATGTGTATTAGTATCGTGCACAGCCTATAAATCACAATTATTCACAATAGAACAATAACTCATTTTAATTTAATTGATTGGATGACGTCTGAAACATTGGCATGCATCGTGACGAAATCACCATTGATGTTTTATTTTATTTATTTATTTAGCTCTGTGAATGAATACTTTCTAGTTCCTCTGCTTCATTAAAGCCTGTATCAAAGTTTACTATAGTTTATTGTAATCTTCGGATTCTACTTCATCATCATCCATAGCCCGACTTGGCCCACTACTGGATTCAATTTTATTACTTACTGTCTGACCCAACAGACGTTGTCCTGTCAAAATTTCAATACGGTGTTAAGTTCATACAAAAATGCCAAAAAAAAAACAGGTTTCCCGAACTATTTTTTTTTTCTTTCCTTAAGAACGACACTTACGAACAGTTTATAAACAAAAAATAGCCAGATCGGTCCAGCCATTCTCCAGTGATGCGCTTACCATCGAACAGCATTTCATTTTTGTTAATACATAGATTAATTTAATGATTGTCTCGCTACACTCTTCTTACTTCCCGACAATTTGTAGTTCAGTATGTCGTCACACGGTTCTTCTATTTTCTTCTGCAACAAAAAGTGGATATCTATCATATATGTCGATAACGGGTCTAGTATTACAATCGTTTCGATTGATTGATGACCTACCGTTTACCAGCGTAGTGGTAACCTATTCTCCTCAATAGATTACGCAGCTTAAAGCAGATGCTGTATCATTCTACGTCTTAGCTTCTCAACGTGACAATTAAAACTTTTCGATTGCCTTTGTAACCTATAATTCATAGCGATTGGTATAATTATGTACGGTCTTTTAAGTCTTTACCATCCCTTATATCGTTTACACAAGCATCACGCATGCTTACTTCATCGGCCCAAGATCATCTAGTTTTTCTTCCTATTTTTCATAATATTCCACATTTAACGGTTTATCGAGGAGCTGCTTATAGCATCTGATTGAATGTTACATGGAACTATGTGAAAAGTAAATCAATTCCAATTATTTCATTAAGTGTAATTAATTTAGCATGCGGAAAAACAGCCTTGTATAGAGGTGACACATCCTTAATGAAAGTACAATTCAATCTATACTAATATTATAAAGCTGAAGAGTTTGTTTGTTTGTTTGTTTGTTTGTTTGTTTGTTTGTTTGTTTGGTTGAACGCGCTAATCTCTGGAACTACCAGTCGGATTTGAAAAATTCTTTTTGCATTTGATAGCCCAATTCTTAAGGAAGGCTATAGGCTATATAACATCACGCTATGACCTTTAGGAGCCGAGCAAAACGAAAAAAGTCAGAAAGAACGCTAAGCAAAAACGAAGTAATAGCGTGGGCAGGCGATGCGATGCGACGGGGTGGGTCGGGGAACAAGAAATTTCACGCGGACGAAGTCGCGGGCAGAAGCTAGTTAACAACTAAAAATGATAGAAACATAAACTAGAAAAAACAATAGTAATTAAATAATTAGTTAATTACTAGGTATAACTGTCTTGATGATTAATCAATAAAATTACCAGAAAACATCGCAAACAACATGAATAGTGACGATCCTTATTTCAATACTGTTAAGGTGAAAAATAAAGAAGAAAAAATCGTAATATTCACCGCATACACACAATGAGCGTAATTAGAGGCCTCGGTCAAAGACAATCGAAATCGAAAGGAAGCGGCCGCGGATGTGACGTCACACGAGTCATGATTAACGACGGACGTAACCGAGGTAACCGCTTACACCTGATTGTCACTTCCGAAAATGTAAGTTGAGTTCTTAATGTGTGACTGAGATCCAGAAACATAGACACATTATGGTAGAGTCTACCTAGTACATTTAGTTTCATTATAGAAGAGATTGAACAAGACAATCCAAATAGTTCTAGTGCTAAGTTACTACTAAATTAATTAACCTTATTATTGGACCTTATCGCAATTTTCAGCATCTTGAAAATTCAAAGCAAAAACCTTCAAATACCTATCTATTGGAATTCCAGCAAAATGTTGATTGTACAACAACCTTTAATATCCTTGCTTTAACCTTCTTGTACGTACTTCTACAAATTCTGATTTTGAATTTGGATTAAATCTTGAATTTGGACTAACTGTACATGCTTAGATATAGTTGGTCCAAATTCATCATTTAGAATTACAATAGTGTAATAAATAACTCCCCGTAGTCAGAACAAAGGTATTTCCAAACTGAGAACCCTTCATAGGACATGCAACTCTTCGCCTAACGAAGTCCGGAAACACACTAAAAACCGTATCAAACTCAAAACCTTATTAATATAATAAGCATCATCCATTTCATAGTGTTGCGCGCATTTCGCTGGAACAATGGGAATATTGGCCGGTCGATGACATTATACGCGTTTGGTATGTCCAATGGATTATCTATCAGTTATGTGTCGCGGACTTTAGAACTGTGACGTCTGTAAGAACTGTTTTATTACTTGTTTGAGCATGTGGTTTTCGGTGTTACGTTGGTCATGGTTGCTTCTAACGAAATTATGATTTGCAGTCAATAATTGGATTTCTGTAACTTCCATACATCTGGGGTCCTTCGTAAACTTACTGGAAACATCAAGATATCTGAAGCAGCTTCAATTGGAAAGTTTAATATAGCTAAACTACACAGGTTCTGATAGTTTACCATTATTCTAATGGAATCCTATTCGTGTTCCCCGAAATGGTTTATGAACTTTGTACAATACTGGGAAAGTTTCTGTTCCTCGAAGTGGATCGATTGAACTAACGAAGAACTGATTTGGTTTTAGTGAATGGCATTTCGCCGCAATGTAAAAATTGTAATGAAATAAATGAAATGAAAAAAATTGCAATATCCATTTGTAAAATCTGATGATCTTCCAACAGCCTTGCATAAAACGCAACTGTTGAACAAATCGCAGTGTGCTCATGTGCGAAGTATGCATGTTTTGCAAACAATGCAGCAATGAGTGCTGAAGGCTACAAGGTCACAGAATGACTGATAGTATGTGTGCTCTTGTGAAACGAATGTATGCTGTCGTCTTGAAACATAATATTGTGTGTCTTTGAGAGAATGTTTTTAGTTGATTCGAGAGTTGAATGGATTGTTCTCAGCATAGAAGGTGATAATGTTTTTTCACCATGTCGATTACGATCATAAACAAGAATTAATATCATGTCCTGAGTGTCCTGTCTGCTGCACGTTACAGGAACTGATGGACGTTAGTGATGGCGCCAAACACTTATCCGAATTCGGGCAGAGACCATTTAGTTAGATCATTTAGATTGCCATCGACACGCTAATGAGAAGAACAAGAAGTAATAAATACTTTCTTTTGTTTGCCCTTTCAAGAAACAATATTTTCTTTTTTTAAACGTTTCACGAATTTATTCTAAGTCGCCTATTACGTATTGATCGGGATTTAAAAAGCGTTTTGGTTATACATCATGTAGGTCCATCGTAGCTTAAATGATAAATTATTTTATTTCTGTAAGTAGGTTTGTACAAACACTTTTACACGCCAATCATATTTTAAAAACTAGATGAGGCTGGCGTTTTCTGTCTGACTACTCTGAGAAAAAAGGCCGAAACAAACTCAGAGGTTCTCATATCATCAGTAGTCTTGAAATTTATTAAATCACCAATGTGCTTGTTTCAACTGCATACCTCGTTACCAATTTCCCCGCAATCGACATACGCATGACGTCATTGAATGCAAATATATATTATAAAACAAGCCAGCTTTTATTTGCAGGCTTATTTCACGGTCCTCAACCATGGGGTCACAATAGAGCAAACATTTAATTAGTTGATTATAAGCTGAATAGTTGTAATGTGGGTGTGACAACTGTCGCTGCTGTCTACGTGTCGCATTACATTAGCATTTACTACCTTTTAATTAAGTAATAACTGGTTAGAAGGACTTGCGTCACGTTAGTTAGTAGATAAGTAGGTAGTATAATCATTGACACTGGATCTACTACTTTAATATTCATTTATTTCCGTTTAGGAGCAATTTTTACGGAAAATTTATAAAACTCACTCAATTTTATCAACTGTCATACCGGCCTAACCATCAAACCTAATAATGTATCTACATAAACTAATGGTTGTTGTTGTACTACCAACTAACATTCGATTCGATACCTGCATAGCCATTCACAACCATTCAATAGGCTTCCGAGTCGAAAATAACACATTTTCGGTTACCTGGTTTGCTTAGTTCCCGACCGCAAATAGCCGTCAGAAAAATAGTAGTCGGCGATTTATTTATTTAATACTTCAAAGTAACTAACTACTTCTAACTTATTCTTTTTTAGGGTTCCGTACCTCAAAAGGAAAAAACGGAACCCTTATAGGATCACTTTGTTGTCCGTCTGTCCGTCCGTCCGTCTGTCAAGACCCTTTTTCTCAGGAACGCGTGGAGGTATGAAGCTGAAATTTATATCAATTACTCAGGTCTACTGTCCCTTGAAGCTGTGAAAAAATCAAACTTCTAAGCCAACGCAATCAAAAGATACAGCCGTTTATGCCGCAAATTTTCGACACTTGCAAGGGAATCAAAACCTACAGGGTGCTTCCCGTGAACTCAGAATCTTGAAATTTGGTACGTCTTATAGCATAGATAAAGGAAAAATTACGAAAACCATAAATTTTTAGTTACATCACATAATATATTTTTTTTAAATAATTTTAAACTTACTACCCATTTCCTCATAAACGCGTAGAGGTATTAAATTGAAATTCATACCAAATACTCAGGTCTATAATACCTTTAAGCCGTAACAAAATCAAACTTCTATGTCAACGCAATCAAAAGAAACAGCAATTTAAGCTGCATATTTTGAAACTCGCAAGTACTCGCAAGGGAATCAAAACCTAAAGGGTACTTCCAGTCGACCTAGAATCTTGAAATTTGGCATGAAGCAACGTTTTATAGCACACATAAAGGAATTTTTTTTTTTTTTGCAATGTTCAATGTGGTACTATTCATAACTTTTTCAGTCACCATTTACAGGTCTGGTTCAAAAATACTTAATTAATATTTTTGAACCAGATTTCTAAATAGTGACTAAAAAACTTAGTAAATAAATAACTTTAATAAAAGAACTTTCGCAAGTCTGCTGCAAGGCTAGTATAAGTGTTTCAGTTATATTATAGATAAATGATATGTGTTAATATAAAATAAAGGATTACTTAAACGATAAAGAGATCTTTGTCTTAAATTTATGCTCCTCCATCTTTCCCCATTGTAATGTTATGAATTTCATTTTGCAATAAAAATACCATAGTTATGACTCGATTGTCGTAATGAACGAACTTTGTAAACCTTGCAGGTTTGTACGGAACCCTCGGTGCGCGAGTCCGACTCGCACTTGGCCGGTTTTTTCTTCTTCTTCTTTAATACTTCTGTTCTTCTTCTTCTTTAATACTACTTTTCTTCGTCTTCTTCTTTTCTTCTTCCTGTACGAGACGCAATAAATACTTTTTCTTACTTTTTTTTCTTTAGCATATAAATGTACAGAGGCGGACTTGAGGCGATTTGGTTTAAACTGTCAATATTTTCCGGATGTGGATTTGTGAACAACGTTTAGAGGACTCCTTCGATAACATTGATTGATGTTCGATTCGGCGCGGAAGCGTATCTAATAGTTGTGAATGTGAATAGTGGTGCAGGTTTACTAAGAGATTTGGTTCTTGATCCCAGAAACCGAGTCTGACTATAAAAATACACTGCACGGGTTCCAATATAAAACAAACTATAACAAACCGTCCGGTGCACCAACAGGAACAAAGCAATAAAGTTGGAATGGTACCTAATAGATTAAATAATAATTGTTGCACTCATTCCTGCGGCGTACTAAACCTAGATATCCTTGCGCTACCAACTAGAGTAGGGTTACGCAGTAGGTATGATGAAATCGGTGAAATATATTCGTGTTGCACTGGATATTGTTGCAGGACAGTTCCCACAATATCCTAATATGAATTCAGAAATCAATATTATCGTCAGCCTAGTAGAACGCCTCTGCTAGTCTGCTAGCCTTCATTGCAAGCCACTAACCTCGATCTTTGCCCACTTTTTCATACTAAGGTTTACTTTATTTCAGAACTATTCGGGGGCGAATGACTCTCGCTCAATGTTAATGAGAAAAGTTATTAGAGTATCGGATAAATGTTTACGTTCAAATCATTCATATTTAAGTTTAAAAACCTCGAACTCGCAAATAGATATATGTTTAAATTTGTTAAAGTCATCAATGAAGCCTTTCGAGTATTTTTACTCTATGCTGAAATTCTCATGTATCAACAACTAGTGTTGCCCAAATGCAAGACCAAGACAAGACCTTAGCCAGTCTTGGTCTTGGTCTTGCGTCAATGCACCTGGTCTTGGTCTTGGTCTTGGTATTGTGCTCTCAGTCTTGGTCTTGGTCTTGCAGCAAGAGTCTCGCAAGTCTTGCGAGACTCTACTACTTAGACTAGACTACATTCAAATACCTATTAGCCTATTGCTCAGGGTGGCAGGGACATCGACGCGCAACCTCTTACCATGGATTCAGTAGGTACAGACGCCAGCACATCAACCTACTACAATCTGTCAAATTTCTTTAATAGATTTTCAACTTTATCGCTAAAGCATAAGGTTCAAAATTGATTGGGAAAATTTGACAGTTTCGGGTAGCTTGATGTGCTGGCGTCTGTACATGATTCTGGACCCCCTGCGTTGAAATTTTTCGTCGGCTTTTTCTTAATTTTTACGTTTTTTTTTCTGCAATTTTTTTACTGTAAACTGTATAAAATCATTATTTCTATCTGACCCAATGAGATTTTTAATTAAAAAATAGTAAATTCACTTGTTTCACTTAAAACAGCAATGTAAATAAAACTCGAAAGGGCTACCTGATCAGCTGTATCGCTAAAGTTCATTTGCGAGGTCAACACTGTCTTCGTACCTACGCTATTCGCTTTCAAATGCCGCCACAAAGGGACCGCCAAGCGATCTCCTCGTATTATTAACGCACTTGAAAATAAACTTTAAAATTATTACAATAAAGTGCATAAATGCTTGAACCTGACAATAAAGCTTCATCGATTTAAGGAGGAAGCGCTAAGGTAGCCCGCGAAATTAAAATTTTCTTACGTTTTTTGCAATTTGCTGGTCAGTGAATTTCGCGGGCTACCTAATACCGCTTTCGCCTTAAGTAAAGAAGATTAAAAAAACGTGCAGAAGTGTATTGATAGTCACGTGATTTTTCGATATTTTTTTTATTATCAACAATAATTTTAGCTTTTAATGCAATTCAACAATGTAATTTACTGTTTCATAAAAAAATACATCCATTTTCGCATAATCGGGATTGAAACCAAATACCTACTATAACGCCCAAATCTCAGTTTGACTTAACTGCGAGACGCAAGAGTCTTGCAGGCTTAGTCTTGTTCTTGCTCAAGTCTTGCAGGGTTCAGTCTTGGTCTTGGTCTTGCTAAAATAAGTCGGTCTTGGTCTTGGTCTTGGTCTTGCAAAAACGCAAGAACAAGACCAAGACTGCAAGACCAAGACCGATTTTGGGCAACACTATCAACAACTAATAAGCTCCTTTCTTTGTTTACAGCTCCTTCAAAACCTGGGCAAGGTAGACCGGACCCTCGACGACATATTTGAAGAGCACCTGCAGAACTTCAACAGGCAACACCAGCAGGCCACCAGGCTTCAGAAGGAGTTCAATAACTACATAAGATGTATACGAGGTGAGGACCTTTCATTCATTGACGAAGTGTAACATACATAGGATAAATTAGGCTCAAAGATTCATCAGGACAAACATACCGTTTTGTATTAGTTACCCTATAAATAGAAGAGCACTGAACAGACAGCTGTGCTGCTGGGGAGTTTGTTGCGCCACTTGTTCTTCCCGCGAAAGCATTAGGAAGTGGTGAAGGGCGGGCGTTTTGGGGGACTGTCTTAGGTAATTTTGACGTTCGAAAAGTGCTGGGTCTCAGCCTAATTTGAATAAATGATAATTTTGAAGCTTCCAATAGGTTTTCAATTTTTAAGTTTTCCTCTCCGCTGCCTCCTCCGTGTTTACATTATTTCGCCCATCAATGCACTTGCCGTTTCGCCGTATATTTTTCCACTTTGGAGAAACCTGATATACGAACGAGTTTTCTATTTGGGGCAATCTCAAATACCGATCAGGACATCGTTCCCGGTCACGCTAGGAACGATTTTAAAATTGTCGACACGTGCGAAACTGGACCGCCAGTTTTCTCATAATACTTAGCAGCTTGTTGGGCCTAACCGCGAACTAAGAGGCAGGATGTGGCTGATCATTCCATCTCCACATCCTTTGTACCATTGTGTGATCACAAAGAACCAGCATTTGAGTTCGAAAGCACTCTTCCTGGTACTCCAGTTATAGACTTTCGCTAAATTGCGTCAATACGATCAAAGGAATGACGAATAACTAACATTCGGATGTGCAGAGATTCTTGAACTTCTTCTGGGTGTGTGCCAACTGTGTGCACATATGCTACAACAAATAGTATATAATAGTTTGCAGCTTGTAATTAGGGTTAGAGTAGTGAAAAACTAAATGAGTTGCGCTGTAAAATCCGAAGATAGAAATTACACTACCATTTTTCTGAGCGATGAATGTACGATTAGGATTAGGATATAGGTCTCCTCCAAGCATTGCCACAATGTGGTCTTTATTATACGATGTGTCACGTGTGAAGGGAGGGGCCTTATAGCATCTCTGAATCAAAATTGTATCTAATTTCATGTATTCTGCCTTCCCCAGCGGTGCAAACAGCGTCGAAGACGTTGATGGAAGCCATCACGGAGGTGTACGAGAGCAGTTGGTCTGGCCACGACCTGCTGTACGTGCAGGCGCAGAACTTGGAGATGCTGTGGCAGGACTTCTCGCACAAGCTCGGCGACCAAGTGCTCATACCGCTCAACACGTACACCAACCAGTTTCCTGAAGTCAGGGTAAGTTTGCCTACGTATGTCGCTTCTGCAGGAAAGCTGATTGGATTTTTGTTATAAGCATAATCAGCCTATGTTTCCACTGCTGGGACACAGGCCTCCTTTCTTTGAGAGGGAGTGGGCTGTAATCTACCACGCGGACACAGTGCGGGTTAGTAGATCTCACACGTATTCGATTTTTTTGGTTCTAGGACGTTTACTCACGATGTATTTTTTTTTCACTGTTTTGAGAGCAGTAGTGATGAATTGAATGATGTTTGTTATAATTAAAAGTATTTTGTCATCCAGTGCTAACTACATAGATAGGTGTTGAAGATAACTTAGTTCTGCACGATGTACTATATAGTTGAAACAGAGGCTCCGAAATAGTGATCGGAATAGACTCAATTTGCTTACCTTACAGTTATTTAGCGCCCTCCATTACACTAGTAAATGAGTTTGTGTCGCCTATAATTGCAGCATCAAATTACATATACTTACTTACATTACATATAAATCAAGCTGTGAATTTGGGACTAGATAATTATCCCATAAATAATGTGATGAAGAGTTAAATGACCTGGGAGAATCAAATGAACGTAGTTATTAACATTTTAATTATTTTAATAGAGTCTAAACGAGGTTAATTAGACATGATATTTTTTAATCACACCTCAAATATACGAGTTTACGCTCGACTACCATTAAAGGTAGGCGACATCAGTTTCAATCAGGAGTTAAAACAACTTAATAGCGATATAATTATAGCTCTAGTGTAATTAATGAGAGTAAATATGTTTTTTTACAGAAAAAGATCGAGAAACGTGGACGCAAGTTGGTGGACTACGACAGTCAAAGGCACAGCTTCCAGAATCTGCAATCGAACGCTACGAAGAGAAGGGACGACGTTAAGGTAATAATAAATCTAGCTTTTGTTTTATGAACATCCATACTAATATTTAAATTCGAAAGTAACTCTGTCTGTATGTTACCTTTTCATGTCTAAACCACTGAACGGATTTCGATAAAATTTGGCAGAGAGATAGATTGTATCCTGGGGAAGGACATAGGATAGTTTTTATCGACATACCTTGCGGGCGAAGCCGCGGGCGGAAGCTAGTAATATTGTTAATTTAAAAGTAACTATTTTCACGCCAAATCACTGAATGGATTTAGATAAAATTTGGCAAGGAGATAGATGGCACCCTGGATCAACACATAGGACTCTTTTTATCCCGATATTCCTACGGGATCGACACTTATGTGGATGAAACCGCGGGGCGCAGCTAGTCTCATGTGTTGTGCCAATATATCGTGGCTTCCACACTTTTACTGGCTATAGCATAGGCATGACTTGAGACACTTATTCGAATGCCCGCAAACCGCCGTAATCCTGAGCCGCAAACGCTGTCACCCGTGCACTTGATGATCTTATGACTGCGTCAGTGAGCGGAGTTCGCGTGGCTGAAGTTTTGGTCAAAAATATTTAAACTTTTTGCCATCGATACGCTAAGAACAAGAAGAATGTCAACAAGTCAATGGCTTAATGTAAAACCATAATGAAAAGTTGAAAATCTTTCATACATCTTGGGAATACCTTGATTGAGATCAAGAAATCATTATACATGACATCTTCACACCCAATATTGTCTATCTTCCAGGTGACCAAAGGCCGAGAACAACTAGAAGAAGCCAAGCGCACATACGAAGTCCTAAACTCTGAACTCCACGACGAACTGCCCGCACTCTATGACTCCCGCGTTCTATTCTACGTCAACAATCTGCAAACACTCTTCTCGGCTGAACAACTGTTCCATTTTGAAAGTCATAAGGTGAGAGACTTGGTACGAACACGTTTCTTTTCTACTTTATTGTCTTAAAATTAACCCTTTTCTTCCCGATTATATGCAACTTATATAAGTAATAATGTAGATGTAATAAACACTGCCTAACCCAAACAACAGCGGTGGTGGCCAAGTGGTAACGGCCGCGACTTACGAGTTGTAGGTCGTAGGTTCGAACCCAGACAGGCGCTTTACTTTGTGTAAATTATTTCATCACCACTGCTCACAAAACGGTGAAGGAAAACATCGTGAGGAAACCGGCATGTCCTAGAACCAAAAATTCGAAGACATGTGACATCTACCAACCCGCACTGGGCCCGCGTGGTGGATTACGGCCCACTCCCTCTCACTGAGAGGAGGCCTGTGTCCCAGCAGTGGGAACATTATAGGCTGATGATGAACCCAAACAACCCTGGTGCTATACAAGGTGACAGGCACATCGACGCGCAACCTGATACCACAGATTAAGTACATGATTCTGAACCCGCCTGCATTGAAATTAAAAAAAGAGTCGGTTATAAAAAAAAAAAGTGAGCCGTCACGGGACGCCTGGCAGATGTGAAACATCGACATCGCAGTCGATTGCGCATGGCGACGCGTCGCCACACAGTACACAAGACTGTGACTGTATATATACACCATCATAAAGCGTGGCGACGCGTCGCCACGGCATGCGTCGCCACGCCAGAAATTTGTTTTACGTGCGGCTATAGATGTTTCACATCAAAAATTGCTGTTCCGTACATTTTGACCGCATATTATGTATTGCACTTTTCTACGAAACAGCATTTTTTTTTTATAACCGACCAAATATTTCTACGCTAGGGGGTCTAGAATCATGTGCAGAATTCTTTTTCACAGTTTGCGCGGCTATGTCCCTACCACCCTGTATGTAATGTTTTTTTTTCCTAATTAAATATTTCTTGGGACCTAAAACAGTCCCCTGAGGTACAGTCCGCTTCACAGTGATAGTTACCCCCTTGGTAAGGACATCGAACCTATTTAAGTTTTTTGTAATGTAACGCAAATGGCGTGTTGGTCTAGTGGTATACACTGCGGCTTAGCAATGTGATGGTCTCGAGTTCGAATCCGCGCATGAGAAGGGTTTTTTTTTATTTTATTTATTTACCTTTATTATTTATTTTTAGTTTCTTTAGTAGGTGATTTTTGTTTATTATTATTAAGAAATCAAATGGAGGTTTGTAATAAAAGTTGGGCATTTTGCATAAACAATATTCATTTATTTTTCTAATTACAGTTCTAGGACTTTATGGAATCCATTTCCTGGTTGAATATACAGATTCCTGTCTATGTTAAATTGGGGTTGTTTACTTACAATATTAACTAAACACAAAATAGATACCTTATTTTGTCTTAGAACGTTTAACAGATAACGGTTCGTTTATAGATATTTCTAGAAACATAACTACAGTAATATTTATTTATTTAAAGTTGTGAAAACATACATTTTTTATACTCTGTATGATCTTATCGGAAAAAAAGCTTGGTTGAAAATGAAATGTTGTCATTTGTGCCTGTGAATTACAGAGGAAGAACCAACATGCTAAACTATAACAGTATAGCAATATACATCTTTCTCTTTTATCACATTTTCTGATTAGCCTTATTTAACACAATATTAGAAAAATATGTGAGGTCAGATATGAATCGTTAACAGACTACTTGTAAACAAGAGTAACTGGATTGATTTTTAGATTAATAAAGGTTGTTTATTTTTGATTAACTACGAGATAATGATCCCACTGATTATGGAATGATATTGGGAATTATTAACACTTGTTCATATAAATGTTCCAATGCAATTTTATCAAATAAGTTACACAGTCAATCTGCCGAGTTGCCTATTCATAACGGATAGGAAGGCCGTCACTGTCTAACACTTCTTGAAGTCAGCATTTGAACGCGTAGTTTTGAAGGGTGCCACTGAGTGAACTTTCACAATACATATTACGTTGTCGCTTCGATTCATTAGTGTAAGCAATCGGGCGAGGGCCTTGGTGATCACATTTCACATCACCCGTCGTTTGATACCTTTGTATCCATCTACGAACTGTTTTTCTCTGTAATGAAAATAATAATATTATAAATACATTAAAAAAATCCAACTTGTAAGTAATAATGCAATATGATTGCAACAATAAATAGGTATATGTGTAAGAATAACGTAAATCTTACCGTTATGATCATATCTTGTGATATTTACTTTGTTTTGTTCCTTTTCCCACAGAACAACAATTTTAGCCTTCAATAAAGTTGTTAATCGAACCATACCATCGATTAATAAAATCAACTGGTCAAAAACATAATAAATTGGATAATATTACGATGAAGATAATTAGACACAAGCGAATCGGCACGAAAATGAAACCATTTGAAAAGTAAAAATACCCTCAATCACAGTTTAGTAAATAAGGCGAAGAAGTATACTAAATTCAACCTTAACACGCAGTTCATACGTCAGTTAAGTTTCTGAAGTAAAATGAGGGTAGTGCAACAATCGGAATCAACACATTCTATTCAACCAAACAAGAAATCTATGCTAATTTCAACCTTATGTTTTAGTTAATTGAGGAGTTGCGTATTGCATTTTGTAAAACAAGACGGTAAGGTGCTAGTATTAAAATAATATAACACGGAAGTTGAAATTTAAACCTTAATATCTAGAAGATTAGACCGTTAATAACCTTGTTCGATAAAAGGAGTAATGCTATTCAAATTTTCGTTGAGGTTGATAACTGAGCCAATAGCCTAGTGGTATAAGGCACGGTCTAGTTGATCGGCTGGCGCCTGGTGAAGCAGGTTCGTATCTTAATCGCACGCAGTGTCTTTTTGTAAGTTATTCTTGGTATCTATACAGTTCGGCCAGAAGGAAGCCGATAAAATACCATATAAAATTATTAAATACTTGCAAATATTATTTGAGGCGGATCGGTGGATGCACGCGGGCAGAGATGGGTGCGGCGGCGGGGGAGGGAGCTGCTCAAGGCTCACGTAACACGCGGGCCCGAGCTTGCTCGGGCGATAATCTTTAAGTCTTGGTGGGGTACCTTTTCTCTGCACTTGACTGTACACCAAATTTCATAAATTTAGTTATAAGGAGAGCGAAGCAGTCCCCAAGAAGTTTCTTCAAGCCTACCAATGCCTATTCCCGATTGCATTAGTCCACCGAACCCTTGGACGCAATAACCAATTTTGAAAGTATGTATAATAAGACTGAATGAAAACTGGATCGCGGTGTTAACTGGGAATTGCTAATTAGCAGTGATGAAAGTATCATCTCTTGTATTGATTTCGGTATACTATTCTAGTATGACTCGTATTTTTCTTTTTTTTTTTTGTTTTTATAGGTTATGTTCACTTATTAATGATGAATTGATGACTTTTGTTACAGTTGTACTTTACTTTTCCTTCTTTGTGTCATATAGTCTATTTACAAACTAAATGGATAACAAAAACATAAATTATAATTTATTTAAACCTTTATAATTTCGTCACCGCTTCCCATTTCAGGTATTCGGCGAACTGGAAGTGATAACGGACAAGCTAGCCACGGACTGCCAGCGCGGCTCGTACAGCAAGAAGGCAAACAACTTAAGCATCAACATGAACAACATCTCCCCGGCCTCCTCGCCCAACGCGACCCTCAACACGCACAACGGAAAACCTGCCTCACCCACCGATACTGTCCAGAGTGAGTTGGGGAGATTTGGCTTGGGATATTGTAAAATAGGGCTAAAGAAATTTGGGAAAATAGGGCTAGCGAAAACTGGTAAAATAGGGCTTACGAAAATTGGGGTTAGGTTGTACTGTCTGTAATAAAATTGGAAATACAGTATGTATTGTATAGTTGGTGGGATATGTTGAATGAGGCCTAAGGGCTCGGTTCTGATGTCGACGCAGACCTAAGAGACGACAATTTAGGTTTTAGAGTCATATTTTTGTACCACTAGGACAAAATTGAATCGTTATGATACATTACAATATGCAGTACAATTTTTAACTACATTTCTCCGAATTTTGAAACCATGAGTTGGAAAATTTGAAAATAGTATTTTTTAAATCCCGAAATTATGTTTTTGCTTTTGTGTTGTGTTCAAGTAAATAATTGGATTGAAGTGTTTTGAGTGACTGCTTTCTAAAATTAATCTTACTGTGAAATAATTTTAGATGTTAGCATTTAATTCTAATTGATTGGGAAATGACAAAGTTACAAATACAATATGCTAAATGTATCAGAATGGAATATAGCTACTCTGAATTGGTAGCGTAAGTTCAGTAAAAAAAAAAAATTGCAAATGTTTCGAACACATTCTCAAAAGTGTATTTTGCACTTTTTGTATATTAGCTTTTCATTTGAAAACTTTGTCATCTCCCAAAAACAATAACCCCTGGACTGTGGAGCATGTCGTGTGTGTAGCGCCTCCCTCCCCCGCGCTCAACGGCTCCTCCGCGCCGCCCTCGCCCGCCGGGGACGCCGCGGTACTGCCTACTACTATTGAAGACACCCGCACCGACTCCCGCAACGAATCCCGCAATGAATCCCGCACCGAATCCCGCAACGACAGCCGCCCCGCACCGGAGCTGCCCGCGAAACAAACTGACGCACCCACGCCGCCCGCCAAGAGAGAAGACAAGGCCCTATCCGCCCCCGTCACCAACAACAACGTAGAAAAGGAAATCAGTGACAAGAAGGTCGAGGAATTGTACGACATACCTGTTGGTGAGTATGCCGCCCTGGTACTTATAGCCGCTCGAGATCGACACAAAGATTCAACAGTACACCTGTGATTTTGAACTTCGAACGGTTTATGGCGTTTTTGTACTTTTGATAATAAATTATGTTAGTCGCGAAATGTTTGCACGAAGTTGTCTCCAGCAGTTCTTCGAACTCCGTACAGATTATGGATTCCTGGTACTTTTAGTAAGTAAGTGATGAATGTTCAAACCCTTCAATATTGGCCCCGAGATTTAGCAGGAAGGACATCTACATTTGTTTCTTCGAACTTCACATGATTTATGAAGTCCTAGTACTTTTATTTAGGTGATGAAACTTCACGCTTGTTATGAAACATTGGTGGTGAGTAGGGGAGGGAGAATGTATGAGTATAATTAATTTTAATATCGTGGTAGATAGACGCATGGCTATAGCTATTTTATTAAAATAGCAACTCAAATCTAAACAATGCAAAATTGTATTTTTTATGCAAACACTTTAACTTCTAATAAAAATTAAATGTATGCAGTATAAACACCCCCACTGTATTTATAAAAATATCTAAATCACTATGCCACAGCATAAGTAATTCAATTCATACACTCGGCCACAGAGTAATTACAATCAGTAGTCCAACGCTATTTTATTGCAAAACTTGCACAAACACAGTTCAGTAGACAAATAGAAAGTCACAATTCTCTCAGGGTCGCCAGTACCGCCGGAGAAGTCAAATAATAACTCGGAAGAAAAGAGACAAATAGATGTAGAACCAAAGGACGAGAAAGGGAAGGAGAATGACAGTGAGAACAAGATCGACGAGGTTTACGACATACCCATAGGTAAGTGATGGTCTGGAATATAAACGGGAATGTTGGGATACCTACTAAAACAGTTAATGAAAAATATCATCAATTTATTTCGTTTATATTAAAAAAAACTGTCTAGACTATTCGTAAAGGCCTGTTCACACTATAGCATTAGCAGGCATATTTTGAACCAATAAATCCAAAAGAATCAAGTGTATTAAAAATGTTCAAAAGTATTAGACACAGATTAAAAATATTGAAAAATATACACAACTTTGTAGATACTTTTTTGCGTGTTACTTTCGCATGTTAATTGGTTTAGTTTTGGTTTTCTCATACAAAAATCAACTTTATAAATAAGGAAGTTAGGTATAATTTGCTTTAAATGACTGTGTGAATAGGTCTTCTTAAATCTTAGTAATTAACGTTCATCGGTGGGGGGACCTAACAGCTCAACGCCTATATCGTAAGTTATAAAATAACAACTTTAATTATTTATTATAAAAATAATATGTATTTAGTCGATTGATAATGGTTTTTTACCCAACTGCCTGTTCGGAGCCGTTTTTATTAAACTAAATCTTGGGTAACTTAAGATACAATTTATTTATCGGTGATTTCTTTTTTTAACATTATTTTGTAATATATTTGGTATGTAAAATCATAATGCTATATTGTATTCTATTTATATTCACTATATCTATAGGTTTACCGGCAGATAAAAGTATGTAAATATTTATATAATAAGTAAGTATGGCTTTTACTTTTAATTTGTGTGCAAACGATTTCGCTTTTTAGTTGTTTTACGCGTGTATTTTAACCACTAATACTGCTTTTGGTATTTTAAATACTATATGTATGTCTATTAGATTTGTTTACCGTGGGAAATAAATTCGTCTATAGCAGTGTTCATAGTTTCAGATTATTTACATTCCATCGTCACTTTAATCAGTTATCCACTTTACTGTAATACATTCAAAGTTGATTTTTGAGTGACCATTTGTAACAAAAAGGTCCTAATAAGTTATTGGTTTCAATGGAATTTGAACTTTGTTAAGTATGAAATTCAGTTTGTTGTCCCTTAACTTGAAAAATATCTCTAATTCCTGGCCCTTATAGTCTATTGACTTAAACATAAACCGCCTTATTACAAATGACCAACTTTGGTGCAAGCCTAAACCTTTCAATCAGTCTCGTATTTCGAACCTTATTCCAACTGAGGTAAAGTTCGAAATTAAAAAATGGCTACATGGTTTAAACCTGTGTCTATAGATAAATTATGTTTTGTATTAAATAAATCTTGTATTAAGACAGAAAATGACAGCCAGTAGCTAATCATCACTCTTTTTTCAGTTCCAAATTCTTAAAAGACCTTGACACATATTATAGACTTGGATGCGCTTCAGAGTCGGATGAGACTAAACGGTGACATACGATTGAATTGCAATTGGGTACTCAACCCACTGCCCAAAATCTATGACATAATTAATCACTACATTCGAAACACAAATACAGAAGCCTGAATTTGAAGAATTCCTAACCAAATTCCAGATACTTGAGATCATAGTGGCCAGTTCGACAAAACGCCA
This sequence comes from Luperina testacea, assembly GCA_927399505.1. Taxonomy (NCBI): domain Eukaryota; kingdom Metazoa; phylum Arthropoda; class Insecta; order Lepidoptera; family Noctuidae; genus Luperina; species Luperina testacea. Next base: position 2,298,901 of record OV656761.1, read on the forward strand.
ATCCATAATGACCTAATAATGCCTAATATCAAGTTTGACCCGTTTAACTGAGTATTTTAACCACACATGGCTGTAATTTTATCGAAATCCGTTCAGTGGTTTAGGCGTGAAAAGGTAACATACAGACAGACAGAGTTACTTTCGAATTTATAGTATTAGTATGGAGTGACTACCGAGATGACGACTAATAAAAAAAACATGTTGCGCCGACGAAATTAGGATAAGGGCAAGAGAATGATGATGGTGACACCGATTTTTATATTCTTTCTTATTTCCCACGGTCAACACCTCAAACTAACCCAAAAGTATCGCTCCCCCGCCCCCTCACGGCCCACTGTCCGCAGGGGCGACGCTGGCGGGCCTGCCGCCCGGCACACTGTACCGCGTGCGCGCCACCTACCGCTACACGCGCGAGGACTCCGACGAGCTGAGCTTCGACGTCGGCGAGATCATACGCGTCGTGGAGTACGACGATCCTGATGAACAGGTAGTTAGTACCTCTTTGATGAACTTTTGTAAGTTAAGAACGAGTTTGGGACGCTGAATTATATGAGGTTCATAGGACGACTTGGTCCCTTTTGTGCCTGGGTAGGCATTTCGCGGGGAATTGATACTTTGAAACAGCAATATGATATAAATGTTACATTAGCATCAATAATAGTAAGAAACGTCGATAATTTCTATCGACAATTTTTTATATCATGACAACCCTAGGAATGTCAGTTTGACTTATGTCGCAGAGATCAAGCTATCTTTTACGTAGTATAGGATCAAATCTACGTCTAGTCTTGCTAAGGTTGGAAGTATAGTGAAGTAGAAAAAGAAGAGAGACCTTTTCCCAACAAAGGGACAGACCAGACTGTGGGCTAGTTATAATAATGAGGGACTTTACATATAATCATGACAACTTTCGGCGCTTTGACACTTTTGACTTTGTTCCTAACATTTCGATATACAGACGCCAGCACATCAAGCTACCCGAAACTGTCAAATTTTCACAATCAACTTTGAACCTTATGCTTTAGCGATAAAGTTAAAAATCTATTAAAGAAATCTGACAGATTATGGTAGGTTGATGCGCTGGCGTCTGTACAATCGGCGAAGTAGAATAGTATGCGGCCAGCGACAAAAACGCCATATTTTTACGTTATTTGTTGTTTATTTTTGACTTGGCCACTAAATAAAATTAAATTACTAAGCTAAAAGAACCTTATCTAAAACAAAACCATCTCTTATTACAGGAGGAAGGCTGGCTGATGGGCATTAAAGAATCAACCAATGAAAAGGGAATGTTCCCCGCGAACTTCACGCGGCCAATATGAAGTGCACGCTCCGCCGGCGCCACGCACGCGACACACTACACGCCGTAGCACGCGAGCGACAGCCGTATAGTGACGTGACCTAACTCGATAGCATAGGTACCGTAACAACCGATTTTTACTACGAACTTTCTTCAAACGTATAATTTTGATTTAATAATCATTATTTTTCAAAACTATGTTTATAACTTAGTCTAGTTGTTGAATGTTAATAGATTATATATTATTTATTATTTTTTGTGTTGAATTACAACGAATTATGATAAATCGTAACCGTTTAACAGCGTTTGTATATACAGTGTATGAGTAACTATCATCATTTAGTCACAGCTCGGTGTAGGGTTAAAATATTATTTAACTTATTGATTATTCCATGTTACATTTTTGTAGTAGGAAACACTGCTGAGAATGTAAAGAATCCGTTATTTTGACAAATTCATAAAATCATCTTATTAATAATTGCGATAATCAATATCATTAAGATTGCGAACGCGCATGATTATTTTTAATTTGAACCTTATGTGAAGGCTATAAGAGTCACAAGCTGATGAGTGAAGCAAATTAACTATCGTGATTCACAGCATAAGAATCACGTGTGTTTCCTACTCCTCGATTCTTCTCCAATATTTATGACAATAATCTTCAACGATTATTAAATTGTATAATAATTAAAATCGAAATTGCTCATGTGTAACAAATAAATATTTTACATTTTAAAGTGACCTTAAATTTTATTAAATTAATGAAAATTATTGACGAACAATTCGAATAAGTATTTCAAGTCATCAAAATATGTATGCAGTATTATTTATTATGTGTCCATTTTTATTATTATTATCCTGGTCCACTTTTTTCTTTGATATAACAATGTATTCTTGTATCGTGTTTAAAAATTAACGCTTTCTCGAAATAGGCTAAAGCGAAACAGCTACATTAAAAATTCTATTAAATTATGAGATTATACTATTAAGCCTTTGCAGCATTTAAAAGCTGCTTGTATACCATCACTTCGCCTTCCAATATCTTATATTATTACATTTCCGACAACGCATTTCATTTCAATTTTTGATTGCATTTTCAAAGCAAGGTCTTAACACATAATCATTATAAAGGATTAAGTTTTAATGTATATAACATTGATTTTAGTTTTTTTGTTGAACCCATATTATCATATTGTTAATATAACATAGGGACTAAATCAATCGAATATTATAGCTTTTGAATAAACAAGTTTTTCTGTTTAAGTAGGTTTATATTTTTTTGTTAAATTTAACTGTATTAGAATCAGATACTGACTATACAATTATAGTGCTTATGAATAACATCAGAACGAAAAGTTTTCTACTGAAGGTGTTTATGAATAACAAACGAATTTGATCGTCGCCACGTATTTACTGAGAAATGCTCAAATTCGTCATAAATAAATCAAATTAATGTCTCGAAAATTATGCCGTAAAGCTATGAATTATTTACAAATATCTTCAGGTATAAAACTATATTGGAATTATACCAGACTTTATGTGCCCAGAACAAACATTGATATTAACGCCAGTGTCAAATGAGGTGCTTTGAAAGTGTACATAATTTATGTATTTTACATTTTAATCCTATATTTTTAGAATAAGACGGTTTGAATTGTGTTCCATTTTGAAAATCAACTTCCCAGAATGTTTCCTGTTGCCAACATAATAATAGTTAGGCAACCTGACGATTTTAATTTTTTATCATTTTAACTTTTGTGAGAAAGGAATTCGATAAGTCGTGCTCCTTGCGTGTAGAATTATGAAAAATATTTAAACTAGTTTTATTTAACAATGTTTATAATAATGACGGGCCACTTTAACATATTGCCAGCGCTTTATAGCTGCTCAAAAAATGTAGCTCCGCCTTATCAATCATTAGAACAATCAACGTTTCTACAAATTTTTGAAAGACCTATTTGACCATATCAGATTTTAATATCCATTTTAACGAACGACTGAAGTTTTTTATAGGCAAGTGGTGAAATGTTGCGATATTGTGTAGGAGTACAATCCGACAGGTTGAAAGTTGTGGCTTTATCGTCAGTGCCATGCAATGTCCATATGTAATGTTAATTTATAAGTTTGTTAGGACTTGTACAGTTTTTACAAGTGGAAAATAAAAATATTTCGAAAATTTTGGTTTTTATTTTACTATGGTAAGATCCTGATACAACCTGACGTCGTGTGACGTGAAATATGCTAACAAAACCCATACACACAAGACTTTAGTCTGCAGAAAACTGCGACTTCTGAAAATACCTTAGTTAACGCTCGCTAGCCAATGGCACCAATAACACAGTGAAATAAGTAAAAAGTAGTTTTCAATTTCAAAACTCCATAGTCGCTTTTGATAAAAATAAGGGTGGTAACTAACGTTATTATGTGCGCGCTATCGAATAGCATCAATGACAGCGAAATAAGCAAAAAGTAATTTTCAAAACTCCATATTTGCATTTGATAAAAATAAGAATGCGGTGCACGCTGACGCGTTGGGGAAAATAAAAAAGTCTCCTGTCTTTTTTACTAGGGTTCCGTACCCAAAGGGTAAAAACGGGACCCTATTACTTCTTAGTACAGCCTGGTGACAGACAGACAGATGGACAGAGGAGTCTTCTCCACTGTCCGTCTGTCTGTCTGTCACCAGGCTGAATCTTATGAACCTTGATAGCTAGACAGTTGAAATTTTCACAAATGATGTATTTCTGTTGCCGCTATAACAACAAATAATAAAAATAAAATAAAGTTATTAAAGGGGTATAAAAGAAACGTTTTTTCGGCGTTTTATGCATTGTGGTACGGAACCCTTCGTTTACGAGTCCGACTCGCAACTTGGTCGGTTTTTTCCCCAATGCGTCAAGTCACTTTTCGGCTAAAACCAAAACCTCCCCAACCAGCAGGACAACATACCTAAATAAAACAACAGATGAACCAAAAGTCAGTGTAGGTACCTAATAGTATGCTTTTTTATGGATTTATCCGACTTGACATTCTACTCGGGGTGTAAGTCAAACATAACTCTTTCAAAACTTAAAGAAATATTGAAAAACTCGCGTATACTCCATACCACAAAAGCGGTGCTGCACTACGTCCGATCCTAATCCGAGAAATGCCGGTCCGAAGTGACCATAGGCCGATAGTCCTTCCTATTTGTATGTGGGGTTGGGCGCTAGATCCGAACTCTATCCGTCCGAATTTAGAACATTCCCAATTCGGATTGAACGGATTGCTCTAACACAATTTATTTCCGAACGAAAGGTTTTAGCTGTCAAACGCGACAAGTTTCACGTTAAACCATATTTGACATCTTGTTTGACATTCTCACGAAATCAATAGAATGCAAAATGCAAATGTTATGAAACGCGACGCGACAGGAAAACGGAACGTTATTATGTGATTGATTGATGTTCGTAATTTTGGACTGTAAAACTGCGGGAATTTCGTGTAAATGACTAAATGAGAAACATGGTGTTTAGTTCGAAATATGTGTCAAAAATGTGCCAAGATATAATTCGAGTTTTCCGGTAGCCAACTAGCTATGTTGTTGGCGGATATAGTAAGAAAAAACGTTATAAAAACATCGTACGCAGAGTGGCTTTGTTGTGATTTCGGTATTTTTCACAATCATTTGATTATTTGCAGGAACTTCAAGTGCAATAGGGTCCTAGAAAATCTTTAAGGTAAGATAACATTTAAATTATTATCTAAATACTCGGGAATCCTCGTAAACACTGGACACGGGCGGTCTTTATTTTCTTTTATTTTTTACCGACTTAAGTTTTTGTTGTTTTTATATGTTAACTTTTTTATTACTCGCAGGGGATTCAGACTATGAGAGTAACAGAAATGGCAGAGAAGCAATATTCCATTTTAGTAAGTTATTTTTGTTTTTTTATTACTTACTTATTTAATAATTATGTGGGATGTGGGTAGGTAAGTATTTTTATTAACAACTTATTACTCACAATATAGATAAGTAAGTACCTAATCTAACTTTAATAAATCTACTTGAGTACTTAAGGCATAGGTACTGGTAAGACATTCAGCATCCTATCACATTATAATATTTTAAAATTAACTCTAATAAGCTTTCTTAACCTTATCAGTTGCAGTTCTTCTTTGAGATTTAATTAAATATTTTTCCACAAACAACAAAACTTATTTGCGCGATTTAAACATTGACACTACTATAGCTGAGATGTTACCTGAGGTAGCTGTACGGTGCGGGAGGAGTGATAGTTGTCACAAGTTGAGGAATCACTGAGCTCTCGCATCATGTCACCACACGCCTCCCGCACCACACTGCTACTTCAGGCAACATCTCAGTTGAGCGGTCGGTCTATAGTTACTTTTCTCCATAATTTAACCAAAACTTCTAATTAAGTATATACTTGCCAGAAAACTACTAAATTAGTATAAAAAACAGAAATTTTTGGTTCTAGAACATGCTGGTTTTCTCACAATATTTTCGAACCTTCGACTCTTAAGTTGCGACAGTTACAACTGGGCCAGTGCACCACAGTATAAATATTTAATACACAAACTCAATTAAATAAACCGAAAAGGGTGAAAAATTCTTTGACAAGGGGCAAAATTATTACCTTATGTAATATTCGCTCAGTTCCTCACACATCTACACAGTATTAAGCCAAGTCAAAGTTTATAGTGTGAGCGGTTGTGCCAACATGCCCATTCAAACAAGTTACTGAGTTTTAGCTACAAACTTTATATCTGCTCTGTTAGACTTCATATATTCAATGTGGAATACTTAGTTTGCGTGAAGACTGGTTTCTATGGAGAATGTGTGTTAGCTAGAAAGTTGTAGTTCACTTGAATAGGTTTGTTACCTATTCAAGTGAACTACAACTTTCTGACTAAGTGACCGATTCTTTGACAATTCAAGAGTTCCTGTAAATTGTATAATTAAAATAAATGCTTTGAGTTTGATACTATGTTGGAATTGGAACCTTACTTAATAATAACAAATTAGCAATGGTAGCAATATCCTTCAAAATTATTCAGATTGTGATTGATAGTGTGGTACTCAATTAGGGTGCAGATTAATTCAAATGGCAGAGATACTGATTTGTGTCAATTAAGACAATGATTCGGCAACTAAAAATATCTTGTATGGAGAATTATTTATGTACAGACGCCAGCACATCAAGCTACCCGAAACTGTTAAATTTTCCCAATAAAGTTGAAAATCTATTAGGGTAATTCTACGATAAGGGGTTTTAAGTCCATAGAGAATACGGCCACGGAGAAAAGTTGCTGTTTTTTCATTAAACACTTATATTACGATTTTTGTCCTATTTATGTATCTTTTGACGTAAGGGCAAGTCACTTTATGCATATTTTATTACTTTTTTCAAGGCCAGGGTAAATACATTGGGCAGGGTAGAGACATCAAGATCAGGGTAGATACTTATTTGGCCAGGGGAGAGAATTTGTGGGAATAAAAGTAACAAAATTAGTAAAATCAACTATAATTAAAGATTGTACTTAACATAGAATCAGACTGTCATTTTTACCAATCATATTAAACATTAACAGACTATATTATTTCAGCCTTCTCTGAAATTTCAAACAAAAGTGTCTTTAGTGTCATTCTCATTACACAATAATATATAAAATTAACATAGCATTGTACCTACAACAAATAATAAAATATTCTTTTATTAATACTAATTATATGTATAGACTAGCGTCTTTAAGTAATACAAATAATCAGACTTGCGATAACTAGGATAATCATCATCATCATCATGGGGTTTAGGTTTCCGCACTTAGTCCTTGAAGTGGACCATTGTGCGTGAGCCATGGTGGCCGATTACTCCAACCAGCCCACCTCCCTCCAGAAGCAGATTAGACTTCCCGGTCTCCTCAGGGCATCCGCAAGGGATGTTGGTGTTCCCAGGGTCTCCTCGCGAATCTTGGTAACGCCTGTGCACTCAAGAAGCACATGCGCCACCGTTTCCTCCGCCTCCATGCATGCTCTGCACAGGGGACTGTCAGTGATTCCCAGGGTATGGAAGTGTTTATTTAGTGAACAGTGTCCAGTGATGGTCCCCGCCACCAGGCGCAGGCTGTCTCTGTCCAGGCGCAGAAGGCGTCTGGTCAGCTTTGTATCCAGGGATGGCATAGCTTCCTTGGATTGCCTACATCCTGGTGTCGAGGTCCACCATTTTTCCGCTTGTATTCGAGTGTGATCCTTTAACCAGCTTCTTAGCTGCTTGAAAGGAATGGGCACAATGGGTTCAGGTCCGTAGGGTCTTGTGCTGGATCCTCTTCTGGCAAGTTCGTCAGCCGCATCGTTTCCAAGTGACCTCTAATCCATTGTAGCGTTACCGTGTTGCGATTTAGTACCGTGATTCGTTCTAGGGCCTTGTGGCATTCTAGTGTTAGTCTCGACGTGATCTGATTACTCTTTAGGGATTGAAGAACTGAGGCACTGTCGGAGAGTATTCGGATATTGGTATCCGTAACCCCCCTGGCCTCTATAGCGTGTGCCGCTTGGATAATACCTACACACTCTGCTTGGTAAACGGAGTTGAGCATTCCAAGTGGTTTGGATATCTTAATGTTTAGGTCGTTGGAGAACACCCCGACGCCCGTCCCTTCGTCGGTCTTTGATCCATCAGTGTAAATTCTTAGCTCTGTTGTACCTGAGTAGTCACACAACTCCTCTATGAACTCTATGTTGTAGTGTTTTTGGAAGCAGTGGGTCTTCAGGGTTCTGTAGATGGGTGATGTCATCATCGGTTGTTCTAAGTTTGTTTGCACTAACATTATCTCCCCTGGTCAACAAGTCTCTCCCCTGACAGTTATCTTGCCAGGGGAAATATGGCAGGGAAGAGACGTTTTCATGATAAATTTTATTGTTTTAATTGATATAAGAAATGTTTCGGTACATTATGTATCACACTTTAACTATTGCATTATTATTAAATTAAACCAGTAAATGCAAATAAATTAAATGAATAATATAACTTTTATGACTTACCAGTGGAGAGACACAATGACCTCGCGAAACCATCACTTTGAACCAACGCGTCGCAACAACTAAAAAATGACGGCACTCTTAACGGCTCACGTGTTTTGCATTGCTAACTTCACGTCGATAGATGATCTTGAGCGCTATTTGGAATATAGCCGTTTTATATTTGTGTTTGTAATAGCAAAATGAAATTTTCCAGGGTAGATACCCAAAAACAGTGGGACAAAAGTGAAGTTTAAAAAATATTGCAAATAAATAAATATTGTTCTATTTTTCCTTAACAATACTTAAATATATTTATTGAAATTTGTGTTTACCATATTTTAGTTTAATAACTAATTCAAAGAAGGTATATATCGTTTGCAAATTAAACTGAAACCGACAGGGGGACAGGCCAGGGTAGAGACTTTTTTAGACTTTATAACGAATTTCAGAAAAAAATACTTTTTTTCTAAATTAGGCATTTAATCGTGACGTTATTTAATAAAGTACATTTAGGTGATGTGTTTCATTGCAAAAAATAACAATATATAGAATAAAATTTCTATTTTAAACTGATTGCCGCACAAGTTACCTCTTATCGTAGAATTACCCATTAAAGAAATTTGAGAGATTGTATTAGCTTGATGTGCTGGCGTCTGTATCTAGGTATGTACCCAAGTTCTGAAGCCCGACTGAAAACGAACTGGTAAGGCTATTACAAATAATATCCATCATATTCCGACGAGAGCTTCACTGTGACGTCAGTTCCGATATAATACAAGCTGTAAACTCTGACATTTGCATTTCGAATATGGCGAACTGAATTGAGGACAAAATGCAGAATATCCAGGTAGCTCTAGGTATGTAATGTAGCTGTAGGTATCTAGTATTTCTGGAGAATATTCTATTCGGAAAATGCATTTGCTGTTATGTAGCTACATTTTTCAAGGAACCCAAAGCTCCCCGTATTACTTACTTTTATTACGTATCTTTCTTTCCGTTATGTTTTTGAAAAAATAAATCGTATTCTTCCATCTATGCTTAGTTACTTTGCAATAAAAAAAACGTGTGCAGTCGGGGGACCCCCGTCAGAACGAAGTTCCTTACGTAACACTCGCGCACACACACACTCATTTATGATAAAAAGAGACAGATAGAGAGAAAGTGCGATTTTAATGGAGAGCCATCTTGGATTTTGACCTCACTATCGGCTTCAGCACCCTCGAAAACCATGAAAACGACACCCATGATGAATAATTTGACAGTGAGAGAGAGAAAGTCGCATATATGGCATAACGCTATTTTGTTACGTGTCGATTTATACCAGTTTACTCCCACCGCAATCTTCGCTCCAAAAAAACAGCGCGGTTGAAACAAAAGAAACACTTGTTTGTCTTCAGTCCTCACTAATCAAATACACTCGCTGTGTAGACGAGATGCGTCACTCAAAAGTCCGAAATGACAAACAAATGTCAACAATATCATTAGAATGTTTATCTTTCGTTCACCCCGCTGTCCACCCTGTCTGGGTTTCAGCCAGGTGGGAAAAGGACATTACCCTGCCTTGGTACGTTGCACTCTTGAAATGACTGCCTCTAGATACCTATGTCTGACCGTAGACTGTAGGTAGACGTGCTAAATCTTATTGCTGTGGTCCTGTGGGGAGGGACGGTGTTATAGGGTCTGTGAACTTTGCATTGTTGGCTGTCACCGTCTGACCAATGTTCCCTGCTCACCCTAATGTCGCATCATCATGCTGTGGTTGGAGCCTTTTGGCCGCGTACATGAGATCCTGTTTTTTTCTTTTACTATATTTTTATATCATTTTTGTTTTTTTATTTATGACTGGCTTCGGCGGCTTCGCTCGCGAGGTATGTCGATAAAAACTATCCTATGTCCTTCCCCGGGATGCAATCTATCTCTCCGAAATTTTATCGAAATCCGTTCAGTGGTTTAGGCACATGAGTAGACACGGTGTGAAAAGGTAACATACAGACAGAATTACTTTCGAATTTATAATATTAGTATGGATTGTGTTTAGTTTAGTTTGTGATCTTCGTATAAGAGTCACAATAAATACTTTTCTTTTTTTCTTAATTAAGGTGCCTTAACGCCGTCCGTGGCTGTCCACCGCTGCCAGTGGAAGTCTTTCGGCTGAAATGATGATGAATGATGACCGTTTATCATACCAGATTTTTTTTGAAGCCTGTTATACGTAAGAATCTCATGATGTTAATTCTATTGCATGAAAACTATTCGCCCATAATAAAAAACATCAAATCAAATAAACTTTTATCAAAAAACTATGACGTAACTAGAATTAAGGCTCCTTCAAACAGGCGCGACACGCGATAAAATCGCGCGCGACACAGGCACCGCAAGTCGCGCAAAGAGCGTTGCCTTTGTGTCGCGCACGATTCGCGTCACACGTCGCCCCTGTTTGCTAGAGTCTTTAAATTAATTCTTCCGGGATCAAAAGTGTTCAGTATATACCTACGAAATCTACGAATGTGTAATTACAAAATGTAGCTTTGCCGCTGCGAAACGCAATCGTACACGACGTACATAATTAGTCCTACCTACTCATTACACATGCATCAAATGCAAATGTGCCTGTTTATCGTTTACTTCGACACTTCATTTCCCATATAATTGTCATTATTTAATAAATTTCCAGTTTTCACACAAAATATCGGTCATTTTCATCGCTAAGTGTTCCATCGTTGCCTCACTGCCTCTGCTCGAGTTGTTGTTCAATTTGGCAAACACGAGCCGAAGCAGTCATCTAGAATACATAAACATTGAAAACTTTGCCCAAACAAGTTAGCTCAATTGTGCTTTTAAGCCAGTCTGTTTTCATTTTGAAACAAGAGTTTTGAATTATTTAGGTAGGTAATTTTGAATACGTATTTTAATAGGTAAGAACGATGAGCGAGATCATGTTATTTATAGACTCTATACATACTCGTAATAGCGGATGTTGGAGAAAAGAGCCAGGCTCAAGTGGGAGTGGGCCGGACACGTCTCACGAATGCACCCGGAGAGATGGGCAAAGATCGTTACTCACTGGACGCCTGGGGCAGGACATCGCCGTCGAGCTAGACCAAGGCGAAGGTGGTGTGACGATCTTATATCATTTGCAGAGCCAATACGGTACGGTTGGCGTTGGCGCAGTGGTTAAGCGATTGATTGATTGACTGCTGTGCTGCGTGTCGCGGGTTCGAATCCTGCACGGAACAAATTTTTGTATGACCTACAAGTAGTTGTTCCGGGTCTTGCTGTTTGTGTATGTGAGTTTAAATGTTTGTAAACTCACCCACAAGAGAGATTCCTAGTATGGGGCAACGTTTAAAAAAATATATATGGCCTGAGATCGCACAAGACAGGGAGATATGGAAGAAAAACAAGGGAGGCCTTCGCCCAGCAGTGGGACACAATACTTACAGGCAAACAAAAAAAAACCTACTCGTAAATCACATGATTTAGAAATTGAATTATAGACAAACTAGGTACAGACGCCAGTTATACATCAAGCTACCCGAAACTGTCAAATTTTCCCAATCAACTTTGAAACTTATGCTACGTATGCTAGGTAACTACGTACAATCAATTATTTTGTCATAGTTTGAAGACATTAGGTACTAAAATGTTGGCACATCCATTTAACGACAAATTAAACAATCGCGGAATCTTTACGAGCATATTCCGTATTACAAACATCGTCAGTTTATGAAAAGAGCAAACAGTAAAATTGTAACCACACTCAGTTATTGTGTCATAGGTATACATATCTAGTTCCAAGATCAGGTATATCATTATAGTAACACGGATGAAGAAAATGAAAATTTCACGTTGTAGTCTCCAAGAAAATGGGCTGAATGTATAATTGTGGATTAATAGTAAAATCTTTCTCAATGATAAATGATGATCATTAAATCAATGAATTTTTCAAACACCTTCAGCATTTTCAATATAAAGTAGGCAGGTATACCTAATCGGTTCCTACTCAGTTTTTTTTTTTCTTCTATGTTCTTCGAAAGTACCCGAACTTTGCTGTAAATTTCAAAGATCTTGTTGTACAACTGTATCGTTCGTAGTATCTTAGAATAGGTACTTCAGTACAATTTGGAGACCTCCATAGAGAATAAAACCACTAGAGAGCGTAGGTATAGACAGATTTTTTCGAAGCACACGACTCAGTACCGCGGGCCGGGGAAGAAGACGCGGCTGCAATTGGTCAGTTCTTGTAGGTATGCTTATCGTTAGGGCTGCTCTACATTATTGAGGGAAAATAGTCGATATCGATAAAATGGATATTAACATTATGAAAAATACTCCATTAAAATCATAGAAATAATATTTAATCACAATCAATGAACTCCAAAAAAAGCATGTATCCTGTTATTATTGATTTTTAAAATTAATTAATTTGATATATGTTTTTCGAATTGAAAGTTTTAAAGTCCTGATTGTTCTTTGTAAAAAATGATAAACGAGCGTCTACATATTTTCGAATCCGAACCGATCAGTCCCAAGCGGTGCCTGACGACATAAAAATTATCCTGGACCGATCGGTCTCGGTCGGGGACAGAGAAAACAAAAAAATCCCGGAACATACATAAAAAATACAGATGAACTGAGAACCTCGAGAGAGAGTGTTGAAATGAGTGACAGGCGCTAGTGAAAATGGAGCTTCTTCGTAACGAATATTGAAAATAATTACACCATGATGTAGGTAGATAATTTGCACATATATTCATCAAAATATAGATCATTATCTACACTGATTTAATACAAACAATTAGATACAATTCGATTGACCGAGGCAACAAACATAATTACAGGAAACATTTTTAAGCAAGTGACGTTGACAGTTAAAACAAACAAGTGTTGCTCGGTTACAACAACTTAAAAGAAAACATACACATGAGTCATTTAGTATTACCATATTTTCTAACACGCCCCCATAAATGGCTCATAGTTATTAATACAATCATAAGTATTATTACTTAAGTCACTGAACATAAAACAAAACATATAAAAAAAATATGTAGCGTTACATAACATTTAAATCAGTCACAAATTTCTTATGTTTAGTAGCCCCAAGTGGCTTTGTCAATATATCTGCACACATAGCTTCAGTAGGCATATATTTAACTGTTATCAATTTATTTGATATTAAGTCTTTTACATAGTGATAACGAATATCTATGTGTTTCGTCCTTTTATGACTATACTTCTTACATTCCAAAAGCTTGTGCGCGCTTTGATTGTCATTATACAGTGTAGCATTAATGTCATTACAATTTCCAAGAATGTCAATCATGAAATTTTTCATGAAACATATGTCTTTACAAGTGTCACTTATTGCTACATACTCTGCCTCAGTGCTCGAGAGCGCTACGCAACGTTGCTTCCGAGACTCCCAATTTATGGTGTGGTCACCTAATTTTATTACAAAGCCTGTGTATGACTTCCTGTCTACAATATTATTTCCCCAGTCAGCATCTGCAAACGCATTAATATGCATGTCTTTACTGTTCTGAAAACATAAACAATAGTCTATAGTTCCTGATAAGTAACGAAGTACACGTTTGGCTGCTAACCAGTGATTTTTGTCAAAACAATTAGAAAATTGTCCTAATTGACTACAGGTATGGGCTATATCCGGCCTAGTACACACAGCTATATACATCAGGCTTCCTAAAAGCTCTCTGTAGTTATATACATCATCCTGTAAACTTTCAGTTTCACATTTACATAATTTAGAATTTAATATCATAGGTGTTGACACAGGTTTACAGTTTTGCATGCCAAAACGTAAAAGCAACTTCTTTATATATTCACATTGGTCTAGTTTCAAAACTCTATTTGCTCTATCTCTTGTAACACGCATACCAAGACAGCTAGTCACTGGGCCTAAGTGCTTAATTTTGAAATTACTTTCTAATAAGGTAAGTAAATCCTTAATATTCTTACTATCTTTCGAATAAAATAAGTAAAAATCATCGACATACAATGCTATTATTATCATGTCATTTTCAGATTTCTTTGTGTAAACACAGGGTTCACATTTTGATTGTTTATAACCATTTTCAGATAATAGTTCATGAACTCTATCATTCCAAATTCTACTAGCCTGTTTAAGGCCATAAATTCCTTTTTGTAATAAACAAACTTTATCACCAGAACTGAAGCCTGGAGGAGGCTCCATAAATATTTTCTCTCTAAGCTTACCATTTAAAAACGCTGTGTTTACGTCAATGTGGTCGATATTTAAATCGAGCTTTGTAGCTAAAGAAAATAATAATCGCATTGTAGAGTGTCTGACTACTGGGGAAAATGTGTCATTGAAATCTACCCCTGGAACTTGGGTAAAACCCCTGGCAACAAGCCTAGCTTTGAATTTATCAAATCTACCTGATGTGTCATATTTAGTCTTAAAAACCCATTTGGATTTTATGACATTTTCGCCAGGTGGTCTGTCAACCAGTTTCCATACACCATTCTCCATCAGAGAGTCATACTCACATTGCATAGCAGCCCTCCATTGTTCAGCCTGAGGACCAGACATAGCTTGGTCATAAGTAGTTGGCTCTACAATAACATTTTCCTGTGTTAATAGACCATAATCAATCTCGTAGTCAGCATACCTCATAGGTGGCTTCGACCGAGTACTACGTACGGGACGAGATGCAGAACAAGGCGGCAGATCAGAGGCACTCTCCTCTGACGCTGTCGTCACTCCAGATTCCGAAGAAGCATTTTTCATAAATGCATTCGCAATCGGCGACTCAGCAAAACTCGCCTCATTCTCACTGCCCGTATTGTAGACTTCCTCCTCTTCTAGAGAGCCAGAAACCGACAAAGGCACAGAACTAGAAATGAGATCACAATTATGTTCGTTATCAGATATCACAGGGTGTTCAAAATTAGATTCCAAATTAATAATATCATTATTCACATTATTAACATTCATTTTATTATTAGATTTCAATAAAATATCACAGTTATTGTTGCATGTCATGTCATATGAAATAAAATCATTACTATTGGAGCCAATATTTGAATTATTATTATTATTACTGCTAAAACGTTCCTCCAGAAAGGTCACATTCCTGGAAGTTATAACCCTTTTGGGGTCACGGGGGTCACTCAATCTAAAACCTTTTGAAGTCGTGCTATAGCCAACGAAAATATATTTCTGGCTCTTGGCATCAAGCTTGCGACGTTTCTGATCTGGAAGTAGGGAGTATGCTATACAGCCAAAAGTATGAAGGTGGCTGAGATCAGGCTTACGACCGGACCACTTCTCCTCAGGTGTCATGTCTCCTAAAGCTGATGTTGGACTCCTGTTTTTGAGGTAAATCGCAGTCATAATTGCCTCGCCCCAATATCTTTTATCTAAATTGGCTCCCTGGAGCATACACCTAACCTTCTCAAACAAAATCCTATTAAGTCGCTCAGCTACGCCATTTTGCTGCGAACAATAGGCCACACTCGTTTGGTGAATAATTCCCTCAATTTTGAGGTACTCACGAAACTTCTGATTGCAATATTCCCCCCCATTATCACTGCGTAAAATTTTTATAGGTAAACCCAACTGTTTCTCTACTAAGCTTTTAAAATTAATAAATGATGGCATTACCTCTGATTTATTCTTGATCAGGTATCCGAATGACTTCCTCGTGAAGTCGTCGGTGAACGTGACGATGTACTTCGCCCCGCCAAAGCTTGCCTCCTGTATTGGCCCGCAGACGTCGGAGTGCACCAGCTCGAGAGGACTCTCAGCACGATGCGCCTGGCCCAATGGGTAGGGCTTTGCTGACATTTTTCCCTCGAGGCAGGCAGTGCAGTTCTTCAAGACTTGACTATTCTTGTCATCGTGAAAACACACACCTGTGGCAGCTCCGTCTCGTAACCTATACAAACCCTGGGTGTTCAGGTGTCCAAGTCTCCGATGCCAGACATCAATGGGAACTGAGGCAGCAACATCAGCACTCTGTGACTCCTGTCTATTACACAGGGGCATAGAAGAGTGCACTTCTGGCGAAGATACCATACCTTCCATTCCTAACATACATACCTCACTGTCAAGTTTGAAAATGCCATTATTATTAGAAGCAGTAGCAATAGGGTTGCCAGAAATTTTACATCTATCATAAATGTTGCATCTATCCTTTGTGAAAGTTACTACAAAACCTTTTTGTGTCATCCTACTTACAGATAAGAGATTGGTAGATAGTTGAGGAACATAAGAAACATTTTCAATTTTTCTTACCATAGATCCTATTTTCATATTAACATCACCAACTCCAGTTATATTTAACTTATCATTATTAGCAATAGTGACACTCTGGTTCAAATTAATGTCCTTAAAGTTCGTAAGAGCACTTATGTCATTGCACATGTGTGTAGAACAGCCCGAGTCCACATACCAGTCCTTGGTGTTGCCTGCGAAGAATGCTGTGGCCGTTGCAGTGAAGGCCCTGGTGTCAGGCTTCTCCTTCTTCTGCATCTTCTTCCACCGAAAACATTTCGATTTGACATGACCAGGTTTTTTACAAAAATTGCAGATAACTTTTGGTTTCTGAACGCTGAATGCAGTCGCTGAATTGCTGCCGTGGTTGGCACTATCTGTGCTGTTTCTTCGAAACTCCTCCTGTAGTAACCGTGTTCTTACAAGTTCACTAGACAGCGTGTTCGTGATACAAACAGTCTCCAGATTAGAAACAAGCGCCTCGTAGTCTTGACTAAGTCCACTGAGCAAGATTTCTGCGACCTCACAGTCGTCTATGACTTTTCCAATGTCTGCCAACTGTTGCACGAGGTTCATAACGTGCTGAATGTATTCTGTCATCGAAGAAAAATTTGACAGGTCGGCATGATGCAATTTTCGCAATAACAGGACCCTCCTGTATAGTCCGCGGTCTTCAAAAATTTTGGCAAGGCAATCCCAGGCTTGCTTACTAGATTTAGCGTCTCTCACGTACTGATGACATGTTGATTGCACTGAAAGGCAGATGCGGGCCAGCGCACGGGCATCGCGCGCGGCGCACCTCTCATCGCCAGTGACAAAACTCCATAACCCCTCTAGGGTGAGCAACATTTTCATAGAAAATTTCCAGGAATTGTAATTAGAGGCCCCCTCAAGCCGTTCGATATGTATTCCCCCGCCAAGCATGGGCGCATGGTCCGAATGTGCATGAGATTGCGCGTGGGGCTGCGCCTCGTGCGCGCGGGCCGCGCTGCCATCGCCGGCGCCGGGTTGATTTCCGTTTGTCATGGTGTATTTCTTATTCTATCGTACCTTGTAATAATTCTCCTCGATCTGGGACCAATAACCTGTTGAAATGAGTGACAGGCGCTAGTGAAAATGGAGCTTCTTCGTAACGAATATTGAAAATAATTACACCATGATGTAGGTAGATAATTTGCACATATATTCATCAAAATATAGATCATTATCTACACTGATTTAATACAAACAATTAGATACAATTCGATTGACCGAGGCAACAAACATAATTACAGGAAACATTTTTAAGCAAGTGACGTTGACAGTTAAAACAAACAAGTGTTGCTCGGTTACAACAACTTAAAAGAAAACATACACATGAGTCATTTAGTATTACCATATTTTCTAACAGAGAGAACCTCAAGAGAAAATTGTATTATTTTAATTTTATTATTTTAGATATCAACTTTCAGCTATTATAATTATAGGTAACAGCACAAATTTTTACCATATACATACATAGGGATAGATGCATTAGAATAATAATTGTCTAATACAAGAACGAGACTTTTCCAAAAGACATCAACGCGTGACTCAAGAGTGTGCTCGTTTACCTACCCAGCCACTATTTTAAATAGATCCCTGCGGTGGCTCAAATTTTTCGTACAAGCTTACTTATCGATGAAAAGTTATGCCATCCTTTTTGTAACTAGATGTCTTGGAATATTTCCCAAACCACTTCACCGCGCATGAAGGCATTTTGATGCGTTATAATTACATTAAAAAAAAGTTATAAAAAATTATATTAATTTAGCGTGCACACAGGTCTAACACTTGGACATCACTAAAATGGTTACTAGTACCGTAGCCTATACACAGGCGACAAAATACTAACAGTTTTCGAGAGTCGGGGGACTGTATGCGCAGTCAAGTGGTTATAAATAGTCTTTGAAGACCTCATTACTCCACGCACATCCTCCGACTGGAGCGAATACAAAAGAGATTCCTCTGGCCTCTGGCAACTAGCCTATGCCAGTGAAAATGCAAAAAGGATACGATCATTATGAAGCCCGACTATCTTATTTTAAGATGGTCTCACTGGAGAAACGTAGAATAATTCCGGCTTCGTATATACTTATACTAGTCCGATGCAAAATTGATAGTCCCCTATTACTATCCAAGTTCCAGTTTCGGGCCCCTGCTAGACTCTCTCGTGCTCCTATTACTCCTTTACACCCTCCACTCCGCAGAACAATACTTGGTGCAAACTCTGTTGTTCCTCGTCGACGCAAAATAAAATAAAATTACATTGTGCTGCGGACAGTAAAATGTATAGGAAACTTTTCGTGACTTATTTACATAATGGGCATAACAAAACAGTTTAAGCGTAATAAGAAATATAATAGTTTTCAATCTTGATGTTGGCGGGCGAGCATTTCCCTCGAGTTTTCCAATCAGTTTCAATGTGTAGCTCTGCGAGAGGCAGAATGGACGATGCGTTAGTCTTGATTGAGCGAGCGTGAGGAAAACCCGCCTTTCGCGCCAACACTTGCGCGCGCATTCCCGCGCTTTCTGTAATAAATAAACCGCGTAAAATTATTTATTGGATTCTCTCGCCTGTAATTTGAAAGCTGGTTTTGTTTGATTGCGACGTGCTGTTTTGTTTTGAATTTTAGTGTTGTAATTCAGTTTTCCTAGATAAAAGAGTAAGTATTGATTTTATTTTACATTACAAATGGGTGTAAATAATAAATTGGATACTTAGCTGTTTTAGGTAGCTGTTTATCTGAATCATGCAAAAATATTCTCGTAGATATTTGTTTAGAATAAGTTTTATTTCAAAAGCCTATTTCCCCCATCTCTACTCTGAGAGTTCTGCGGCAGACAGAGACAAGTTAGGTAATTAATTTAACCCGATTTTCGATGACCCAGCATAAGCTACTAAACCGTTCAATTTCCTAATTTGCACCACAACAGCAGCTGGCGGCAGCTGGTCCAATTGTCCGATGTGTCCGGAATTTGCTCAGTATTCCGCACCTGAGCACCCACAGGTCCAAATTTCGGATGTTTGTGGTCAGCTCATATAAATCAATGGGAGTTCGTGCTTCCGAAATCCGGGTAGGAAGTACTAAGAACCTAGTTCGGGTGTAATGTCTGATATTAGATAAATGAGACGTGCAGTTATTGCTTCACTATCCTATTGTTTGGTTGACTGATATAGTCATCACTTGTTTGGTTTACTACATAAAAATAACTCTATTCAGGCTCAGCGTTTTTTGCACGACTCATAATGCAAAGCATTAGAAAGTGCTTTACGATTGAATTTTTTTTTATCCCATCTTTTCATAAAGGGCTAGTGTATTCATCGTAAACAAGGATTAAAATAGCTCTTTAATCCGTTGGGACTAAAAGTGATTTGAATTTAGAATGTGGATATTGTTAGTAAAAGTTTCAATCACGAAAGAGATCAATTATTACGAACATTGTATAAACAAGTTACAGGCTGTATGATAAATCAAAACACGCGCGAGCCAAATTAAAATAAAAGTTTCTTATAGAATAAAAAACGCGCAAAAAGCGTTCTGCCTTCGTTCGTACCTAATTGTTTACTCAAAATTGTATGTAAATAAGTAAACATTCTATTCTTATTCATAAGAAAACTCTCTCGCCTTCAAAATAGTTGTTTGCTCCCTTTGCAAACAATCTACTATTTTGCCTCCTTTCTGCGATTGTTTCTATTGTTATACTCCTGCTAGTACACAGAACCTACTTAATTTTTATACCATTGTATATAAAAATTTAATGGAGTTTAATTCTGTACTTTCAAAAATGATTTAATGCAAGGGAAACAAAAAAAAAACATCAAAAATATATTTATAAAAATTTTCCCGTCAATCAAAATGTGAAACCTGAAAATATTGTAGCTTGCGAAAAAATCATTTTTTTTAATAGATTCGATTCACCCATAGAAGGAACCCTATTGAAAATGACTCTTGCTCAAAGAAGTTTAATTATAATTAATAAAAAAAAAATAAAAATAAAGTGTGAAACCTGAAAACATTGTAGCTTGCGAAAAAATCAATTAATTCAAACTCAAACTCAAACTTTATTTGCATTCCACAATGTGTACTTAGGTGGTGGTGGTGGTGGTGGTGGTAATTGAGTCTTTTTTTTTAATAATTTCGTTTAACCCATAGGAGGAACCCTAAAAGGGTTACCGCTGGCCCGGAACATAAAGGGCTAAGGAAGGAACACGGGTGGGTTTTAGACAGTATGAGTCTGACACTCCCTTCCGCTCCACCCAGAGCGGGAGGGGTCATTTGATGATTTCCCTTCCTAAAAAAAAAAAAGGCTGCTATTGAGAAATTCCGGATAGAAAACCCCAACAGCAAGGGCGTTTGTGCACTTCAAGGAATTTTACGGTCCCATATGGCACGCCATAAATGTAAAATATACTAGTTTGTGCACTTAGTTAAAAAATCCCATAATTATATTTTGTCTACCAAAGGCTTAATCAAACACTCATCTTTTTAAAATTAAATACCTTAATCATGATTATTTGATTAATAACCGTCCTAAAACCTATTAGTCAAATGTTTACCTACCTAAATAAATAATGTAAAATGACATTTTCCATGCATTTAAATTTTGATGGATGGAGTGGGAGAGGAAGGCCAAAGAAGATTGTGTGAGGAATGATATGGAAGAGAATCTACAGGGAGTGAATGACAGCGTGACAGTTGACAGAGGAGAGTGGTAGAAGAAAACGTTGCGCCGACACCAAGTAGCATAGGACAAAGGTGATGATGGCATTCCAGAGGTCACAGGTTCAGTTGGTTTTTCGGGTTCACACCTTTTGTTGTAGACAGTTTGATTATTACGATACCTACCTACTCTTAAACATACAGAAAGGTCAAATTAGTTATCTCTATCTGTCTGTAATAAATTGTTAAATTTTGCGTAAAATTCAAGTCATATTTGAAAGGACTTTCGTCAATGACAAAAACTTACCTAACGTTGTGGTACAAAAAATATAATTTGTGGTATTTTACTAACTTTATAATGTCGTTAAAGATGAAAAGCTTAACTAATTAATAAACTGTTGACCCTTAAAGTTATGCGATAATTATCTTGATTAATGTAAGTTTTGACATGTTTATGAGGTTTGTTTTTAATGATGAATCTTAGTTCTCCATACTTGGGGTATAAAATGTTGTCCTATGTCTTTAGAATAGCTAGAGAATTAATTAATTTTGCCTCAAGATTTACAGCACCTAAATTGTTTCATTTGTAAATCATAGATTTTTTCATATACTTTTATACCTTTGCTGCATAACACTTGGTTTTGTAACCTAACTGGCTCCTGAAATACAGGTATACTAACCTAGCTCTGGAGCCAAGGTATAATTTTTTTCTGTTACGTACCTGTGTTTAAAGAATTTGTATTTTTTATAAGTACCTATTTGCTTCTAACAAATACTCAAAGAACAAAATGTTAGCTCCAGTTGAAGTGTGAAAGTAGATACATACTTAACTAGTTTATTTCCCTTATTTCCCTATGTGTTACACTTTTCCTTTCTCTACTATTGCTTTGCGTGAATGCTTAATTAAGAATTTAATTTTATGTGGAATTTATCCGCATTATTTTTTTAACATAAAATCGGGTTAAAAAATAAAGCGGATAAATTCCACAAAAACATCAAATTCCTTCACAAAAAAAGCCGGGAACAAAGGAAGAAAGGAGGGAAGACACGCCTTTGACCTGCACGACAATGCGGTATGATAACATAAAATATTTCTCGTCCGGTATTAGATAAGTACGTACTTACATTCTATAATAGATAGAAGGTGATAATACCACTAAGTAGAACCATAAAAGCAAAAGTTTATGACAAAACTAGCTTATACCCGCGGCCTCGCCCGCGAGGTATGTCGATAAAAACTATCCTGTGTCCTTCCCCGGGATGCAATCTATCTCTCTACCAAATTTTATCAAAATCCGTTCAGTGGTTTAGGCGTGAAAAGGTAACGTACAGAGAGACTGAGTTACTTTCGAATTTATAATATTACTATGGATTAATTAGGTACTGTCATCATAATCAGACTATTATGTCCCACAAATCATAAGTCGGGGCCGTTACCACTTGCCCATCACGGCCCTAGATACTGTCATGCATTCCATGTTTTATAACAGCTAGTAAAAGTACCCCACGTGTGAATTATGGTTGTAATTAATTCAATGGGCATTTTAATTAGGTATGTAGATAAACAACAACTTTGTTTACAATTGCATACGCACATGTGACATTCATTAATGATGTGCAAGACTTATCATTCGACTGATAACTTAAAGGTCTTTGGCCATCAATCGGAAGTTGTATCCGTATTGCAATATTTTCAAGTTACAAAAGATAGCTTTATTTCTCAGTATCTTTCAGAGGATTATTTCTATTAATTTATTGGATTTTTTTCAGCGAATTCGATAAAAAAATACATGCGTACTTTGATTATGTAGTTTTACGTTGAGGTTCTGTAATATTTTATTCCGATTTACGTTGAGGTTCTGTAATATTTTATTCTGTAACTGGGAATAATATGGTGCTTTATTTTTGCTAGCTGCTGTAGCAGGTATCTCTGCAGACGATGATGATGAATTAATATTTAAAATAATACAATGAAAACCAAGTCATAAAAAGTAGGTACCTACCCCTAACCACATTACAGTATCTGCAAGGGGAGAATCAAAAGTACTCTAACTTGAGATGTATTGGAAGACAAAAGTCTATTCTCTCATTATAAGTGTTTTGTTGTTTGTTATCTATTTAACTGTTGGTATAATGGCGTGTGCTAGCTGGCATATTATGGCAAATAAAAATTAACTGAATGTTCTGTATCGTAGTGTTTTATTACTTTGCTTGAGTACCTAATATTGTATATAATCAAGTTTTTCTAACTAAACAGACAGCTGTGCTGCTGGGGAGTTTGTTGCACCTCTTCTTCTTTTGGGGGGACGTCTTATGCAATTTTGACGTTCAAAAAGTGCAGATTCTCAACCTAGTTTAAATAAATGATTTATGATTTAAGTTAGTAAACATTGTTTTTGTCTTTTCATTATATAACTACAGTTTTAGAGAATGAAAGCCTAAAATTATGTAAATTCACTCAAAACTCGATTAAACAAACCTATCTTCATTGCGTCGGTATTCAAAAGGCTTTGATTACCTTGGTATCTGCACAATCATTGTTAATTATTTCAACTTTTGTCATAAATTAGACAGTTGTGTGACAAAGTTGAATTCCCACTTCGAGTCTATAAGGGTTCCGTTTTTCCTTTTGAGGGTTCCGTACTCCGGGTTATAGACTCACTAGATCACTTCATTGTCCGTCTGTCAAGACCCTTTTTCTGAGGAACGCCCAGAGCGCGGGCGGGTTGGTAGATGTCACATGTCTTCGCACTTTCGGTTCTAGGACATGCAGGTTTCCTCACGATGTTTTCCTACGCCGTTTGGAGAGCAGTGGAGATGGAATTATTTATACAAAATAAAGCGCCTGCTTAGATTCGAACCCACGATCTTCGAACCTACAACTCGTAAGTCGGGGTCTTTACCACTGGGCCACCACTACTCACCCTGGAACATGTAGGATGTAAATAGTGACATAACTGTAATCATAGATACAGCTTTGTTCTTCTCTAATATTAGCACGAACTTTATTTATTTACACGACTAGCAGCGCCCTGCTGTTTCACCCGCATAATTGTTGAGCCCGTGAGAATATCGGGATAAAAAATCCTATGTCCTTTCCCGGGACTCAAGCTATCTCTATACCAAATTTCATCTGAATCGGTTCAGCGGTTTAAGCGTGAAGAGGTAACAGACAGACAGACACACTTTCGCATTTATAATATTAGTATGGATGTGTGAACAATGAGATAAAATTTCCCATCGCCTAAAATGACGAACTATCATACTAATTTTCATCCCCTATTTAATTTCTGAGTGAGTGAATGAATGAATTAGCTAGCACTTCAACCTAAGTTTTCACGGTGAGATTTTTACAGAATGAACCTGAATGAATGAATGAAATAATTTTTACGGTTTATAAGAATAGCTCTCCGTTTGGTTTCCGTACGTCGTCTTCGGGTAACCACTGAAAATCATGGTACCAAATACAGTACAAAATTGAATGAATGAAACCAAAACTTGCGACTCAGTTTGGAACAATCGCTGTCAGATAGCACGGCCTAAATTGAATCGTTAAACTGACTTCATGGTACGAATTAGACGAACAGTTCAGTTTAGGTCCTAAAATGGATCGCGTTAAGAGGTCGTGGTAGGCCTGCTGGGCTGTGGGCCCCCCATATCACAGCATCATGCTGAATGGAAGCCGTTTTGTCACTGTCAAGACGTGCAGCAAATAAACCTATTTGTCTTTCTTTCTGTCTAATGCCGTGGTGATAGAAAAACTTACCCAATTAGTAAGGTAAAAAGCGGGGCTCACTGTCTAGGCCACGCCAGACGTACTAAAGGAAATACAGCCGGTCGATTCTGTAAAAATCTCACCGTGAAAACTTAGGTGAAGTGAATTTGTTTTTGCTAGGAATTGACACTATTGACAGCTCACTCCACGCTCACTTCACCTAAGTTTTCACGGTGAGATGGTTACAGAATCGCACTGCAGGTTACAACTTTGTGTGGTGCTACGGTATGATGTCACCTGCAACGTCATCACGTCAGTGCTACGTGTTACGTCATGACGTCATTGCTACGCCGTAGTTATCCTAGCGATAGCGCTACGCAGTTACGCGAGGGGAGATGCGGGGAAGGGCCCCAGTAGTAATTAAGTGTTATATGCGAATACACGTGTGTCAATTGTTTATATAGTTATACCCATATAACCGCGTGAATTGTCTCAGTTCAGGACTCTCAGCACATTTAAAATATCGCCTCTCGTGGAGGCTATTTTAATGCACCCAGCTGCGATGGCTCCTCATTATTCCTTATCTAAGGCTTTTTAATCTTTCGAGACACATTTAACTGCTGTAGGCTGGTTTAAGGCTCATTAGCAAGCCAAGCTGCTGCCAAGTAGCAAGAAGCGCCATTTGAGTGACTTTCTTGTATTATTATCAGTTTAAAGAGTTTCTAGCATAATATTCATATCAAATGTGGTTATGTTCTAGTTGAAGTGACGCTTTGCACAACATCAAGTAGGTATCATCTATCACACTTATTGACACTAACATAAAGTTAATATTTGTTTGAGTGAAAAAAACTAGGGTTGGAATAGTTGTTCATGAATTTTTGTTAATTTTATTTTTGAAGGCCGCGTTCACTTCACACGCACCTATGGCCAGCCGCGTAAATATTATGTATACGACCCGTACATAATATATACGGTGTTACACTATGAACATGTCATACAAGAATCGAGTGCTCAATTTTGCGCTCCGCTCTTCCGAACATCGCCATAGACTTCAGTACTGCAAAGTGCAACTAAATTCCTAGATTTATGCGGGTGCCCAATTTCCACTTTACTATGCATGAGATCAAAGCTCGTGCTTCTGTGCTCAGCGAGATTGTCAGGAGAAATGCTTTGTTTCGCCTGGGACCTGCCGAAGGCACTGCACAGTTTCACCGAACATCCGAAATTCCCCTTTTATGTGATCGTTAGTCCATATGAATATGATTCGTCCTGCATATATTCCACCTTTTGTGTGTTGTGCTATTTCTTTTGTGTGCATTAAATAAAGTTGGAGGGCAATTGTGACCACGTGGTAACGTCCTCGACTTACGAGGTCTAGGTCGTGGGTACGAACCCAGGCAGATGCTTTACTTTCTGCAAATAATTTCATCAAAACTGTGAAGGAAAACATCGTGAGGAAACCGGCATTTTTTTTTTTCAGGATGATAAATCATCAAATGCCCCTCCCGCTCTGGGTGGAGCGGAAGGGAGTGTCAGACTCTTACTGACTAAAATCCACCCGTGTTCCTTCCTTAGCCCTTTATGTTCCGGGCCATCGGTAACACTTTTCGGACAATCCCGCTGAAGGAAACAGGCATGTCCTAGAATCAAAAATTCGAAGACGATCTACCAACCCAGACTGGGCCCGCGTGGTATATTGAAGCCAACTCTTTCTCTTAGAGAGGAGGCCTGAGTCCTAGCAGTGAGAAGTATTATAGGCAGATTGATTAAGCATTAAATAAATGATTTACCTATCTAGCTATAGATTTTCACACAACAAAGAGAACGAAGCTTATCTATTAGTTTCAGTCACCTTACAGTTATGACTTTGAATGTTCTTTTTTGTGAATGGTCAAAGTATAAATTCTTTTAACAGTAGGTATAACTGTGCCAACGTTTAAACTGCGCTGCGTTAGCCCCTTGTCAAAGCATTTTCCACCCTTTGCGGTTTACTCAATCGATTGTATGCATTAAATATTCATATTGCGGCGTAGAAAGTTAGTGCTTGTTGTTTTTAAGTATCATTTTCACTTTTAGTTGCTTAATTTTTTTGAACCCTGTCAGTCTTTTTAAAATACCAATGCTTCGTGGTGAGATCCGGCAAAACAACATAAAGGACCTCGCCAGTGGGCATGCACTTGAAATTTATCAATAAACAAGTCGTACGCCCGATGAGATTCAGGCAATCCCATCGCCAAAATGACGAACATCCACACAAACTTACATCTCCTATTGCACTTTTTTTTAAATGTTATCCTATACTGTCCCACTGCTGGGCAAAAGCCTCCCCCAAATCGTTCCAGGAACTCTTTTCCATCACCCTTATAGGTGGTGGTACCCTTATAAGTTGATAAATGTTTTTTTTTTTGTAAGTATAATAGGTTTGTACAAACATTTTTACACGTCAATAATGTTTTTTTTGCACCTCATGTAAAATGCAAGTGGTTCATGTTCTTAGCGTGTCAATGGCAAAAATACGGTTATTTTTTTTTTCTTTTTGTTTGGCCCAAAATTCAACAACGCGGATAGCATTCGTTGACGCAGCCATTAGGTCCTCACGTGAGCAGGTGACAAGATGGGAGGTGAACAATTTGTCTCTGGAGAGTATTCTCTATGGTGGAGAGACACCGCATACACACCGGAGTTCTTAGCCTTCCGTGAACCTCGACTTGTGGAGGTTGTTCTTGCTGCGGCCTGCTTTGGTACGAAGTCTATTTAAGTTTTCCAAGGAGGCCAATAGGCCAATGCAATAAAATTGGTTTATTCTAATTGAAGTCTAATGGATAGGTTACACAGTGCGAGCTGGCATGCGAGCAGACCTAGTCAGTTACTGAGGTGCAGCTACTCGCACCGTGTGACCGCATCATACGAGTTACTGTCATGTGCGAGTGGGTCAGTTGCTCGCGTCCGAGTTACTACAACATTTTTTGTTTTTACTCGCCACTCGCCTTCCCCCACCACGCCACAAGCATCGGCTCGCACCGCGCTCGGTCGTCAACTCGCACGATTTTGCGAAATGACAGTAGCTCGTACGCTCGCGTCCACGCTGGGTGCAGTGCTTTTTGTTTTGGCGTCAAAATGGCGGACAGGTGGACATCCGATCAAAATATAAAGTTTGTGGAGCTATACAAGGATGAAACGAACTTATGGAATTGTTTGGATCCTAATTATAAAAACAGAGATTTGCGTAAAGCGTCGTTAGAACGCATCCGCATGGAATTTAGTTTACAAAACACGAATGAAGTATTTCAACACAAAGTATTTTCGTAACCGCTTTTATTGTGGTATGTACTGTTTTTATTCGTGTATTTTGCAACATCATTGCACGAGACATGATACATCGGACGATGCGAGTACACTGGTGCAGTAGCTGTCTACTGCGACGCCAGCAGTTGGCATTGGTGTGACCACACGAGGCGAGTCGAGCTACTGTCATGCGAGTACACTGGCACAGTAGCTGTCTACTGTCACATCAGCTGCTCGCACTGTGTAACCTTTCCATAAGGTTATGGGTTAAATCGAAGCAAGTGAAAGATTAGAGTATCGATTTAGCGAATATGGGTGTATTAAAACACAAATAAATTGAATGTTGTAAACTATCCTATATAAAAAAATCTACTT
Source organism: Luperina testacea (assembly GCA_927399505.1). Classification (NCBI taxonomy): domain Eukaryota; kingdom Metazoa; phylum Arthropoda; class Insecta; order Lepidoptera; family Noctuidae; genus Luperina; species Luperina testacea. Next base: position 2,327,542 of record OV656761.1, read on the forward strand.
ATAAACGCTCTGTCCTTATGTATTTTATTTATTTATTTAATACTTCAAGCACATAAACGTACAGAGGCGGACTTAATGCCATAGGCATATTTTCCTGTCTTTTATTTAGTGGGATTCGACGGATGTTAGAAGAGACGCATTATTGCCTATAATTTTATACAAAATTCTACAGCGATTGTTTTCTAGCCAATATCCATTGTCCTGCTAGTCGCTCCATGTAAAATACTGGTATTCAGCTACATCCGGTTAGAGTGGAAGCCGACACCAATATAGTTGGGAAAAGGATAGGCAGATGATGATCCATTATCCTCCTAATTAGGCTCAGATTTCCTTATGCAAGCTTTACCAAACATTTTTGGATTGGCAGCCTCAAATCATAATAATTGACTATCATCCGTGATATGAAATACTCGTTTACCTATCTAAAATCTAAAACCACTGCGTATGTTTTTGAGTAAAAAAAATTAACACGTGAAAATTTTGTACGTTCCAATAGCAATGTGTACTAATATAATTACGAGGTGCAATTTTTCGCACCTAGGTAAACGTAATATTACGTCACTATGACTTCTCGTTCAGTTTATTTGAAGGTTCATTTAATACACGTATCGCGTAAACCTACTTCCTTCTTTGAAGGCTAACTATACAATTTTATTAGATTATGATAATTGTGAAATAACCTATCTCGTTCAGTCGTCGTTCGTTCAGAAGTTGTGCGGACATCGGATGATATTTCCACACTTTCTCAAGGCGCAAATGAGCCACCGGTCACAGCCACCGGCAGCCCAGTAACAAGCAGTGCACGTGCTTTCTCGTTTTGTATGGATTCATCGCACACGTGTGGCCGGTAGCGGCCACCTGCTACAATAGTACTCAACACCTCAACAAGAGGCGACAACCACTGGTGGTTGTGGCCGGTGCCTCTTTTGCGTTTACCCTGACTTGTAACATTTTGGTTTAATTCTTCTGCTTCGAGTTGCTGGCACTACACTATTTCAGACGTTGTTATTTACAACAGATGGCCTATGGGGCCGAAAGGCTGGAGTGGCGACCGCGTACCAGAAGACGTAGCGGTGGAAAGCCTCCCAGAAGGTGAACCTATGACCTTGTGAAGGTCGCAGGAATCCGCTGGATGTGCAGTGGAAAGCACAGAATCAGTCGAAGTGGAGGTGCTTGGGGAGGCCTATGTCCAGCAGTGGCCGTCTTTCGGCTGAGATGATGCGTCACTTTCACGCATAATCAAATCGTCAGATCCACTCTTCTTAATCATTAGTCTAAAGTTCTATACCATTTTTAATACTTACCTCCACGTTTTCCTAAGCTCGGCACGTGTCCTTATTATCTACCCAAGTGAAAAACAAAGGCTATGTACATGAGTACATAGCCTTTGTTTTTCACTTGGGTCATGAGATCAAGGTTTAAAGTCCACCCACGTCCACGAGCACTTTTCTGAAGGATAATTTTCCTGCTAAATACACCTCGTTATGGTTTTTAAGAGAACACGCTCGACAGCGCCCCTAATTATTCTAGATAGCTAATGTTGTTATATTCCACCTATTGTCATGCAATTTTCATTCGTATGGCTGCAATATATAAGTGTGATTATCGTGTACGGACAACATAACCGTCGATTTACTGTTTGTTGATGCAGTTATTTCGCTGATAGCACGTTGTATGTTTCCATCTCATCGGCCAAGCCTACCTTTCGCTAAACTAGTTTGTGAAAGCTACATTTTGTCGTTTTTAGGTCAAATACAATGTTAGTGTAAGTATTTGTGAAAAGTAGTTAAGTACTCCTTACAACTGAAATGAAGAAAAGCTGAATTGAAGGTGCAGAAAGGATCATCGAAGAAAAAAAGAAAAGAATAAGAGAGATGTAAAGAAATGTGCCTAAACGTGAAAAGGAGTTTCACTTCAAAAAATAATTGAAGAATTTAGGACTATTATCTATATATTTTGTAATCTTCTATAATAGTAGGTATCATCTGTGCTGTTTACCTATTTATTTTAGTCACAGATCAATTAAAATAAACAACGTGAATAGTTAACAATGAATATTAAAAGTCAAAAGTCAAGGTCCGACAACAATATTGCACTTGCAAACATGAAACGTTTATTTTCTCTTGAATGTACTTACCTGTCAAAAAGAGTAATCTAGATAAAGTGGATAAGACAGAGATTAAAACAGAAGACGAACTAGCAGGGGATCGAGGAGGGGGGAGATCGGGGATCCGGAATAAATCGCAAAAACCTATGCGCAATGTTCAAATATATTCGAACATAATGCTTAGAGGTAGCTTTTTTGGTTCTTCTAGTTGTATATTGTGTTGTGTTATTGTCCATCGAGTTGTGGTTGTCTTTGAGAAAGACTTAATAATATATTATATATATTACATATATTTTTAAACATTGTGGAAAACTTCTACATTTATATCTGTAATTTTATGGTGTACAGACGCCAGCACATCAAGCTATTACAAATTTTCGCAATCAACTTTGAACGTTATGCTTTAGCGATAAAGTTGAATATCTATTAAAGAAAGACAGATTGTAGTAGCTTGATGTGCTGGCGTCTGTACATAATAAAGAGTATTCAATCTATCTATCTAAGAGATTAAAAGTGTTGTTTCTTTTGATGAATTCGTATGCGGCTGTCCTTGTTTAATACTGGTAGACTTTACCATCGTTATCATATAATAGAATCAACCAGACTACGGTAGTCAAAACAAGACCAAGAATCGCTATCAAAGTTATCAACTCATTAATTTTCATTACTAATCACAGACCGCTTAATTCCTTTAATTAACTAACGTTGCCCATTACTGGCATAGCCATCAAACCTGGGGCTAAAAAGGCCACTGGCAGAATCATAAAAGGAGAACATTATAAATCATAATGGACAGTTAACAATTTACCCTCATCTTTCATTTAATTTTGTGACTGACTGCTTCATTCGGCTGGACAAGTTAAGTCACCTTTAACAAATTCCACAGGACAGTTCCAAATTGGAAATAATCTTGTTTTATACAAAGTTACCTTACGATACTACCTCGTTAGTATATTACATTTATGTATACCCATCCAGTTAGTCTAACTGAATGATGGTCAGTGTAGATAAGCCTTTTGCCCGTCACTGACCTGAAACATTTGGAATGACCTTTAGCTGATGGACGCAGATAATTCGCTGGCACCGTGCCAGCTTTTGGGTGCAGCTTAACAGTACCTAATTCTATTGTTTGTTTGTTATTTTTATTAATTTCAGTTCGTTTGCATTGTGTAATATCAATGAGAGTAAGGTTAATTTCGGAAGTCGGTGTCGTTACTTCCGCATTTTCGTTTTTTGACACCGGCTTCAGAAATTAAAGTCATTTATCACTTTGTAGTGTTTTTTTAAGTCAGTTATTTTTTTGGTTATAAAGTTTTTAGTTTTCCCTTTTTAGTTGTACCTACCCCACACAAATTCAATTAACACTAGTGCATTGAAGAATTGGAGACCTCGGCTAGAAGAATCATCAAATCAATCAAAATTCGCATAGAAATGCCGGAAATGCAGTACATTTATGCGTGCAACTTCGTACATAAGAATAATTACCTAATGTGTTATATACTAAAACCTTCCTGAAAGAACCTATGTAGATCACAATAGTGAGAATTATCAAAATTGGTTCATTAGTTTTTGATAATATCACGGACATACATACATACATACGGGTCGAATACAGAACCTCCTGTTTTGAAGTGGGTTAAAAAAGGTCATCATGCACGAGATGGAACAAAATATTTCATTCGGAACTCACAAGACCTTTGAAGTCTCTTCATGTTTCATAAAAACTACATTGGACAGATCCAAACAAACAAATATCTTTCCTGAAATATGTTTAGTTCAATTTAGCGATCCATTTGTCCAACAGAAAACAAACAACCCGACATTTTCCGTGCAAGCATCTAAATCAAACCCTGGAAAAATGAAATCCGTTGAAAATACTCCCGAAACGCGGAACAGAGCCTTTGACACTTTTAATACAGTTCGGGCCTTCGGGCTCAATTTTTCATCACACATTTTAAAGGCGAACGCCCTGAAGGTAAACATGCCCGTCTGCTTCACGGAAGGTTGACGACATCGTATCGATCACACTTGTTGCTGTACTAGACCTGCGTTTTAGAGAGTGAAACGCCTAGACAAATGGCGGTAATTGAAGTTTTTGAATTGGCGTGCCACAACACAATGTTATGTAATTGAAGTATATGTAAATCAAATCCAAACATAAACATCTGCAGCACTCATTATGTTAAGAAATTTTAAAATGAAAAAAGAGAAAATATAGAAATTATTGAAAACTAAAATGTATCATGCTTTTCAAGTCAAGTGTTTGCTGTATATTTACATCCTCGACATAACTTTAGTTTTTAAGGGACCTAAACACAAAAAAACGCAAGTTTTAGTAACAAAAGTATATCATCGACTGCAATAAACAAAATCAGAAAAATGTAAGTACGATATTCTTCAGGATATATATGCTAGGTAAATAGTGTGTTGAAAACATAATACAACTAATTTGATACGATAGAAAAAAATCATGAAGATACCTCTAAAAACTTTCTTTTTACAATAAAAACCATACTTATATACCTACATACATTTTGATTTTTTGTCAGATTATTCTACAAGCAACATACTAAAGGACTAGTGTTTTAATTTTTTAGTCCAAACAATAGATTATTTGTAAACAGAAAAAATCTTGCTACACGTCAAGGTATACATAACTAGTTTAGGCTGACTTCTGATTGTACGAAAAATCTATACAATGCCAGGTCAGCTAAAACTAGAAATGTATATCTTGATGTGTAGCAGTGTGTACATGACGCTACCAATCACGAACTACTAGTACTACAAGGATCTTTTTGCATTTGCCACATATTTTGCAATAAATTACCAGTGTTGTGTCATGACGCTTCTCTTTCTTTACTATGCAGTCCGACGAAGACCGCGCTTTAGGTCATCTAGTCGCCATAACTTGATATGAATCTAATTAAAAGTAACAAGACGACTCTGTTATCAAAGCTATAGAAAGAATATTGTTTTGCCATTACGTAATATCATGAATGTATTTGTAATTAAAATAGAATGATAATTTAACACAGTGAACTTGAACTTACGCAAATCCGTATTGTTGTTTAACAGTAGACTCTATGTGACGTTATATTGTAAAGATAATATTTATTTTATTTTCTTCTATACTAGGATAAAGTTTCTGTAAGTACATATTATACATATTCACTTTCCCGTCGCGGTGGCTTTCCGTTTCATTCCGTTTTCCGGTTCTCGATTTCCTCTTTTATATACACACTCCTCTAGTATAATATCTTCGTCGCTTTTCATACAATACAGTCTATTGTTAGCCTTTGCCAATCTTTCTATTAGGACCAGCATTTTGCGAAGTAATAGACGCTCCGTTCTGAACAATAGGTGTTCTGCTGTATGATCTACTGCTGCAGGCGTTACAACTGCGTTCAATTGTAGAACTTCCCGTAAATTGTTATACCCATCTGTTACCCAGGACACCTGCATCACCAGGATTTTTTATGCATTGGTATTTATAAGTTCGAGTGTTCTGCAAATAACTCTTTTTTCTTTGCATGTCGTTTTGTTGCGAACGTTTAGGTAATAACTTTTTACATGCGGCCCTTAGTTTTGTACTTGAGCATCTAGTGTCATTCAATTAAGAAATCATCTCCGTCGAACTATCTGCATAGAAAGACAATACGCTCTTGTTCTTGGCATTAGAGTTTCTATCGTAAACCATTCAATCTAGGGCAATATCGCCATTGTGGGTTAGTATCACGTACGTTACTTACAACGGAGGTCGCTGCTAACCTTGGATTTACATTTAAGGTTGCCCAATGACCACGTATAGTTTATCTTGTAGCTGGCAGAACCGCCATCTTGGATAAGGATCTACTAAGTCGGAGTCTACAAAGTTCAATTACCTAACAACAACCCCTAGTTTTTCTTTATTAGAAGTTATTCTGTTGTAGACTTCTGCGGAAGATAAATTACGAGTAATGCACCTTTAGTTGAGCTCTTAGCTTTTCTTTTTCTTTGTTGGACTGGGGGCTTTCTTGATTGAACACTGCTGTCACTTACGTTTATGCGGAGGTAAATTGCTATATGCTCGCCCACTATAGTGACGTTATTCTCTTGGGTAGCTCATATCGTGGCGTAGGGCAAGGCATCAGTTTATTCTAAAAAATAGGAACAGCCTTATTTAAGTTTTTTTATATTTAACGAAACTTAATTACTCAGTTAATATTTATTTATTTAAACCACAATTATAACACCTTTACTTTACAGAATCATCTATGGCGATGTTATAAGAATAGGTAATGACTATGAGACAATGTTTGACATAGACCTACATATCTACAGGTAAAAGTTGTAGTGTTTGGTATAGGTACTTAGATTTACTACATTTTACATTAAAATTAAAGTTTCGTAAGTCTCCTCCTGCCATATGTACATGTAACAGTTTGATCAACTAACGTAACTAACTAATCCTATTTCTAGCATTATTTAAATAGTCATAGTATAAAATCAGATTTTTGGGCTTATTATGTATAAACCTGACACCACAGAAATATTTATTGTACGCTCGTAAATAATAACAATGCAACCTGATTTATGTAATTCGTTTCTTAAGAGCGCTATCACAAGTTTTTCTTGTTTAGAGCGTTTGACTCGAGTTTTGATTTGTGATTATGGTTTAACTAAAGTCACAATAGTAAAAAAAATACATGCCCGAGAAAGTTTAATTCCTTCTTTTGGGAGCGCATTCAATAAATATTTCAGTTTGTTTACATAAATCAGTAAAAAACTTGTTCCTGCAAAGGCTGTTTCATAAAAATTTAATTTCGGGCATCTCGCGATGCTCTGTTACATCGAAGATATAATAGTTTAATAATTTATAAAAATGTCCACGGTACAACTGTATCTTCTACTTTGGTATGCATACATCAATTTATTATGTTTAATACAGTAATAAACCAAAAATAATTCCGTAAAACAGAGAGTTAATGATATTTTTTCAGCCGAAATGATATTTTTTATCTCTGAATATTTAATAGAAATTCAAACAAAAAGTGTTTAATAACTAAGGTTACTTTGTCACCTTGCTTGAAAAAAAAAAATACTCTATTTTGAAGTAAAATAATATTTTTAAGCAATTGTTTTATGCAATGCTTTTTTATCAATATAAATCTCGGGATGCACGGTCTTAGCTTTAGTCCGCGCCGAGCGCTTTCAGAGGGAGGACGTAGCGCTCACTCGCTGCTGCCGTCACGTGATCTCTTTCGACAATTCGCCACGAATAAAAAGCGACCAACACTTGTTGATACAAGTGAGTTTTTTTTTTTAATTAGTTATGTTCTGATTGTAATGTATATAATATAATTATTTTCCTATGATGTTCCAACGCGAATATAATTATAGAAAAAAAACATACGTAAATATAGTTGTTGTTTTTAATTTTTCTGACTTTTTTATTTATTGTCATCTCCAACTTTAATTTAATTAATTATTTTCAGACAAATAACACACAATAACAATAATGGGCAAAATAGAAAAAAATAGAACTTTTGGTGCTGTCAAAATAAAAAAAAAGGTTTTGGCCGATAATTTGAAACGCGCAAGAGAAGCTCAGCGGTAAGAATTTTATGAGGAGTGCGTGCTTCCTGAAATCATAGATTCGAGGAAAGCACGGTCTATGCCGCTTCGGAGAATATTATTTTAATTATTTTACAATTATTATACTGGTTTTTTATGGTTCCGTACCTTAAGGGTGCCAACGGGACCCTATTACTAAGGCTCCGATGTCCGACCGTCCGTCTGTCTGCTAGTGTCTCATGAACCGTTACAAGTTCACAGTTGTAATTTTTAATTTTAATAAAGCGACTTTTGATTTGTCTTTTTTATTTTCTTTTGACTTTTTTGACGTGACAACGTCTAATAAATCGATGAAGCTGGCTGCACACACGAAAAAAACATGACTCATGTAGCGTTACCTCGCGGCCTTGCTCTGCTGTAGCGTTGTACGCCATGGCGGCTTGAAGTGCAAGCGAGAGCGCGGAACGAGCGATGAGAGACTGATGATGTCGAACGCTGCCGAATCGGCCTCCGCGTTCGGCAATTTCATTAATGTTTTGTTATGACGTTGTCACGTTAAACTATCGTCCGTAAACCGACTTTACAGACAACCGATTTTTATCCAAACTGTAGAAACAACATCACATTGCATTTATTTCTATAAATAAGTACTAAAATGTCTTCCTACCTGCTAAATAAATTACATAATATATTAAACTTCGTAAAAAAGTAGGTACAAAAAGTATTTATAAAAGTAGCACAAAAGTATTTGTAAGTAATGTTAGAGGCTGGCAACGCGCAAGTAATGCAGCTTCTGGCAATGCAAGCGTCTTTAGGCCAGCGTTGCCAGTATGTTACTTTTGTAACATTTTACGTTACTTTTGACCCTCTCATGTTACCTCCATGTTACACGCCTCAAAATGTTACTTTTAAGACTTAATAAAAAATATTTCTCAGAAAACAAAAAATAAACATGAAACGGAACGCAAAGGTTTCGTTTGTCATGTTGGCGCACTTGATTGTCTTGATTTTGTGACCAAATTCTGACGCGACGACAGCGCGAAAATTTTTCACTTCGTTTGTCGTATCGCATATTCACTCACTCGCGTGAATTTCTAAATGACCCATCCCGCTTACTTAGGCGAGTGAGCGACAGCCTAGTAGTGGCATCCGTGTTGGTTCAGTTCAGTTTGTTATTACGATTCTTTCGAAGCCTACTAAGGGGACAGCTTTTTTTTATGTAATAAAGTGCCATGTTATTATTAGTCGTTTTCCACAAAAAATAAGGTAATGTTACTTTTCTCGTGAAAATGTTACTTTTTGAGCTCTCTCATGTTACATTTGACTATCTGTCACTGGCAACACTGCTTTAGGCTGCGGTAACTACACACCATCAAGCGGGCCGTATGCTAGTTTGTCACTTTAGTGGTGGTGGTGGTGGTGTGGTGTTTATTTGCAATGTGCGTTTTTGTTTGTGCAGAATAAACAAATTTTCTTTCTTTTTTCTTTATAAAATAAAAATTAAAAGTGAAGTAAATTTGTATGACCCTATTGTAACTCAAACCGTTGTAGGTAACACTCATCGGTACAAATAATATTTCATGAACTATAATAACAGTAATTTAATTCATTTTGAAAACGAAGGCTCTTGTTGGTTTGATCCTGGCGTCCGACGCATAGCGGTTTGTATGTGTGCATAGCGTTCTTCCCTAGACGCACACGTGCGCATCTGCTGCCGCGCGCCGTCGAATTTACCTAAAACTGAGCACTTCGGTTTTGTAATAACGCTCTTAAGCCGTGTAAATCAAATTAATCCTGCTAATATTATGTGAAAGATTGTGAAGATGTTTGGATGTTTGTTACTCAATCACGCGTAAACCGTTGAACAGATTTAAATGAAATTTGGTATAGAGATAGTTTGAGTCCCGGCAAAGAACATAGACTAGTTTTTATCCCGATATTCCCACAGGATCGAAACTTACGCGAATGAAACCGAGGGACGTTGCTAGTAAATAAATAAACTAGGATTATAACGATCAGTTGCGATATTTGTGCGATCATTGCATAGCAATAAACGAAGCGTTTATAAAAATAACGAAGCTGTTTATCCTAACAATAGTCAATTGATGGTAATAGTAACTAATCACGGTAAACATACTGAGCATGTCAGTAGTAGTCCAGTACGTACGTACGTCTGTACGTACGTACATACGTGCCGTATTGTTTGCGGTTCACTTTGATTGCATAAAGCATATTGTTGCACTAATATTTGAGGTGCCGTCAGTTTGGTATCTATTGTAATGGTTTGAGGGATACTATTCTATAAGGTAGAGCTAAGATAGCTTTAAAACCTGCCGGTCGATTCTGTAAAAATCTCACCGTGAAAACTTAGGTGAAGTGAGTTTGTTTTTGCTAGGAATTGACACTATTGACAGCTCACTCCACGCTCACTTCACCTAAGTTTTCACGGTGAGATTTTTACAGAATAGCACCGCTGCACCCTAATTGCGTAACACACTATCAATCTCAATCTGAATCATTTTGAAGGATATTGCTAATCCATTGTTTCATATGTTCGAAAAACGTGTCTGCTCAACAACGTAAATAACGCAATGAATGTTGTTGAACTGTCAAAATGAAACCCATTGCTACTGAAAGTGTGTTACGGAATTACCCCGCTGTTTTGTTAGGAGAAATTAAAGCTTCAAAAATTGTCTTTAGAAACGGGAGTTTCTTGAAAAAGCCTTTGTGTGTGAAATTCTCAGTCATATTTCTCCAGGTTGTGAGATTTTTATTACTTACACACTCCACGTCTTTAGCATTTGCACGAGTTACAGGATCTCGCTTACAGAAATCTTTAACTTACGAAACTTCTAGAATTTATTCGCACTTTTCCCAACGGCTCTCCTTCAAGTAAAGTCTACTTAATAAAAAAATTAAACTTATCCATTGACAGACCACGTATATCGTATAGTCTAGAAGCATGTTCACAAAAGTTCGTTTTATAGGTTCGTTTTATAGCAGCGCCCCGCGGCTTCACCCGCATAAAAAAAAATAAAAAACATTTAATTCAGATCAGGTCCATATTTTGTTAGTAACAATGGTACAAGTGGGTGGGTGGTTAGTGGGTCGCATCGATCCCTTGGATAAAAACTATCCTATGTCCTTCCCCGGGATGCAATCTATCTCTCTACCAAATTTTATCGAAATCCGTTCAGTGGTTTAGGCGTGAAAAGGTAACAGACAGACAGAGTTACTTTCGAATTTATAATATCAGTATGGACCACGAATATCTATGGTATGGACTAAGGTGCTCACTAAGGAGGGATTTTTGAGCAACCTTTCTTTCTGTGACTTGATTTAGACCCTTAAAAAAAGCCAGAAAGAACGCTAAACGAAAAAGAATTACTAGCGCGGTCAGGCGATCCAATGTTTGTAAATAAAACGACGGTTGTAGGTAACCGCGGGGCACGGGGTGATAAACTACGTTATTCATAAGGTTTTCGTGACTCCATTCAACGAAGTAAAGTGTGGATTTTACTGCTTCGTCGATTTAGGTCAGACATAGTCTAGACTTAAGTAATTTTAACTGAGAATAATAGATAGACATACCTACTGCTATACAACGCTCTAAAATGAAGGGTTTGGTACCCTGAATGCGAAGGGCCTTTTATTTATTTTATTTAACCGTTTATGTTTACACATATATAAACAGTCAAGAAGAAAAACACGTAAAAAGGTGATGCTCATTTTTAAAGAAATCTCTTTCAGTATACCTGCTATAGAAAATTACTTAAAGTGGACTTTTTCTCTTTTGCAATGTCAAAGACCTTGGATTTTTGACTTAGAGAAGTTCTGACCGCGCCCAATACGTGTGATAGGACCGGCCTGTCAAAATCTCACCATGAGAACTTAGGTGAAGTGAGCTCATTCCGTGAGGAATCATTCCATCAGAAGGCCAATTCTCGTACTTAAAAAACGTTCAAATCGCAATGTCATCTCAGCGACAATCAAAAATGTCAAAAATGTAGGGAAATTAGAGGTATTTTTGACAGACTGAGAGCAGACTGTGAACGCTCAAAATTACGAGAATTGCCCCTCTGATGCTAGGTATTGACACTAATGACAGCTCACTTTAAGCTCACTTCACCCAAGTTATCACAGTGAGATTGTTAAAGAACACCACTACAGCCGGTCGATTCTATAAAAATCTCACCGTGAAAACTTAGGTGAAGTGAGTTTGTTTTTGCTAGGAATTGACACTATTGACGGCTCACTCCACGCGCTCACTTCACCTAAGTTTTCACGGTGAGATTTTTACAGAATCAACCGGCTGTGTCGTTTGTACCCCAATAGACGGTCACTTCTTTGTTGACTTAATTTACACCCTTCACTTTCAGTCTTTTTCTGACTGTTATAGGTACGAATCATACCACATCCACATTTCGCCAGTTTGTTTAAGTCAAGTCCCATATGATAGGGAGCGAGCCTATTGAGATGGAACTGTGCATCGGGTAGGTATCGTACACCTGTTGAGGCTGGCTGCTGGCGTCGACCAGGAGAGGGTTTTTAAGACTCTGCTTGTGGACCAGCCGAAAGTGCAGTATGCTGTGCCGAGGTTGCTGTCATTGCTGATGAGATAGAGGGTGATGACCAGGTATGCGTGGCCGCTGCACGCTGGCTGGCTGGGTGACACGCCGCTCTAAATCTTGCGGGAGTGATGATGACGTCACGCTGAAGTAGGTGCACGAAGGGTGCGCTGACGTTCATGTTCGGGGTCACCAGTATAGGGGTATGAGGAACAGGGTGTAAAGTTCACTCATACTCCATACTCTGCTTGCGAGGTGCAGCATTTCGTGTGACGTCAGTATGACGCGTAGTTCGCATGTGGCGTTTGTGGATAACGCTACACTGTCAACCGCCCCGCAAATCCAGTCTCTAGACTCAGAATAGGTACGAGCATAATTACATAATCTTCCACGTGTACCAAGATATACTTCTCTACCTGCAATAACCCTTCAGTATCCACAACGATCCATAAGGTCCGGTAATAATACATAGTGTAAAGTAAGTACACACAATTTGAAAGATACATAAAGGCAAGCACATAGTTAACGAGTAATGAACGACACTATGATGTAACTTCGTTTGTATGCGACTGTGAACTTGACTCGGACAATATTTGTCATTGCCAAGGCTGTATCAGTTGCACATCAATTACAATGTGTTGCAGTGAATTAGTAGTTGTTATGGTCAGGGAAATTCTGTGGGCAAAGATGTCTTCTCAATTGGAAAAATACGAGAAGATTGTCAATCTACATTACATAACGCCCTGTTTTCCTGAAAGATTGGGACTTGAGTTGATGGCAATAGTGCCATCAACTCTAATCCAGTCTTCGGGCTGCTACTGAGAAATTCCAGGGGTGCAATTCCCGTAATTTTAAGAAACTTCACAGTCTGATATCAGTTTCAATCTGTCATAAATACCTCTAATTTCCCTAATTACCATACACCATACTGCAATACTCAATTGTTAGGATGTAGGGTATTAAGAGTAAAGACTCCTACAAAGAGGCGCGACACGCGATATATTCGCGCGCAACACAAAGGCACCGCTCGTTGCCAACGTATCCGTGCATTGTGTGGTGTATGTGATACAATATGCCCAACATCCTTATAACTGGGAGATAACAATGCTGGCATAGTTGTAAGAATACTTCACACGTGTTGACGTTGATTGTCGCTGAGATGATATTGCGACAAGATTTTGAATGGTTTTAATTACGGGAATTGACCTTAGAAAATCCTAATAACACTACACGACCTGGCAATCGAACAAAGCACGTCATGCTCAGCTGTAGAGCTTGCGACCACTAGACCAACGACGCAGTCAATTTAATTTGTTCAAAATCCCCATGTGAAACAATTCATACTAATTATTCTAATCCATGCTAATATTATAAATGCGAAAGTGTAACGTGTCTGTCTGTCTATTACCTCTTCACGCTTTAACCGCTGAACTGGTTTAGATGAAATTTGGTATAGAGATCTGACTGACCGACTTCTTGACGTGAATTCAAAAGTGCCTGTAAATGGTTTAATTGAAATAAATGCTTTGAGTTTGAGTTCGAGTCATCCATCCGTCCATTATACAAAACTACAGTACCAACAGGTGAGTAAGTAGTACCTACCTACTTATTTTTTAGGGAACAATTATGTGCTTAATTCTAGTGTGAAAAAGGTGTGGTGAGTGCGTGTGTAAGGGTGTGTGTGTACAGACACAGGGTGTATGTTTGGTCAAGTATATTACGATTTTAATAGGTAGGTAATTAAAAGAAATCTTTTTGTTCTGCAAAAGTTTCCAGAGGACTTGTATGCCCCTATATTTTGCCGATGGGCGAGCTGATGGCTGAATGATGCCCGCTTGATAACATACCTACCTACAGTACCTATTATTCCGGCAGCATTTATACCACTAGATCTATGCTTATTTTTAGTACTTACAGTATTTTTATCTCATGGAGCGATGCGCGCTTTACTTGTGGTTATCAAGTGTTACAAGCGACAAACACGCTGTGAAAGCGTTTTTAAGCGTAGGAGCTCTCTCGGTACCTCCGTCCGAGACAATGTCGAAATCGGCAGTTTGTGTGTGTTATGTTATGTGCTAACGCTACTCGTCATCACGCACACATCACAGCGATGTTTGTACACTTGGTTACCACAAGTAAAGCGCGCTCCGCTCCATGAGATAAAAATACTGTAAGCGTCGCTTCGTGAGAGAAAAAGACTATAACGTCTGCTATAAAATTCGTCCGTCACTCCCACCTTTTTCGTATCCCAATCACGAACCTGGACCAACCATTCTCAATGGTCAATAATCACCTGCCATCGTGACAAGAATCTAAAATATGACAAAACGTCAAAACACAACACACCAACAATGGTGAAATTTTGAAAACAAATTTTACAGAGTATCGATACGTAAACATTACCTTTCGAATCACGATTCATATCACACGGGAATTTAACCGCAATCTATTCGGAGCATCGTATAAATTACAATTTCCAATGAGCATTGCAAAAAGTTTCAAGGATTTAATGAGCCAGGAATGCTGTGAGACCTATTCGGGGTACGTGAACTTTAGATATTATGATTGGGTGTTGCCACATATCGGACACAATCAAGACCACTCCCTCGTACAGAGCCTGCGTCCCAGCAGTCGGAACATTATAGGCTGGATATGCTGTGCAACAATCAGTAGAGGGACGGGCAATTTTAGATTAAACGATCTCAACCTAAATAACTTAGATGGGTCATTATGCAGCTAGAATCAATACTAAATTACTCTTAGAAACTATTTTATGCTACCTTAGGATCATAACTGCGGAAAAAACGTTATAGCCAACAGTGTCTTAAACATGGTTGCGAGTCGCCTTGACTATGTTCACGTGGGTCACTGTTGTGCCGTCTCTCATGGGATGTCGCAACGGTGACCAACCGTTATTTCTTGTGTTTTTGTTCAGTGTCTGTGCTTACTAATATAGTCGTACGTTTTACTAACAATCTTGTTTGAGTTTGAGTCTTGGTCACTTTAAAATAGGGATGCATCCGATACCGATACCGATATATCGGCGATACTTCAGGTTTGCCGATATATCGGTATCGGCGATATTTTTATGGCCGATTCAACGATACTTTTCACATTTCGCTCTTTAAAAATGTAATGTAAACGCGCGTGTTGTCCCGTCTATTTCGTTGCAAACGAGCCACGAACTAACTATGCTCGGGGAAACCCCGCGGTTTATTCAGTGTTTTGTTTCGCCCGCCCGCTTTGGCCTCGCACTCGCACATCTATCCCATTTCGTTAGGTTGAAAGTTGTTGCGCGTAGTATTTTTCCATGCAAATAAGATTAAGAATTACATATCGTAATTGTTTGTGTATTGTATGTCATTTATAACTAGTCGTTTGAGTCAAATAAACTAAATAGTAGTCATATCAACTTCAAAACACAAAAGTGCTATATGGAATCACTTTGAAATTTCGACAATTTTATTTAATCTACCTTCCTTTTTGAATTCAGTAAGCGTATCGGTATCGGTATCGCCGATATTTTTATAAGAGTATCGGTATCGGTATCGTATCGGCAAAAAGGCGTATCGAGGCATCCCTACTTTAAAATAAAGAAAATTCTATTCTATTCTATTCATATTACCAAAATTTCCCATTGCAAAGAAGTTGTCTTCTAAGTTTCTTGTAATTAGAAAGAAGCTGCTGAAACGCATCGCATCGCCTGCCCGCGCTATTAGGTACTTCATTTTTGCTTAGCGTTTATTCTGACTTTTTTATTTTTACTTGGCCCTTAAGACTCCTACCGTGATGTTAAGCAGACTAGAATAGTCCAATTCTGAGGAAGGCTATGGCGTTCCTCAAGAATAGGATGATTCTAGTCTATTGAAAACAATTGCAAAAAGAATTTTTCAAATCCTGGTACTCGCTGACTGGTAGGTTCAGAGATTACCCCCCTACATACAAACTTACAAAGAAATAAACAAATTTTACCTCTTTATAATATTAGTATAGATAACACGACACGCTATTAAAGTTGCTATTATGCATCGCTAATGAATATTGGTTTTCTAATATGGACATATGAATGACTAATTACCGTGACTAAGCTTTGCTTAGGAGTAACATCCTCAATACACAACAGGATAAACTATGAATCAAAGGCACTGATATACTTACCAATGTTATCGTGTTCATGACCGGTCTGAAGGTATACAGAAGTCAAAGGACGTCAATCACTCTATGAAGCCGCCGTAGGTGAATGAGACTGGTCAATTAGGAACGTGGGTAATCTATTAATTTGCATGAATAAAGCCTAAGCCGAACAAGATTGCCCTAAGTACACTGGAATCGGTAGGTGTGTTATACAGGGACATCCATCCGACCGAAACTTATCATGGATTCAGTAGGTGCATGATCCTGAACCTCTCTGCATTGAAAGGAGTTTGAAGATTTATCAATCGATCTGCCTAGCCTTTCCCAACTATGTTGGAGTCGGCTTCCAATCTATCCGGATGCAGCTGAATACCTGTATTTTACATGGAGCGACTGCCTATCTGAACTCCACAACCCAGTTACTAGGTAATACGATACCCCTTGGCTTACCAAACTAGTCTTACCCTTAGGTAAGACTAGTTGACAGACTTTCGAGCTTCTGACGACCCGTAACGATTGTCAAAGATATACGAATGACAGCCGGGACCAACGGCCTAACGTGCTTTCCGAGGCAAGGGGAGGTCTCGGTATGTAAAGATGGTACCCATCCACAGACCGACCGCGCCAAGCGTAGCTTAACCTGATCGATCGACTTGTGCGGCTGTTATTATTTAGCCACGGGCCCCTCTTTGAAGATTTATATGGACCAATTTATATAGGTCAAATGCGTGGACGCCATTTTCAAAATGGCGCGACAGTAGCTGTGCCACGGATTTTGCGTCGGTTATTAAAAAAAATAGCTGTTCCATACATTTTGACTGCGCAAATATTGGCAGTTTTTTTTTTATTTTTTTTTTATTCGAAATGGGTTTGCTCTTGTCTCTAATCTAGGTCAGAGATGACACAGATAAAGTCTACGATGGAGTGAGCTTACCCAGAAGAAGCCTGTTCACTCTTACTTTGAAGAGATTCGGGTTCGGGTTCGGGATTCGAGTTTCCTATGGAAAAGCAGATTAGTGTGCGTTGCAGTACCTACCTAGTTTCATACAAAGAATACTGAACGGCTCAAATTGATACGATGCCGATCCCTTTCCGGTTTAATACGGGTTCTATGACCTTAAGAATAATTGGCTTCTACACTGCATATTAAAATTACAGTGTTGATAAGTACCTATGAGAGTACAGTGTAGGCCGCTCAACAAGTAGGTACCTACCCAGTTAGTATCTGACCTACGGATAACGTGTTTGACGTGTAAAGTATGCGATGGACCAAAAATATTTTAAATTCAATTTCTAAGTAATTTACTCTTTTCCCAGGATGGAGGTCGGAGTCCAGCTGGTAGGTATAATCCTGCGCCTGCTCAACTTCCTGCTGGCGCCGTTATTCTGGTTCCGTGCGCGAGACAGCCGCCGACTGCCGCCGGCCACCGACCCTGTGCTGCACAAGAGTGCTGTCGAGTTAGCTGCTGCTGTTAGGAATGGTGACGTAAGTGTTGAGCTTTTGCCCGCGACTTCGCCCGTGTGAAGGTCGGAAATTATCCCACGGTAACGTTCAATCGGGATAAAAAATACCCTGTCCTAAGTCCCTTGTCCATCCAAATTCGTTCAGCCAGACAGGAGAAAACGACAGACAGTTACTTTCGCATTCATAATATTAGTATGGATTCAAGTACACACAGAAAGTTCAGTTCAAAGTGTAAATGGAACAATGTAGAGCAGAGAGAACGCATGTTTTAGTATTGTTTCGAGTCATCATTGCCAGAAAAATCGGAGTAGGAACGATAAACGCTGATGAGAATTCTGAGACCATTTTGGACTTTTTTTATTCAAAGAATAACAAATAAAATACGAACCGAAGAAGATTTTCTTAATGACGGTATTTATGTTATGACGCATTTAACCTTATTTTCAAAATCTAAACAACTTACTTTTCCTGTAGCCTTGAATTGATTTGCTAGTGTCTTTCAGCTTATAGCCCATTGTTAAAACCTAATCACTCAATTCCAAGCCCTCTATTTTGATTGCTGCACACACCAATTGACATACTTAGCCACATCCTGACAAACGCCCATAAAATGGCAAAACTGCAACTGACTGCAATTCTGTTTAATTGCAGTCGCCATTTTCAATTATCAGTTGTTTGACACAGTTGGGCAGGGAGTCAACGAGGCGTAATGTCACTGGATACACCTCGATAATGACCAATTGTGACAATTTTGAATTCCCATTAGAACATCCTTAGTAGCAGCTCAGAGTACGGATTTGTGACCGTTTACTGGAAAAAGACTTACCCGCTCTGGAGGTCTGGAGAACTATAGGTACTGACTATAGGTCCTCCAGACCGTATTTTGGCCATGGCGGCCAATCTCAACGGAGAATAGCCGGCTATTCTCCGTTGAAAGAGATATTCGCGGGAGACATTATAGTTCACAACCGTTTGCGCGCACACATGTGCACACTCTCTCTTCCCTCACTTTGATAGTCCGATGGGACGGTAATCCGACACGACCGGAGAGAGATCAGGCGCAGGACCAACGGCTTAACTTGCTTTCCGAGGCACGATGGTATCACACCTCCAACTTCCAAACCCCGGGCTGAACCTAGAAATTCGTAATGGGAAAAACTCAGTAACACTGCCCGTACCTGCGCCCGAGTACACGGGCGGTGCAGGTACGGGCTACCTCACGCTCAGCAGTCGCCCTTGTGACCACGGCACCAACGGGGCAATCAAACCTCTGCTTTACCACCGACGATGCCATGAAAGTGGCGAAGTTTTGGACCAACAAAATTATTTCACTGTCGTGCCATCGACACAACGAAAAAGATGAATAAAAAACTGACGTAGTTATCAAAAGTCATTTATGCAAATCTGAGAATCAGCACTTTTCGAACGTCAACGTACATAAGACAGTCCCCCAAAACGCCCGTCCTTCACCACTTCCTAGTGCTTTCGCAGGGAAGAAGAAGTGGCGCAACAAACTCCCCAGCAACACAGAAGTGTAGGTGCATTATCCACCCTTACTGACGACCACCTTTGGGGAATACAGACGTGTGGCTACGTAGGTAATGTAAAATATTGAACCGTGTTATTTAACTTTTAACAAATGAATAGGCAAATATTTGCTTCAATGTCTATTTCGGATTCCGCCAATTATGCTTCACCCAATTATATTGGTATTCATTTTCCTGGTTATTCGATACTTAAATTGTCAGTTCAATCAATTGGACCCACTGAAACGAATGTTGGAATAACATTGGAACAAATATTGTTATTGATAATATAAATGTTAATAAGTGCTTCTGTATTCCCGTGGGTATTGTAACTGCACGATATATCAAGCAACACGTTGCTATTATGCATTCTTGACGTCATTCTATCACACTAATATCATAAAGGCATAAGTTTGTGAGTGTGTTTGTATGTTTGTTACTTCTTCACGCACAAACGGCTGAACGGATTTGTATGTTTAGCACACAGATAGTTTATAACCAGGACGTAGGATACTTTTTATCCCGATATTTCCACGGGATCGACACGTATGCGGGTGAAAACGCGGGCCGCAGCTAGTTAAATATATAACTTTACATTATTACATTATACGTATTAAGGTGTGGTAAAGTATTAAGAAGTGCAACGGCACTGAAACGTGGATACTCACAGTGTGCCTTATTAAAAGGCTCAAAGTCACCCAAAGGGTAATGGCGAGGGCTATGCTTCTAGTTTCCCTACGTGATTGAATAAGAAATGAAGAGATCCGCAGGAGAACCAAGTTAACCGACATAGCCCGAATAATTGCTAAAGTGGACAGGGTAGTTACATTGCTCACAGAACAGATGACCGTTGGCGCCGAAAAGTTATGGAGTGGTGACCGCGTACCGGAAGACGTAACGTTGGAAGGACTCCCACAATGTAGACCTATGACCTTGTGAAGGCCGCTGGAATTCGCTGAATGCGGGAAGCACAGAACCTTCCGAAGTGACGGTGCTTGGAGGAGGCCTACATAATACATATGTCCAGCAGTGGACTTTTTTCGGCCGAATGAATTAATGAATGAAAATGACGTATGACAGTACCTAATTTCGTTTATACATAATATATTTAAGTTAATTAATTTCAGTCTTTTTGGGATGAATAAAAATGGTCCTCAAAGAAGAGGAACTTAGGAAGTTAGGTGATTTTTTCTTGGATGTCGTTAAGGGCAAGAAAGGAATTATATCACAGGGCTAAAACCATGTTTAATCTCTGCACGTTTAACAAGGATGAGCAGCAACCAATATTTGGTCAAAGCGTAGGCGTGGTGATTATTGGAATAAATGTGGCTTCATGATCTTTTATTGTAGCCGTGAACCTTACGCAGAAGTCAGACAAGCCAAAAGTCTTGTCTGCAGAACCCTTCCAGATCCATTTGCATTTGTTATAAGTTTTAAATGCTCATTTTTTTTCCTTTTTAAACCATTTTATTTCCTCTGAGTATCCCAAATAAAATATTTTCTTTCTCTCTGTCTTTTCTTATTTGAGGATAACACGCAAATAAAACAAAGTCCTACAAATACATCAAAAGACACTATATTCTTTGACGTTGATATACAGCGTTCTCCGTAACACCTGAGTTGACTACAGATTTCGTGCCTTGAACTGTAGACGAACAATTCAAGGGCTTGTCCTGTATTGCACTTGCGTTTATTTTGTATGCTTTCCTGCTGTTACAATTTAAGTCAATAGTAGTATGTTGTAACGGTTCAGTAATTTAGGATGCTGTATGTTATGAAACACAAATCAATATTTGTGTGTGTGTTATATTGGTGTGGCTTGCTGACATATGGCAAATATGTAGTTTAATTTAATGTTCTGTGGCTCGTAATTCTAATTACTTTGCATAGCTACTATTGTATAGAAGCCAGTTTTTTCTGACTGAACAAACAGCTGCGCTGCTGGGGAGTTTGTTGCGCCACTTCTTTCCAGCGAAAGCACTAGGAAGTGGTGAAAGGCGGGTGTTTTGGGAAGCTGTCTTATGTAATTTTGACATTCGAAAAGTGCTGATTCTCAGCCTAATTTGAATGACTTTTGATTTTGTGTAAGTGAGAGACCGTAAGATAATTTTATGAAACACAAATTGGATTCACCACTTTCGTCAGTTCTTTAGAATATACTAACTAAAAACTCTTCAAACCCTCTTGAAGTTACATCATATTATATTTGTCTCTCTCAGATAACGAGCGAGCAACTTGTAACGATCTTCATAAACCGCGTCAAAGAAGTGAACCCGTTTATCAACGCTGTGGTAGAGGAGCGGTACCGGGCTGCCACAGAGGATGCCAAGAGTATTGACCGGCAGATCGAGGAAGCCAGGAAGAATGGCACGTTCGAAGAGTTGGTGAAAGATAAGCCGCTGTTTGGTGTGCCGTTCACCGTGAAGGAGAGCTGTTCACTTGCTGGTGAGTGTTTATCGGCAGATTAATTGTTGACCAATTATGGGCGGCGACTTTTAATTCAGCGTGTGCAGTGTTGATATTTCTTTGGCAGTGAAAACTGCGCTTTATTAGGTTCTGTCGGTTTTGATCAAACCGATACCATTGAGTTACAATCCAGTTAAAAAGAAAGTTGATACCACGATGAGATCATTTGCATGGATTACAAATTACATAGTTACATTTACTTGAATAGCTAATGGCGAAAGTATTTTTTTATTTTTTTTATTTGGTGTACATAATAAAGAGTATTCTATTCTATTCTATTCTATATTTTGTGTAAGTTTTAAATCGCCGGGATCCGATTGTTATGCAAGGAGAACCTGACCGGTCGGTGATTCTTGGAGGAGTCGTATGTTTAGTAGTAGATACATATTTTTTGGTGAATGATAGTGAAAACTAAAAATATTCCAAACATATTTTAATTTTAAACGACATAAAATATTGGCAGTCATATTTACTGCAGATGAAATAAATTAAGGTGTGCCAGGGTTTGCGCTGCATATTTCGAGAAACGGATGCTGGGCTCCTATTACTTGAGGTGGTCTTTTCATAATCATCCAAATCTCTCCAGGCTTATCCAACTCAGTGGGATGCCTGGAGAACGCCGGGCGGCGCGCCGCGGCGGACGGCGGCGCGGTGCGGCGCGTGCGGCGCGCGGGCGCGGTGGCGCTGCTGGTGAGCAACACGCCCGAGCTGTGCCTCGGCTGGGAGACCACCAACCTGCTGCGCGGCACCACCAACAACCCCTACTGCCTCAACAGGACGCCCGGGGGATCTTCGGGTGGTGAGGTGAGATAGATGTATAAGGATGTTTTGTTTATTCCTTGCTTAGAATGTGGGTCATTGGGTAATAGGTTTCGATGTGGGTGAAAATAGCTTAGAGAAAGAATCGTAAAGAAAATTTTCAGTAAATTAGTATTATTTTAAACACGCTTAAAGAGTGCTCTTAGCGCGTTTATAGCTAGCCCGTTTGAAGATCGGTAATTATCCCAGAGGAACGCACTGCCGGTATAAAAAAGTATCCGATGTCCTAACCCAGGTCATTGTCTATCCCTGTGCTAAATTACGTATAAATCCGTTTACTCGTTTTAAGGCATGAAAAGATGACAAACAAACAGAATCTTCTTAGCGTGTCGATGGCATTCTACATGGACTTGGACCACAATTCGGCTACGAGCTTGACGCCATCACTAGCGTCCATCAATTCCTGTTTTTGCAGACGACAGGACACGATATGTATCCCATTGTTTGTGGAACAGCACCGCATTTGCACTCCAAAGCGGAGTCGTTTATGAATCTCCTTCTGAACAGGTTGTCCTTGCTTGGGCTAACCTGGGTCCGGAGGCACACAGACAGAATTCCTTTCGCATTTATAATATCAGTATGGATATATTTTGATGGATGGAGGGGGATAAACTTATGCCCAATGACAAGAATCTGGATTTGTGAGAGATATGAATTAATATGGACTGAATGATTATAATGTTAAACTTATTGAACAATGGCGAAGATATAATTTAAATATCCCGCCTAAAAATAGTTGACACCTAGTAGGTAATGGTAATGTCTGCCGATGGCCGGTGGACCAGACGAGTCCTGGAGTGGAGACCGCGTATCGGCAAGCGTAGTGTGGAACGCCACCCAGTGACGATGAGCCGACAACCTCAAGAAGGTGGCTGGGACTGGGGTAGACTTGATGCGGAAAGCGAAGGACATGGTGTTGTGGCGCAGCATGAGGGAGGCATATGTCCAGGAGTGGACTGCGATAGGCAAATCTGAAAAAAATTTGGTACAAGTGGGTTGTAATTTTTACAGTAAAGGCACTATACTACGTATTGACAATTTATACTTCCAACATCGTAAGTGTCATAACGAATGTTTGTCATATCTATTATGGTAGTGCTACAATACATAACTATTCTTTATACATGACGCAATACTTCCATATAGAGTGATATGCTAACTCTAAAGCCATGTTAGCAGAATTTTCGATCACAAAACTGTAGACCTGTGTTTGTTTTGGGTCCATCATTTAAACACACCGAGCGCTACGAATCGGCGTAAATAACGCTGACAGCTGAATAATCTTGGAAATTGGTAGGCATCGACAATCATGCTAGGTTTGCAGTTTTGTATTTGCTAGAGGTGAAGGGTGTGAGTTTTCATTTAGTTATCAGCATGAACTATAATAGCTATATAAAGAGTATTCTATTCTATTCTATTCAATTCTATATTATGAAAATAGCATATACCGTGGTGGTGACGGCCGCGTAACTTGCAAGTTGTAAGTCGTAGGTTCGAACCTAGACAAGCACTTTACTTTGTTTAAGCAAAACGGTGAAGGAAAACATGGTGAGGAAACCGGCATGTCCTATAACCAAAAATTCGAAGACATGTGACATCTACCAACCCGCACTGGGCCCGCGTGGTGGATTACAGCCCACTCCCTGTCGAAGAGGGAGACTTGTGTCCAGCACACCTTGCCTTTTCAGATATTCAAAGACTTTGTTAAGTAAGGAGGATGCTCAATAGTCTAAAATAAAATAAACCTACCAAAGAAATGAAATCATTGCATTGGATTGTTGAGTCCCAGAAATTCTTCGAGTCACGCAACAGCAATGTTATATTTCCCGACCATCTCACTTGTCTCGAACAATGTCAATGTAACATTTTTCTAGGTAATAGGTAATACGGGCTGGGTGCTTACTCTTCAATTTAATTCCGATAGATCGACATTGGAATTGTGAAGTTTCGTACTCTTAAGTTCGATGCTGGCGCCAAATGATTTTTAGATTGGGTGTCCATTTTGGAGAACTACGTGGAATTGGGTTCGGGCTTGGCGTGGGGTAATTGTTGACAATATTGTTTTCAAGAATATCGAATCACGTGACTAAAATTAACATTGGAATCATATTGGCATCTCATTGGAATTAAAATTAGTTTGGAGAGTAAGCCCCCTGGTGTCCGCAACTCCACGTCAATGCACGTATTTTACGTACAGAATATTTCTCTATTAAAAATCTCTGAAAGCGCAGACTCATCTATACCTACTAATATTATAAAGAGGTAAAGTTTGTATGTAGGGGGTAAACTCTGGAACTAAGTACCAGTCGGATTTGAACATTTTTTTTTGCATTTGATAGCCCAATTCTTGAGGAAGGCTATAGGCTGTTTAACATCACGCTATGCCCCTTAGGAGCCGAGCAAAAAGAAAAAAAGTCAGAAAGAACACTAAGCAAAAACGAAGGAATAGCGCGGGCAGGCGATGAGATGCCACGGGGTGGGTCGGGGGCACAAGAAAATTCACGCGGACGAAGTCGCGGGCAGAAGCTAATGAGTTAGATATCGGCGTGAATCCGCTGGATACGAGAAGCACATGACCGGACGATTTGACGATACTTAGCAAAAACCTATTTCCAGTGATGATAATCATATATTCGCAATTCTCAACTTACAGCCCTTATGCAATGCAACTCATATTTGCGTTCCAACTCGCTAAGTGGCTACTCGCATGTTGGTTGGTTGCGCAAGAGTATTGATCATTGTCAACAATGATTTAATGTTTGTTGGTTTTACGACTTTGTAGAACTCGTCATTGTAGTCCACAGGAATTGTACTTATTGTCTTGAATCAAATAGCGTGGCTTTGAAAGAAAGAAAAATAGGTATTTATTGTGACTCGCACAAGAAGGCAAACACAGGATGCAGATTAAGATCGTTTACGCCGTACGGCATTTCATAAAAACTTTCAAGCCCTTGTTTTTCGAAATGAATGAACCGATTTTAATGAAACTTCATGTGACTTCATACACATAAGCAGGATACAAAAGTCTTTCGAAAAACAGTGTTACAGCCAAATTAGACCGATTTTAAATTTTCCATAGAAACAGAGATTTCCAGTTATCTTTTGAATACTTCGATCAATAATGATCGAAGTTTGAATAAGACATTTCGAATGTTCTGTTGTGCTCTTAAGGGGGAAGCGCTAAGGTAGCCCGCGAAATTCAAATTTTCTTACGTTTTTTGCAATTTTCTGGTCAGTATTAAGTTGTACGTTGATTAATATATGAATCGCGGCCGTAACAAATATGTATTTACAGAATTATAATCATTAAAGTCATCAACACAACTCTCTAAGACCACGTAACTCCAAAGAATGATGATTTCATGAAACAGTTATTCTTTCGTTCAGAGTTCATATAACATGATACAATGCGTGCCACGAAAGATGAGACTTGACACACCACGTGGTTTGACTTGCGCAGAACACGATTTTAGGTATCTTTAGCGGTATGAGGTCTGAGTGCGGGACGGGACCGGACGTCATAGGGGCGGCGGAAAGAGCGGGGGAGGCGGGGTCAAGTCTCATCTTTCGTGGCACGTATTGTAAGGGGTTAGTGTATTACGCATTTACCCCACTGGTATATTGTAGGTAATGAAACCTTGTGTGTTGTTCCACCGCAGGCGGCGCTGCTGGCGTGCGGCGCGTCGCCCTTCAGCGTGGCGTCCGACATCGCGGGCTCCATCCGCCTGCCGGCCGCCTTCTGCGGGGTGTTCGGCCACAAGCCCACGCCGGGTGAGTGCTCATCATTCTACTGTAGCGCTAAACCTACGGTAGCAACCTTCAGTTTTAATCAGGAGTAGTTTTGATCAGGATCCAAACAGTTAGACAAAGATTTTTTTTTTTGTTGTAATAAACATGTTCCAGCCGGCATTATATTCATTCACTATTATTTCTAACACAAATTATTCCGGTGCTCATACCAATCCGGATCCCTAGTTGCTTCTTACTCCCACGAGAGCGTACGTTTTTCGAGATACCCAATAAATATTATGGGTCTGTATTTACAAGCTTTTGCAAACGGCTGCACCCGCGTGGAGTTCGAAAATAACCGTTTAAAAACCTCTGTGCAAAAATACCTAAATGTCTTTCATGGTGATCGGTTAAACAAACGGTATTGGAGTTATCAATCTCAGATATACCAACATCCATTTTTATATCAAATTAAATTACCTAGCGAAACATTTATTTTCGATATTGATACCAACACGTGAGGGAGCGTTCAAGTATTACGTAACGCAATTTTTGAAGATTTTTGACCCTCCCTCCCCCCCATGTAACGCGCCGTAACGTTTTTCTGTACCCTCCCTCCCCCTCCCTAAAGATTACGTAACACCCAAGTGACCATTTTTAACTAAAAGGCACGATTTAGTTGCGCAAAGTATCTACCGGAAAGTTGCTAAAATACCTTTATTATTGTTTTAATCGCGTTTAAGGTAATAATAAATGAAATAAGAGATTTCTAAATCAGAAATCATGCGTATATTGTTTACTTTACTTGACTTTAATTCTCTAGTTTTTTATTTAATTACTTAAATAAAACAATGTTACATAACGCGTTGTTCGAACCCCCCCCCCCCCCTTGTAACGCATCGTAACGTTTTACAAGACCCCCCCTCCCCACAAATTGCGTTACGTAATACTTGAACGCCCCCTGAGTAAAGTTTAGCTAGCTAATTTAATTTGACCCTCTAGACACAGATAACTACACTATCACCAGGTATAACAGACTATACGCTTATTTATTGCTAATTCAACTCTTCCAGGAGTAATCTCAATAGAAGGCCACATCCCGACGCTAAGCGATGAGGACTTCCCCAGGTTCCTGACCGTGGGGCCCATGACCCGCCGCGCTGAAGACCTCAAGCTTCTCATGAACATCATGGCCGGAGCAGATAACAAACTCAACTTGGATGAGCCTGTCGATATGAAGAGTGTTAAGGTAGGAACTTATTTGGACTTTTTAACTGACTTCTAGGGTTTTTTTCATGCGTGTACCTGTACAGGTACACAGATTTTTCTGTGTTTACTGGGTCGATTTACATGATTCTTCGGCTCGCGAGGCAAACCTAATAAAGGTGTTAATAATAATACGTAATACGTATTTGTGTAATCCCCTTGGTGTATTTTGATGATGTTATAAAACTTCCTGTTACTTCTGTTTACGTAGCAAGTAGCGTATACAACAAAAAAAAATATACATAGTTATTGTCACTATGTAGTAAAAATAACACTACATAGTGAAAATAACTTTAATTTTGGAAGTCGGTGTCGATGGGCTTGCATTTTCGTTTTTTGACACCGACTTCCGAAATTATAGTTAATTTTCACTTTGTAGTTGTACCTACTCCACACAAATTCATATAACACTACTTGCTGTATAAATATCAGTGACAAGTAGTTATTTTAACATCATCAATATAAACTAAGTAGAAAAAAATTGTATTATTGAAGCTAACTCAAAAACTACCCAAGCAAAGTTAATAAAATTTATATGGGACTAACCCTGATTTTTGTTTTTCTGTTGTTTGTGTCTTTTATTTTTATGCGTCATGTTTGCCGCAAATAAACGTACCTATTTCTTTCTTTCTTTTTTCTTTTAATGGATAAGGGACCACACACCTTATCCATTAAAAAAAGAATTTTGTAAATCGGCTTATAATTCTCGGAGTTCTAAGGAAACAACTATATATTTTTTTTAAATATACAACTGAATTGAGAACCTCGTCCTTTTTTTGAAGTCTGTTAAAAACCAATGACATCACTTCTAAAAATTAAAGTTATTTTTCACTTTCTAGTGTTATTTATAGAAGTCAGTTGTTTTTTTTTTTTGTAAAAAGGTTAGTTACTTTAGAAACCGAGTGTAATCGACAGCCCATGCGTCTATTGCTAACAAGGCCATCGTACTTAAACATTGGGGTATCACCATTATATTTTTATGGCGTATATCCCATTTTCTAATCAATCTGCTTTGTTTTGCAGGTTCACTACATGTTCGAGGCAACGAACTCGGTAGCCCTGTTGAAAGTGGACAACTGCATAAGCGATGCTATTCGTAACGCCGTCAAATACTTGGAGGAGTGTGGCTGTACAGTAAGTGAGGTAAGATCTACTTTTTTTTCTTTTGGCTCAATACTTTCTTGTATGACAAGTCCTATTTCAAACTCATTATTCTTTCTAACTGAAACTTCTTTACTGAAAATCATTGTGATGGTTAAGCCATGAAAATTAAAAAAATCTTGAGCTCTTCAATTGACTTTTAATTACTTAAAAAAAGAAGTTTCAATTTGACTTCATTCCATACTTTAATCAAATCAAATGCCTTCTTTAATTTTATTCACTTAGGTAAACTAAGCAATCTTACAAAATCGTGTTTGTTTAATTCTGTTACAGGAAAAATTCAAAGATTTAGAAGACTCAGTGGAAATATCGGTGTCCGTATTTTTTTCGATGAAGGACATTCCCAATCTTTTGCAAGATCCCGCCAACCCGAAAGTAAGTGCCGCGAAACGGAACGCTTTTTTTTTAATTTATTCATGACCATGGATACATGTCCTTCAGTCGTAATCATTAAACATACTACTCTTATCTTGAAACGGAACGCTTCAACTATATGTTGCCAAAAAACATAAATTACTTTCCCATAGTTTGGGGTAATTAGGCAAATGATACTTTTCTGATAAAAAAAAATTCTACAGGTACATAATATAATTTGTCAGAATATTCTTAAAAGGTTTTAATAAATATTTTTTGTTTATTTTTTCAGCGCGATAAAAGCTTAATTGTGGAATTAATTAAATATATGTTCGGCGGCGGATCACGATCACTGCAAGGACTGAGCTTCTCTCTTATAAACAGAAGTCACTTGTTCATACCGGACTCACGGAGAGGTTACTATAACGGTAAAGCGAATCAACTACGTGAGCACATGCAGGT
The DNA here is from genome assembly GCA_927399505.1 of Luperina testacea. Taxonomy (NCBI): domain Eukaryota; kingdom Metazoa; phylum Arthropoda; class Insecta; order Lepidoptera; family Noctuidae; genus Luperina; species Luperina testacea. The sequence continues at coordinate 2,357,152 of OV656761.1, forward strand.
AAATATTATTATGAAAGGATTTTTATATGACACCTGATTTCTTGACTGCGTCAGGGAGCGGAGTTCGTGCAGCAGATTATTTGGCCTTTTTGCCATCGATACGCTAAGAAAAAGAAGAAAGGATTTTTATGTCTCGTGCGGTAATTGGAATGCAGACCATTTTGCAATAATTACCTAAGGGATTTCTGAAGGTGACATTAGCCCGATCTCTACAATCGCGATACTTATTTCAACCCTTTTGTTCTTGGCTACCTGATGTAAAAGGATTCTGGGCCGACACTATTTAGATTGCCATACACTGAGAGGAAGAACTACATAAAAGGAGACTAAAAAGCCTATTGGCATATACTTTCCAGAAAGTCCTAGGCGACAATGGCGTGTTCATCTACCCAGTGTTCATCGGTCAGGCTCACCATCACAACCAGGTGTTCCTGAAAGCTTCAGGCGTCATGTACACGATGGCCTTCAACATCCTCGGCATGCCAGCCACTACTGTACCCATGGGGCTGTATAAAGGATTGCCAGTTGGCGTACAGGTAAGACAAAAATACCTACAATAATTTTGGTGAACATTAAAAATTAACTACAGCCCGATTCAAACTTTATGGCGGCTCGGAACATGAGGCGAGTTGATGCGCAGTCACACGTTCACCTGTCAGCGGGAGGTAGGGGTGAGGTACTCTGCGCAGTGAGTAGCGCACTTCAGAGCCGCCATCACGTTTCAATCGGACTGAAAAATCAGCAATACAGGCAGTATTGCTGATGTTTTTATCATTCATGCTGTATAATGGGAGAGTGATAAGCAAATACCGACATTTCTATGTTTCTCGAATTGAGTCCAACTTAAAAATTAATAGATTCATGATTTATTATAGAATGATATTTGTTTGTACTATAAATTCCGGGTCAGTTTTTTATCTGAATAACTACGACCTCAGATATTATAATAAATTGTGATAACCTTTTTATAATTATATTTATAAGAATTTAAAGAAATCTAAATAAGTTATCTATCTATTGATAGATAAGAAAATCTATAAGTACATAATATAACTGTGACTATTCTAACATTTCTAACGAGATTCATCATAATTATTATGCCTAGCCTTTTCCCAACTATGTTGGGGTCGATTTCCAGTCTAACCGAATGCAGCTGAATACCAGTATTTTACATGGAGCGACTGCCTATCTGACCTCCACAACCCAGTTATTGGGTAATACGATACCCCATGGTAAGACTGGTTGTCAGACTTACCAAGCTTCGAGCTACTGACGACCCGTAACGACTGTCAAAGGTCACCAACGGCTTAACGTGCTTTCTGAGGCGAGGAGGGGTCTTGGTATGTGATGATTTTGTAGCGCTTAGGTGGTGTAGAGGCAATAACACTCCAGATGTACGACGAATGTATATTTAAAATAAACGAGGAATATTGAACAGTGGAAGAGCGTGCGTGTGCGTGTTGGTGTTACAAAATATGTAGGCACGTCTTAAATAACTAAACTTAGGGGCACAAGTAGTGACTTACTTACTAACATTATCTACCAATAGGAATACGATTTCAATATACATTATAGTTCCTAAATAAATCGTGCGGTGGCGCGCTGGTCGCCGTCGTGTTATTGTTCGGCGCGGCGGCGGCGAGCGTGGCGCGGGCGAAGGCCTAGGATCCCGCGCACAGCGGCGGCGGCCGGATGTATGTTTATGTATTGCAGCGTATTGCAGCTACAATTTAAAAATGAATATTTCTAACGAGATTGTTTTAAATATTTTGTTTATTATAATTTCAGGTAATAGCAGCGCCAAATCAGGACAGACTATGTTTAGCAGTGGCCAAACAACTGGAAGTCGGCTTCGGCGGCTGGAAATTGCCCCAGTAATATACCTAAGTGAAACAAACCAAATACGTTTATTAATCAAACCACATGTATGGCGTGGTTTATCTTTTTTACCAGAAAAAATAATATAGGATTGTAATAGAAAAATTTCTTATTACCTTATTCTATCTATTTTGTATGTAAATGTATGTGATAGTAAACTCTATAAAATTCGTCATAAAATATAAATAAACAATCGGGTACTTGACTATTTTTGAAACTGTTATAAGTACCTAAAAAGCTTTTGAAATGTAAAATTTTCTAAGTTTTTCCCGTTAAACGGAATGTGACTATGTGTAAGTACTAGTAAGGAGTGTTGTCTTTACAATTTTTTTTTCTATATGTCAAGGTATTTTTTTTTTATTACTTTTAATAATAAAATAGTCGAGCACCCAATTTTATTAGCTATTCAAATAATATCTACCTGTGTGTAATTTTCTTTGGGGACGTCAATATAACCTTGTGTGTAGTTGTTTTAATGTATTTGTTTGTTATGTAGTCATTTATAAGACTCTGGATTTCAATGAAACAGTTTTATTTATTGCATGTATATATTACATGTTTTATTTATTAAAAACGCATATACTTTTCAAATTATTGTTGTATCTTTAAATTTTTTAAGCATGTTATGTAATTACAATATAATTAATTTATAAAACTAATGTACAGTTTGTATGTATGCAAAAAAAATAATGTTATTGTAAGCCTACATACCTATATAAATATATATAAGTACCATAAAATATACGTGGTAATGGATTTTTTATAGTTTCTTGGGATGGGTGCTTTAAATTATTTCATTATCAATTTGTACCTACTCCAATTTTTTATAAATTATGGTTTTATAATTTATTGCTGTGAATGTAATATTTAGTTGTGAACTAAATATTAGTTACATAATTCTTGTAGATTTATAAATTGACTATTGGTCGTACGCCCTTGTATTGTAATTGGCTATAGCGAAACAAATAAATTAAGTGGTGCGAGACACGTTGTTTTATTTCTTTTGAACTTTAAGTAAGCGCCAGGGTAGTAGTCGGTGTTAATAAACGGAAATGCGGGAACCAAAGACACCGCCTTCTGAAATTAAAGTTATTTTTCAATTTGTAGTGTTTTTTTTTTGGAAGTCTTTTTTTTTTTTTGTAAAAATGTTATGTATTTTTCTTTTTTTAGTTTTACAATTATTTTTTTTTAACTCCTCAACAACCGCTCACCATACGCATTATGACGAGCATAAATTGCTTGGCAACCATATTAAAGTAATCGAATCGCAACACGTGAAATATTTGTCATTGAGTAGTTCCGATGGCCATCTGTGGTCTTCATCATCAGCTCCACTTTACCAAATGATGATTTCCGAGAGCAAATGCTCAAGTTACTTTAATAAATACCCAAATCACTATAGTTTTGCCTATAAAATTTGAGGGTTTCCCTCGATTTCTATGGGATCCTCATCAGATTCCAATTTGATGATAATGGGACCACCTCGAGAGTATACCCTTTCAACCAAAAAAAAATATTTTTTGGAATCGGTCCAGCCGTCGTCGTCGAGTAGGTAATCGGTGAACATACATAAAAAAAAACAAAGTCGAACCTATGACCTCCTCCTTTCTGGATCTCGGTTAAAAATTTAAATTAATTTTATGGTAAAAGTCATTCAATATGGTTATATCATTGACCTGCAATACGATTCTGTAACCATCTCACCGCTCACTTCACCTAAGTTATCAAACTTAGGTGAAGTGAGCGTGGACTGGGGCCGTATTATGAAGTATTCTAGTCTGAAAAAGAGATGGTACTATCGCTAATGTATAGCTCCGTCTCTCTCTCGCACTGGATTCAAGATGGTATTACAACGTCATAATACGGCACCTGAGCTGTCAATAGTGTCAATTCCTAGCAAAAACATACTCACTTCACCTAAGTTTTCACGGTGAGATTTTTACAGAATCGACCGGCTGTGTATGATAGAGGTCAGTGGGTTAATGAAGTTGTGGCGATATCTATTATTCATATCACTAGTGCACAGAACTGGCAACACTAGTTCGCTACCTGACGGGCCTGCACGCGGGCGGTATACTTCGTAATGTAACAAAAATTCAAGAAATATAGAGTTAAAGGTGATACGGACGTTTTATTTACACCGTCACCCTCAATAGTGTTCTGTGGTCACCCTCCTCAAAGTTAAAGGGTTGTATTGATGATTTTAATGATTATAATTCTGTAAGTAAATACTGTTATGGTCGCCAATCATATTTTGTTCAACATACAACCTGACACCGACCGGACCTGCAAATTACAAAAAACGTAAGGAAATTGAATTTCGCGGGCTATCCTGGCGCATCCCCGTTATTTTGGAAAGCACAGAGAGAAAAATGTTATTTCAATATTCAATAGCTTTATTGGTAACACTCGGAAATTTTTGTGCGGTCTAGATAGGTTAAATGTAGACATGGGTCGTACTTGCAAAATCGCGTACTAGGGCTTACAAGTACGACTTCTTTAAGAAACCACGTCCTAAAACTAGGTCTCGGGTACGTTTAAGTATTTTCTATCTGGATAGGAAATTGAACCTTAACTGCATACAAATAAGGAGCAAAATCGCTTTTACAAATAAATACGTACTTATAGAGTATAGACGATTAAAGTTTCTACTACTATTCAAACCAAAAAAAAAAAAAAAAAAACGAGCCCTGTTGGAAGAAAAAAAACTTGCATAGGAAATTGAACTCTGAATTCAAGAATTTATGGAGCACAATCGCGTTTAGGCATGGGTCGTACTTGCAAAATCGAGTACCAGAGCTACCAAGTACGTCCGTCCACCTTCGAGATACTATCTAGTATTTTCTATCTGCATCGAAAATTGATCTATGACTTCATACAAATAAGAAATACAATCGCGTATTCAAAAGCCCTGTTGTAAGTAAAAATACTTGCATAGGAAATTGACCCGATACCTTCTATGAATAAGGAGCATAATCGCGTTTACAATTAATATTTTCACAAACCATTAAAGTAAAAATACTTTCATACGAAATTGTTCCGTAGACTCTAATTGATAAGGAGCATGATCGCATTTGCGAAAACTGACGCGTTTGGGTACCTATGTAGTTGAGTGAGCGAGTAGCCGTATAAAATACTTTGAAGTCTTGCAAGTATTTCGGGTCGGTACCTGGTGTACGTACTTGGAAGCAAAAACCTAGTGCAAAAACCTGGTCGCGTAAATACGTATCTTCCCTAGTTAAATGGTCTAAGTTCTAGAAGAGACAATGCTGCCGTACTTACAATAAGTGCAATAACTCGGATTTTGTGCTTTAAAAAGTTACATAGATATCCGTAATCAGGAAATTTTGCTGATTACGGATATGTATGTAACTTTTTAAAGCCAAAAATCCGAGTTATTGCACTTATTGTAAGTACGGCAGAATGATGAACACAAGCCACTATGACTCTTGAGTGTCTGGAATAATACATAAAACTAGTAGGTATGTACTATTTACGAAACTTCTCATCCTGTACGTAACCGTCATTCGGATAACAGAATGAATTTCCTTTCAAAATCAAATACAAAATCGTTTATTTGAATAAAATGTGGTAGGTATTACTTTTCTAATAAGGTTCCTTGTAGGCTGGCAACCCAACAAATTATTTCCCTCCGAGAAGGAATCAAGGAATATTCCTTTGTTGATATTAATTAGTCATTAGACCAATATTATGAAAGCAATAAAATAAAACTGAAGCCCGAATTTTAAAAATCAGGAAAAAACTGGGCATTCCTGTTATTCTCGTAAATTCAATTATTGTCATAATAATTGCCAGAGTAACAAAAAGTAATTTCATTGGTGGAATTAATTTTAAAAAATCCAGAATAATTCTTTATTTCCTTATTAATCTGTATTTTACAACAGATGCTAAGAAGAAGAACAGCATTTAATTAGTTGGCATATTCAAAAGCATGCAACAAACCAAATAGGTAGGTTGTTTCAAGGTTATTTGAGTTATTTCGTATTAGTCATCTCGTTATGTTAACATATTTATTTATATATGTTATGAAATACGCACTGTAGATTTTTAAAAATAGAACAGTGACATCATAATATTACACAATATTTTGAAAACTGATCGTTAGAAATACAATTTAGTGGGTAAATGAAAAATATTTATGGCAACACTAAATAACGACGTTCTTTCGCGGTGCGTGCGACATGACGCGCCGGTGAATTTTATTATAAATTTGACGTAATTCTTCAGTGCATATCTTGAAAATAAGGTGAACTATTACTAATAGCGTTACATAAACAGTGTTCTAGTGAGTGCATGTGTAAATAACCTGTAATATTGTGCTTGCAGACTTCACAATGGCCGATCAAGTCGACACAATGTCAGATGCGGAGCTGCGAACGAAACTAGCCGAGCATGGGTTCCCTATAATGCCTATTACGGCGTCCACAAGGAAGTTGTTGGTGAAAAAGTTAAAATTAGTATTAGATAACAAAAGCAAACCTAGAACTAGCGTTGATAACAAAGCCGATACAAGGCGGTCGCTCGCACGTTACTCGAGCGGCGAGGAGTCCGATTTGGACATAACTACGAATGCCAAGGAGAAACGTGGCCGCCGGGCCACGACGGGCGGGGCGATGTTGCCGCCCGCAGCTAACAAAACACGACGCCCGCCTCCTAAGAAAGGTTCTCCCGCTAAACGGGAATCCGACAAGGGATCTGAGTCTGACGAAGAAAAGCCCGTAAGGACACGCGAAGAAGTGGAAACAGTGACAACACGCACTATTAAACGCACGTATGCGGCGAACGATCAGGACGACTACGAGACTGGCTCTGATAGCGACGTCGACGGCGACAAAAAGACATCCAGTCCATTCCGAAGCGTTTCTAGGTCTAGCGACTATATCTCGAGCACCTTACCCTCCGTAGATGTTAACATCAGTCCTCCAAAGACATCAGTGTTCTCTCGAGCATCCATCATACCCACTAACTACTCATCTTCCTATTCAACTGGCATGACTTCTTCTGATAATCTCAATTCAATACGCTCACGGTTGGGTTTGACATCTTCATTGGCTGACCGTCCTTCTATGATACCTTCATCTAACTATAGCTCAACCTATGCAACAAGTACTTACCAGCCGTCTACTTCTACTATTGATGAGGTAGAATCTCCATATTTAAGTAACTTTACTAGGCGTCTATCTGCACTCAAGTCAGATCCAAAACCCACATCTTACCTTGACCGGGACACAAACAATGGAAGCACCGTGCTGCCGCGTAGATCCTATATTACTGGGGTGAACCGGTCTGATGTGGTGGACTACAAATCTGCTGCCGACAAGAAATTTTTAAAAAACAATCTTGTGTCCCTTGCTCTGGTTGTGTTAGTTGCACTTTTTTTTTTTTGCTTATTTTTCATGTATATAGTTAAGAAAAACGACATCACGTCAGTGGCGGATGATCAAAACAGTGTCATACCAATCTGTCAGTTAAACATACCAGGCAACAGACCAGGGATTAACTGTGTGCCTAAAGAACAAGTCAGTTATGCTAAAGATCTTCTTAAAGTCATACATCCTGAATTGACACGTAGGATAGCATCATACAAATGTGGCCAACCAGGAGCTCTGCCTTACCTCACTGAGCGAGAAATTATTGACATTGCCAATGCTAAGGCAACATTGGCGAAATTGGCTGTTGATGTCAGCCAATGTCGCACAGATCTGAATAACTTACAAGTTCTTCTGATAAGTAATCCTCGCTGGGGACTCAATGTTGTCCAACTGAAAAGCCTCTACACTAAGGATGTAGAATACTCTCCTATCAGCTCCACAGACATGATCGTCCAACAAAGAACTAAAGGCACTGTTGCTATCACCCTCACAGACCCATCCACACCTCTTTCTTGTCTATTTATCAATACCTTATACTCTGCCGGGTCCAGTCTTATTGTTGTTGTCCTCCTTACTTTACTAGGCTTAGGCCTCCAAAGAGCTTACAAATTTTATATGATGTATCAGAAGAGGAAAAGTGAAGAGATCTACTCTATGGTGGAACAAATTATTGATGTGATATCTCAAGAGACTGAGGATAGTGGAGAACCATACATATCTGTGGACCATGTGAGAGACACACTCATCTCACCGCAAAACAGGGAGAAGATGGCGTCTGTCTGGGACGCCGCTGTGAAGTTCATACAGAGGAATGAGAGCAGAGTGCGCATGGAGGTGCAGTCTGTTGACGGAGAGGACTGTCGCGTCTGGAGATGGATCTCCCCTACCAGCAGCCCAAAGCGCAGCGCCTCATGGCAAGGACAGGCTTTTGAAACCCAGGAAGGTTCCGTCAACAACCTAGTGGTCTCCCCGACACCCTGCCTCAAAATAAGACACATGTTCGACAAAAACGACGACAACTCTTTATTGAGGGTTAAGATTCAGGATGCTATTTTGGAAAAATGTGACACACATTGCAACATCTTGCACATCGACATCGACAGGACGTCGTGCTGCGTGTACGTGAAGTGCGCGTCGCCGCAGGACGCGGGCGTGGTGTACCGCAGCCTGCACGGCTGGTGGTACGAGGGCCGCCTCATCACCGTGAAGTACTTGCGCCTGGAGCGCTACATGCAGAGATTCCCGAACTCGCCGGCCGCGGGCCCGTACCTGTCGCTGGCGCGGCACGCCAGGCGCGGCGCGTGGGGCGACGACTAGACGCCTGACTGCCAGTGCAGCAGCACTTCAGGGATGTTATACTTGTGTGTTACAGAACTTTACCTGTAATCTTCATTTATTTATTGCGAGTAACTTTCAAGGATTGTTGTCTGCAGCTCAAGTTTATTTCGTTTAAATTTTCTGGTCTAGAAACTGATGAATTGATTTGACTATGGCATAGGGTGGATGTAATTGTAATGATTGCATGCGAATTGACTCCAAATTAATTGGCCTTCGTTTTCTTACATTTTCTCATAATAAATGTACTGCATAATAACTTTTCATTTGTATTTTTTGTTTCCATTAACTTCATCTTAGTATTTATAACATTGGTAACATGAAAAGATATGTTATAAAATAGAGTCATGAAATATTTGGTTTGTACGAAGTCTTGCCTGAATATGTCAATGATTGTAATAATATATTGTACCTGTGTTATATTTTATTATTATAAAAAGTATATCCCAAAAATGGGTTGTGTCCCATAACATGTACTAAGCTTAAAATCCTTGTACTTGTCAATTACATTTTTTACGACTGTAGTCACTGATCTGATTATTTTCCTTAAAGTAAGGTGCTGGTATTAACATAAAGCCTTAGGAAGGAAAAATGTTTTTCAATAGTTTAAGCATGTGAAATTTAATCTGCTCTTTTGAATTGTTGTAAATATGTGACATCACAGGTTCAAATGTAATTTCTACCGTTTGATTTAAGTTACAAAGTTATAAGGGCTTATATTTGTTACTGAATTTACTGATGGTTTGAAACAAATTGTTAAATGGTAGTTTTAAGTAGGACATAAGTTTCGTAGGATATATCCGACGCATGCACACATTTGATTTATTTTTCTTATAATTTGTAAGTTTTCAATGCGTGTCAGCACAACGCGAGGAGACATAATGTTTTTTAATTTCATATAAATTGACATTTTTCTTAAGTATTTCTACTAACTTCACTGTTCTTAATATCTAGTTATTTTTATGGATTGATTTTCATTTTTTAATAAATTGATATGTAAATTATTTGTTTTCTTTAACTCTCCCAACATTACAACTGTTTGAAGGCATGAGCCTGACCGTATGGACTACTCACAAGAAAATACAATTGTTACTTGAACTTAATAAACATTTAATAGAAGTATAACATAACTGAATCCATCACATACAATATTCTTTTAAAATTAATACTCCAGGGTCTGCGTGAGTGCCTGATAGCATCGCCACTTGTCGGGCAGGTAGAAGGGCTCGAACACATGCGGGAATGGCGCGTCCCAGCCTGTCACGCGGGAGATGGGAGCCTCCAGGTGCAGGAAGCATTCCTCCTGAAAGAAGAAGTAAATTTGGTGTACTGGAGGTTGCAATAGCCCAAAAGTAAATTCTCCTATAAACGTCATCGGCCGCATTCTAGCTATGAGAATGTACCTACTGATGTGGTCTCGGAAATCACTGCAGCCAGATAACCGTGGCTGGCGTGAATATGTTGACATGTCTAAAATGGCAATTTGTCAGGACGGCCATTTTAAAGGTTTGACCTCTTCTGGTAAATCGGTAAATTAGTTTACCGTATGTGTTTTAGTTGTTTTAAGGGTTATTTTGTACCATCTTTTAGATGATGAAAATAAATAAACGAAATACCCCATAGTTTGCATAATAATAGACTTGTCAAGTCGTTCACCAACGAGTTATCAACTTATTCACCGAGTTGTCAACTTATGCACCAACAGTTATCAACTTATTCACCTTCTGAGTGGGGAATATTAGTATGTAAACAATGTTATTAATGACAAACAGTGAGGACCAATCAAACCACTGATGACGAATATAAATATATTTGTTGATTCGTTGAAGGACTTACTCAAATCAAGCAAAGTTTTTCTAACTGAACAAATATTAAATTGAAAACCACGAACCTATCATTTTCCTAGTGTAAAAGCAATAAATAAAAATATAAATAACTAGTAAATTGTTTTATTGCGCCAAACAACGGAAAAATACTTAGGTAATAAAGAAAGAAAAGAATAAAGAAGGAATAACGTAATAATAATTATTTAAAGTTGACAGACCTGATCAACTTTAAAATATATTCGTTATTATATTGGACCTCAAAAACCTCGTCATCTGGGTTGTCCTCGTCCAAATCCGGATCATAAGATGCAGAAACATCACCGACAGTTTTTATTTTAATATTAGGTCCTTACATATGAAATTAGCGTTTTCAGATCAGAGTGGAGATATTTCAGATCAAAGTGGTCAGTACGAGACCACTTTGATCTGAAATATCTCCTCTTTGGTTAAGAATTCCAAATTCAAATTTATACATTCATTTAGCTGGTACATTTGAGTTTTGAGCGGGGTAAGTGATAAAACTGTATTAATCCACTTGAAGCAAATCGGGAAAATAAAAAAACTTGAACGATGGGTACCTCATGAATTGAGTGAATCGAACTTGCAAACACGCGTCGACTGCTGTGTTACTTTGCTCAACCGACACAATAATGGAGGGATTTTAAATCGAATCATTCATTAACTGTGATGAAAAGTGGATACGGTACGATAATCGGAAGCCCTCGTCGCAATGGCTGAACCCTGGAGAACCAGCCAAATCCTGCCCTAAACGAAAATTGACTCAGAAAAAGTTACTTGTGAGTGTTTGGTGGACTAGCGCCGGTGTCGTTCACTACAGCTTTCTAAAATTTAGCCAAACGATTACGGCAGATATCTATTGTCAGCAACTGCAAACCATGAAGGAAGTACTAGCTGCTAAACAACCGAGATTGGTCAATCGCTCTAGGCCACTGCTGCTTCACGACAACGCAAGACCACACACTGCACAACAAACAACCACTAAGTTAGATGAGCTACAATTGGAATGTCTGCGACATCCACCGTACTCCCCGGACCTTGCTCCAACAGATTACCATTTTTTCCGGAATTTGGACAACTTCTTACAAAATTCAACTCCGATGCGGCAGTCCAAACCACCTTCAAAGAGTTCATTGATTCTCGCCCCCATGGTTTTTTTAGTAAAGGGATCAATGAACTACCTATGAGATGGCAAAAGTGCATAAATAACAACGGTGCATACTTTGATTAATTAAATATATTTTACAAAAAAAAAATTGACTTTATATTCCTCCCGTACAAAACGCCAATTTCATATGTAAGGACCTAATATAAAATTCCTTGAAGGAATCGTCAATGAGGTCAATCATGTCCATCAAATCCTTTTTTTTCTCTGCGCTAATTGGCAAAGCCTCCTTAGAGATTTGGCTCAACTTATAGATATCAATGGTGGTTTTTCCTCTTTTCCTAAAATGGAGGTTTGCGATCCAGGTTTTTCTTAAAATAAATTTTTTCGACGCTGTTTTTGTCATATTGCAGCCATTTAATAGGTTGCCAGAGAAATTTGTCTCCTGAATCATTCAGTTTCTTGACAGTAAAGGGTCCTTTCTTGGATTTTAGTTCGGCAAAATCCAAAAAATCATTTACCGTCGTCACCACGACCTTGAATGGTTTCTGAACTTTGCAAGTCCTCACCAACTGCACGAGAATGCGCTAGCTAGGGACGTGCCTGTGCCACGATATTCTCTTTACTTTTTACGGAAGCATCTCGACAACTCGATTATTTTTTTTAATACAATTTAGGTCTATATGTTGCCAACTAAACCTATTCATTTAATGTCAAAGTTTTTTGTAACCGACACTAGTGATAACTATACATAGTTCATTTAGGGTTCAGAGCTTAGCTGACCGTAACTGGACATCGCAATATATCACAACTTAAACAGAAATATTTCGGTTGGCTATAACTTGACATCTCAATTTGTCAATTAAAAGAGAAAAATTTTAAGTGTATAAGTTGAGATGTCAAATAACAAATAATATTTTGGTTACTGGGGATAAGTTGATATAACCAAATATCAATGTTCGTTCACAAAAACATGTGAATCGTTAATTAGACATGTTGTGTTGTCAAGTAAAACACGTAAAAATGCGAGATGTCAACATAATACCATAGTCGATTGCTCCAAAAGTTATGTATATTATGAGCTATCAATTTTTTTCATATAAATTCCTAATGCATAGAACGTATTAAGCCAATAAAAAAAAAAACATACAAGTCGAGTTGTCAATGTATTCACGCCAGCCACGGATATAACCAACGGCTTTAAGGCCAGGACTCTCGGAAATCTCGGAATCGACCTATTTTTGATTCAACATTAAACAATCAAATATTCTTTGTTTTAATCTGAAAAAAATATATGGCATAGTTTAACTAACATTCTTGATTATTCTATGGTTCAAAACACGATATTTACAACTTCACTCGATCATAAAAAATCGCAAACAAATCGAAAACAGCGAAGTTTTTAATCGTTTTTCAAGTCGCATTTGAAGTAGACTTAACTTTTACTCGCAAAAAATATATGAAAAAATAGGCAATGATGTATAGTAGAACATTCTACGGTTAATTTTTCTCAAAACTGATTTTTATTGTCTTAACAAGATATAATCTAAAAAGGCGGCCTGCGCGCTTCACTTCAGTAGCCCGCCGGGCGTTACCGAGGTAGGACCTGTGTCGCTTTTGCTGGCTCGCCGCGTTCCCGCTAATCGATCGAAATATACGTTATAATATTGTTAGTTAATTTCCGTGTTTGTGTATTAGTTTCAAAATTCAGTCTGTAAATATTGTTTAGGTTCTAGTATTAATAATTAAACGAAATATTAGTTTGTTATAATATAGTTGTAATAATATAGTGATAATTAAGATTAAATTATGGGGAATAAAAACAGAAGAAAGAAAAAAAAACGTTCAGCATTGAACAGCAAAGCTTAAAAAAAAATAAGGTAATTTTGATTATTATTTTTCTACGTATTTATAACTACCCACTTATAAGACGACGCGACAGAATAATATTGTAGTTGTATAGGTTCTCTTGCTTTCGTCACAGTATTACTAGCAGTAGCAGGTCGGTACCATAAATTTACAATTATCGTAATATCTGTAATAGATTTTCAACTTTACTACAACGGAATAAGGTTTATATTCAATTGCAAAATTTGAGTTTTTGAGTTTGTGTTTCTAGTTTTGTGATTGTATAGGTAAAATATTATATTTTTTCGAAGTGAAAACTTCTTTAGCATTATTGTGATTTGAAAATTTTATGAAACGAAAAAGCTACAGTAGAAAAAGCTACAGTAAAAATAAAAAGAGACATAAGATTGGGAGAAAATGAGATAGGAAGCATTATACAGTGTTTTTGTTTTTTATTATTACAAATGACATCACATTTAATCCTATGCTACTAATTTGTGATGATGATGGTGTTGGCGATGGCGATGACGATGGTGATGGCGATGGTGATGGTGATGGTGATGGCGATGATGATGGCGATGGTGATGGCGATGGTGATGGCGATGGTGGTGGCAATGGTGATGGTGATAGCGATGGTGATGGCGATGATGATGATGGTGATGGCGATGGCGATGGTGATGGTGATTGCGATGGTGATGGCGATGGTGATGGCGATGGTGATGGCGATGGTGATGGCGATGGTTATGGCGATGGTGATGGCGATGGCGATGGCGATGATGATGATGGTGATGGAGATGGTGATAGCGATGGTGATAGCGATGGCGATGGCGATGGCGATGGTGATGGTGATGGATGGATGGATTGATGGATGGATGTTCTTTAGCATCGTTGTGATTTGAAAGTTTATGAAACGAAAAAGCGACAGTAAAAAGAGACATGTAAATTCATAAGATTTAACGTGGGAGAAAATGAGATAGGAAGCATTATACAGTGTTTTTGAAGGTTTCACTTCTACCACGTGTGAATTGCACACTTGCTGTTTTTTTATTTAAAAATATGAAATTCGTTGTGAATGAAATAGGAAGAGTTCAATAAAAATACGTATTGTGGTGTTTTTGATTAGTAGATTTAATTAAAAAAACTTATTGACGAATTCAAGCAACCAAAAAAAGTGTTTTACAAAAAAAACAACCGACTCAAAAAAAAAAAACACTACAACGTGAAGAATATATTTTCATTTTTTGACACCGACTTTCGAAACTAAAGTTATTTTTCACTTTGTACTGTTTTTTTTTTGGAAGTCGGTTTTTTTTTTGTAAAAAAGTTTTTATTTTTCACTTTTTAGTTGTACTTACCTACCCCAAACAAATTCATATGTCACTACTTGCTATGTGAATATCAGTAACAAAGCTATAGAACACATCTGCTTTACCCTTTGAAGGGTACAGGCGTGATGTTTGTTGTGTGATTGCGATTACATATGCTATAGCAGCAATCGCGGTTGATTTGCTGGCATTTATTGAAGAGTTCCGTTGTTTGTCTCTGAAAGTCATCATCAGATCCTTACAAAAATAAAAAAAACAGCATGTGTGCAATTCACACGTGGTAGAAATGAAACCTTCAAAAACACTGTATAATGCTTCCTATCTCATTTTCTCCCACGTTAAATCTTATGAATTCATGTCTCTTTTTACTGTCGCTTTTTCGTTTCATAAACTTTCAAATCACAACGATGCTAAAGAACATCCATCCATCCATCCATCCATCCATCCATCCTTCACCATCACCATCACCATCGCCATCGCCATCACCATCACCATCACCATCGCCATCACCATCGCCATCACCATCGCCATCGCCATCACCATCGCCATCGCCATCACCATCGCCATCACCATCATCAACATCGCCATCATCATCGCCTTCACCATCGCCATCACCATCGCCATCAACATCGCATCACCATCATCATCATCACCATCGCCACCACCATTGCCATCACCATCGCCATCGCCATCACCATCATCAACATCACCATCGCCATCACCATCGCCATCACCATCACCATCGCATCACCATCATCATCATCGCCATCACCATCACCACCACCATCGCCATCACCATCGCCATCATCATCATCGCCATCATCATCATCGCCATCATCATCATCGCCATCACCATCACCATCGCCATCACCATCGCCATCGCCATCACCATCATCCTCATCATCATCATCACCACAAATTAGTAGCATAGGATTAAATGTGATGTCATTTGTAATAATAAAAAACAAAAACACTGTATAATGCTTCCTATCTCATTTTCTCCCACGTTAAATCTCATGTCTCTTTTTACTGTTGCTTTTTCGTTTCATAAAATTTTCAAATCACATCACAACGATGCTAAAGAAGTTTTCACTTCAAAAAAAAAATTGCAGATCTGTCTATTTACGATGGAGTTATGCCCCCCCTAACATACATAAAAAAAAAATAGAAATATCCGAATTGAGAACCTCCGCCTTTTTTGAAGTCGGTTAAAAATATAATATTTACAATCACAAAACTAGAAAGAAACTAAAGTAGGATGATGAAATTAAAATACTGTAGACGAGCAGCCCTATATTTCAAGAATAGGGCCGATTCACAATACTATTACTTATAAAAATAACCGTGACAGGGGTCAGCGAGTTCATTCGAACTGCGCTTTCGCGGCATTTGCCACGCGAGGACGGAGGTAACGCTAAATGCCTACTACGCTCGAAGATCCTGGCCTTAAGGGGCTTACATGACCTAAAGCGCGGTCACTGTCGGACTGCATAGAAAAGAAAGAAAAGCGCGATGACAACGCTGGTAATTAATTGCAAAATATGAAGCAATTATTTAATTACAAAAAATCTAATGTTTGGACTAAAAAATTAAAACTTTAGTATTTTAGTATGTTGCTTGTAAAATAATCTGACAAAAAATCAGAATTATTGTATGTATATTAGTATAGTTTTTAGTGTAAAAAGAAAATTGGTTGTATTATGTTTTCAACACACTGTCTACCTAGCAATTTTTATTTTATCCTGAAGAATATCATATATTTTTCTGATTTTGTTTACTGTAGTCGATCATATACTTTTATTGTTTCTAAAACTTGCGTTTTTTGTGTTTACGTCCTGCAAGCCCCATAAGGCCCTAGCCTTACAGGTAACTAGCATCTGACAAGTGTGAGGGCAATAAACCCACAATCGATAACTAGTATAATAACCAGTATAATAGCGCAAGCATATTCCGTTAAGATGGGGTGGTTAACAACTGCAGATAAATTAATAATGTGCAATTCTCAAGGCAAAAACTAACTAAGTGTAGGTACACACGAGCTACACGCGTCGACGGATGCAAACGCCGACGCATGTCGCTCGTTTGTATGCACACTTAGAGCGCCTAACTGCTAGATTGCAGTCTGCCAAGTAGTCTACTGGTCAATTTAAGACAGTGACTCCATCTTTTAGGAAGATCAATATTAATCAGTGAAGGTTCCTAGGTTTATTTCATGATAGTGTTACTTACCTGAATAGTAGCGGCCAGTTCAGCACCAAACCCTGACGTCAGAGGCGCTTCGTGAGCGATCAGACAGCGACCGGTTTTCTTCACGGACTGAAACAAAACAAGACATTGATGTGTTCATTAAAATAATAAAAACCCCTGAGCATTATTTAAGAGGACTAGTAGAGCAAAGTGTCCTTGAGAAACGCATGCACACATATACACAATCGACGCGTACGCCATCTAACGACGACGCCCATCACAATTATGACATACAGCATACGATTTACGATTACGCCCGAGTATTCCAATAGATGACGCGGAAACAAGTAGTTATGACAACAAAATTATTAACCGATTTCTAAAAAGGAGGAGGTTCTCAATTCGGGTTTGTTTATTATTATTTTTTTTATTTATGTTCGGGTCCGATAGACGACCTCCATCATAAATAGACGGATTTGCAAAATTCTTTTTTTGTTCGAAAGAGGTTTGTTTCGAAAGGGTCACATTTAAATTTCGTAAAGATCTGATGATGAGTTTCGGAGACAGACAACGGAACTCTTCAATAAATGCCAGCAAATCAACCGCGATCGCTGCTATCGCATTTGTATGCATTATTCACGCAATCACACAACATAACATCACGCCTGTACCCTTAAAAGTGGTAGGCAGATGTGTTTAATAGCTTCCTGTCGCTGATATTCACATAGCAAGTAGTGTTATATGAATTTGTGTGGGGTAGGTAGGGACAACTGAAAATTGAAAAATAAAAACTGTTTTTACAAAAAAAAAACAACCGACTTCCAAAAAAACCACTACAAAGTGAAAAATAACTTTAATTTCGGAAGTCGGTATCGTTGGTTGTACTTAGCTTTGTAGTGTTTTTTTTTTTGGAAGTCGGCTGTTTTTTTTTATAAAAAAATTTTTAATTTGTTTTTAGTGTGACTTGAAAAAATTAAGGATGTGGATGATTTCGAAATAAAACTGATTCAATCAAATTTAAAACATTTTTATTTAAAAAATATGGAAGTGGTAGTTACTTACGAGTTTTTTTTTACATTTACATTATACCACATGTACAGTCAAGTGCAGAGAAAAGGTACCCCACCAAGACTTAAAGATTATCGCCCGAGCAAGCTCGGGCCCGCGTGTCACGTGAGCCTTGAGCAGCTCCCTCCCCCGCCGCCGCACCCATCTCTGCCCGCGTGCATCCACCGATCCGCCTCAAATAATATTTGCAAGTATTTAATAATTTTATATGGTATTTTATCGGCTTCCTTCTGGCCGAACTGTATAGATACCAAGAATAACTTACAAAAAGACACTGCGTGCGATTAAGATACGAACCTGCTTCACCAGGCGCCAGCCGATCAACTAGACCGTGCCTTATACCACTAGGCTATTGGCTCAGTTATCAACCTCAACGAAAATTTGAATAGCATTACTCCTTTTATCGAACAAGGTTATTAACGGTCTAATCTTCTAGATATTAAGGTTTAAATTTCAACTTCCGTGTTATATTATTTTAATACTAGCACCTTACCGTCTTGTTTTACAAAATGCAATACGCAACTCCTCAATTAACTAAAACATAAGGTTGAAATTAGCATAGATTTCTTGTTTGGTTGAATAGAATGTGTTGATTCCGATTGTTGCACTACCCTCATTTTACTTCAGAAACTTAACTGACGTATGAACTGCGAGTTAAGGTTGAATTTAGTATACTTCTTCGCCTTATTTACTAAACTGTGATTGAGGGTATTTTTACTTTTTAAATGGTTTCATTTTCGTGCCGATTCGCTTGTGTCTAATTATCTTCATCGTAATATTATCCAATTTATTATGTTTTTGGCCAGTTGATTTTATTAATCGATGGTATGGTTCGATTAACAACTTTATTGAAGGCTAAAATTGTTGTTCTGTGGGAAAAGGAACAAAACAAAGTAAATATCACGAGATATGATCATAACGGTAAGATTTACGTTATCCTTACACATATACCTATTTATTGTTGCAATCATATTGCATTATTACTTACAAGTTGGATTTTTTTAAATGTATTTATAATATTATTATTTTCATTACAGAGAAAAACAGTTCGTAGATGGATACAAAGGTATCAAACGACGGGTGATGTGAAATGTGATCACCAAGGCCCTCGCCCGATTGCTTACACTAATGAATCGAAGCGACAACGTAATATGTATTGTGAAAGTTCACTCAGTGGCACCCTTCAAAACTACGCGTTCAAATGCTGACTTCAAGAAGTGTTAGACAGTGACGGCCTTCCTATCCGTTATGAATAGGCAACTCGGCAGATTGACTGTGTAACTTATTTGATAAAATTGCATTGGAACATTTATATGAGCAAGTGTTAATAATTCCCAATATCATTCCATAATCAGTGGGATCATTATCTCGTAGTTAATCAAAAATAAACAACCTTTATTATTATCAATCCAGTTACTCTTGTTTACAAGTAGTCTGTTAACGATTCATATCTGACCTCACATATTTTTCTAATATTGTGTTAAATAAGGCTAATCAGAAAATGTGATAAAAGAGAAAGATATATATTGCTATACTGTTATAGTTTAGCATGTTGGTTCTTCCTCTGTAATTCACAGGCACAAATGACAACATTTCATTTTCAACCAAGCTTTTTTTCCGATAAGGTCATACAGAGTATAAAAAATGTATGTTTTCACAACTTTAAATAAATAAATATTACTGTAGTTATGTTTCTAGAAATATCTATAAACGAACCGTTATCTGTTAAACGTTCTAAGACAAAATAAGGTATCTATTTTGTGTTTAGTTAATATTGTAAGTAAACAACCCCAATTTAACATAGACAGGAATCTGTATATTCAACCAGGAAGTGGATTCCATAAAGTCCTAGAAATGTAATTAGAAAAATAAATGAATATTGTTTATGCAAAATGCCTAACTTTTATTACAAACCTCCATTTGATTTCTTAATAATAATAAACAAAAATCACCTACTAAAGAAACTAAAAATAAATAATAAAGGTAAATAAATAAAATAAAAAAAAACCCTTCTCATGCGCGGATTTGAACTCGAGACCATCACATTGCTAAGCCGCAGTGTATACCACTAGACCAACACGCCATTTGCGTTACATTACAAAAAACTTAAATAGGTTCGATGTCCTTACCAAGGGGGTAACTATCACTGTGAAGCGGACTGTACCTACTTTTAAGCTATTTTTCTGGTTAACATTATACCTACCACATTTAGTTTTAAATGCTTTTTTTTCAGGTTTACGATTACACGTTTATACAGTATGTTAAATAACAGAGGGCGTTCCCTTAAACTCGTTAATATATATCATTAATAGATTAAAATAAAAATATCAGCATAGAAAAATAAGCATAAAATAATCCGAATTAAAAAAAATAATTAATTGTCAATAAATTCGAAACCTCCTGTTTAAAATCAAAATAGTAGCGCGGAATAGTATTCGTAGTAGTAATGCCCAAACGCAATGCGCACGATGCTGGCCGAGCGTTTCCGAGAGTTCACGAAGCCGAGTGAGACGGCCGCCCCGCCCCGCCCGCACCCGCGCCCGTCATTCATAAATAAATTCCGACATTGCTGTCCTTCAAGTACGCGTGTACAGAGTGTTTCTTTAACGTATCAATTTACGATTTTTAGTGAATATTTTAATATAAAAAAAATAAAAACATTTTATTTTCGAATGGTAATATTTTTTTTAGCATGTATGGATGCTATACTATTGCGGGTTAACGGGAACGCCCTCTGTTAGTTAACATACTGTATTACACCATGCATCATGATCATGTTATAAAATTATTTTTGTTCCTAAAATTTACTAAAATCTAAGAAACGTGTAGACGTAACAACAAATGCCAAACATTTGTTGTGAATAATTTTCTTCATAATTTTTACGTTCTTCTTTGTCGTTATCTTCATTTTTGCCATCGCTTTTCTCTTTATTTTCGTTTTTATCTTCATTTTCGTTTAAAAAACTATTCCGGTCCGTCTACAGGAATGGAGAGTGAAAGAAAATTATAATGGAAGGTTTTAAACAATATTTGCCTACCCACTATATTTGGATATCTGACTGTGACTCAAGCAAAAAAAGAGCCGACTAATTTTCAGTAAAAATCAAAGTGATAAGGACTATGGCCAGTCATATTGAAAGCCTGATATGCCTAGAAGTACTAGATAAAATGAAAGATGATTTCATGAAAAAATTAAAAAAATATTGATGAAGAGCGAGCAATGATTGAAAGAAAAACTATTTTACAAAGTGCTAATGGAGAATGGCTTGAGATGAGAAGATCTTTATTGACTGCATCCAATTTCGGTAGGGTTATAAAAAAGCGCTAATACACCTTGTGCTAATTTAGTAAAATATATACTTTACCGAAAAAAAATTGATCACGTCGAATCCATAAGCCATGACCAACAAAATGAAAAAACCGGCCTCGCACAATTGGCTGTACAAGAACACAGTCATAATCATTAGAACCTGTGGTTTATTTATAGACCAAGAACTATGTTTCTTGGGTGCATCGCCTGATAGATTAACTGGAGAAGATACTGTGGTTGAAGTGAAGTGTCCTTTGACAGCCAATAAAATGGGCCTTGCAGCAGCAATTGAAAAGAAAAAGGTAAACTTCTGGCAAAAAACAAAAACAGGTGAACTAGTCAACAACAAAAAACATGCTTGGTATTTATTACCAAGCACAAGGCTTTTCACATGACTGGCCATAGTCCTTATCACTTTGTTTTTTTACTGAAAATTAGCCGTCTCTCTTTTTTGTGTACCTTTTACTGAGGATTTTTTGTTTATGTTTTCTTTCTTTCCACGTCTTCTGTTTACCTCTTGGGCTTTTATTGGCCATTTTCTTATATAGCTTTGACATTGCATTTTCTTCATTGAACGACACTGCTGAAGCAATGCATCGCGTCTGATATGAATTTTTCAAGGAAAAGTTAACTCTCTTCCCTCCTACGTATTTCGTAATGATGCTTCGTTCCACCACGTTGCTGTCTACGTCATGAAGTAAACTTCGAGCAATACCTTGAATCATAATACAGATTCTCTGCCACAGAGAACTTAACATAAAATCATTTGGAATATCATTTTCCTCCAGATTTAATCGTAAGTAACGATATGTTTGAGGAAAAACTTACTTCTATATTGTAATTTAACCCTTCTGTTTCTTGGTTTTCAGTCTGGATATCATATTGACTTACAGGAGCACTATCCACCTAAAATCCCATTAATCCATTATTCAATTTTAAAACCAATTCTTTTTTAAAATTCAACGTGTTTGTGGCAAGGTGATGTTGCCCTGCAACGGCTGCAACGTGCGGCTGATATTATGAATATTACCTGTATACTAAAGATTTCTTCTAGTACACGTTTAGATGAATATGTACTTTTATCAATAACTTCACAATCGTGATCTTCCTGTGGTACCACTGTTTCCAATCTATAAAAAAATACCATCACATATCATCACTTATCATCTATCGCTTTCCATCAGGCGTGATCGAGGTCAAAAGCGGGCCGCCCATTCAGCAATAATAAAATGAAAAAAATAGAAGATTTTAAATTACGTTTTTAATTATTTTAAATTAAGTTAAAAGGAGGCTCAATAATTTAAAAAAGTGCATCATTAGAAGCGCAAAAAGTTTTTAGAGGCTCATTAATTTCAAAAAGTGTCCATCATTAGCAGGTCAATAAGTTTTGAAAGGATAGGTTAAATATTTACTTTTAATAAATCAATTCAATTTCCTCACATAACTTTTTTCTCCAAGTGAATTCAGACATGCTGTCTTAGGATTAATTAAGCAAACTACTCCATGAGGGCAATAAAGATCAACATAGTTCATAATGCTGCAATTAACTTTGTGTCTGGGTACGGTCTACCCATTCTCCTTTGTCAAGTAAGTAAGGCCTTTTACACATTATGCCGTGTCTGCGGCAGCGCCGCCGCGCACCGCCCGCCACGGTATTTTTATCTATACAGTATTCTATCTTCATAAAAACGGTCGGAACGCGAATCATACCTACGCGCCTCGATTTCGGTTTACACTCGGTTAACAATAACAAACAGTCTCGAATGCTCCGCACTCCGCAGTGACGAGTGGACGCCGGACGGTGTGACGGTTTCGTAAGCAGTAAACGTGCAATTTGTGACAAATATTAATTGAAATAAGTACAAGTACTTACTTAATATGGCAAAGAGACTATATTGTGCTGTTTTTGTTTTTGGTTGTTTGAATTCGTCAATATGTTTTTTTTATTAAATCTATTGATCAAAAAGACCATGTATTTTTATTGAACTCTTTCTATTCCATTCACAACGTGTTTCTATTTTATAAATAAAAAGTCTTTAAAAAAAAAAAAAACTACGGACTTCAAAAAAAAAACAACACAAAGTAATTAACTTTAATTTTGGAAGTCGGTGTCGTTGGATCTGCATTTTCGTTTTTTGACACCGACTTCCGAAATAAAAGTTATTTTTCACTTTGTAGTGTTTTTTTTGGAAGTCGGTTGTTTTTTTTTTTAAAAAAAGTTTTTATTTTTCACTTTTTAGTTGTACCTACCTACCCCGCCTAAATTCATATAACACTAATTGCTATGTTAATATCAGTGACAGGAAGCTATTGAACACATCTGCCTACCCCTTTAAAGGGTATAGGCGTGATGTTATGTTGTGTGATTGCGTAAACTGGCATTTATTGAAGAGTTCCGTTGTCTGTCTCCGAAACTCATCATCAGATCTTTACGAAATTTAAATGGGACCATTTCGGAATAAACCTCTTTTGAACAAAAAAAGAATTTTGCAAGTCCATCTACCTACATATTTTTATGACGGAGTTATGTCCGAACATACATAAAAAAAAATAGAAACATCCGAATTGACAACCTCCTCATTTTTAGAAGTCGGTTAAAAAAAAATATTTACCTATAGGTACAGTCACAAAACTAGAAAGAAACTCTCAAGTAGGTTGATGAAATTAAAATACTGTAGGCGGGAGGGGTTATCGCGTGTTTACGTACCGCGCGACTGTAGTACATTATAAAAAAAAAAATATATAATACAGCGGCGCCGCCGCCGCCGCGGTGCCGCCGTATTGGTTGCCCTTGGATTTGCATGAACCCTTGCACACGGCGCGGCGGCGCCGCGGCGGCGGCAGCATGATTCGGCGGCGAGTATTGCTACGGTTTTATCAAAACTCGTCGCCGCCGCCGCGGCGCCGTGTGTTCATACAAATCCAAGGGTGACTGATGCAGCGGCGGCGCCGCGGCAGTGGCGGTGCCGCTGCAGCTGCGGCATAATGTGTAAACAGCCTCAAAGATAGGTACCTAACATTCATACATAATATTATGAATCTATTTATTATAATAAACGAAATCAATAGGTAATAATAAAAACCAAAATCTTGCTTGTGATAATTTTCATCGCAATTTTTAGATGAATTTGTTATTTCGTTATGCCCAATATCAATAAGTCGCGAAAAACATTAGGTGCTTTTAGTTTTTTTTAATTGTAGTTTCGCATTAGAAATAACTTCCGTGCGATGCTTCCGTGTTGATATTTACGACTGTCTTTCGCCTGTGAAAGATAATTACATTGTAGACGTTTTAATTATTATTTATAAAAAAATAATAAATACATAATATATATAAATTCAAAATACATTTAAAAAGAAAACTTCGGTTAGAGAATCCCTGGGAATCGAACCCGGGGACTCTTGAATACAAATCTACACTTCGGCCTCATATGCTAACGTAACAGTTGCGAATGTAGTCGAAAAAGTTGATCTTATGCGTATATGCGTCATGACTGCACTATCTTAGACGTTTCTAATTCATAGTTTTATTGTTAAAAAAATAAATATTCAATAATAATAAAATGATCTTATTTTTTAATTTCGTATATATATATATAATATGTTCAGCGTTTTATATGAACGTTTTGTAGTCCGAACGGAATTTTTCACTTCATATTTACAATAAATGATAATTGATAACAAGGTTACGCTATTTTAACTTCAAAGTATTTTATATTTACACGAAATAAAAATATTTACGCAAAGAAGATTATGCAAATAATAATAAACAATGAATTTACAAATAAAACTACAAAAACATAATAATCTTGGCGGAAATATTGCGGCGAAAAGAGCGACACGTCCGTATAGCATCAGGCCTCGGCCGGCAGTGTCGCTACACAGCGTTTACGCACACATGCGCACGTATTTTGTTCGAAAATATGAATATGCGATTTACAAAGAATCTATTGTTTGGACAAAAAAATTAAAACACTAGTATTTTAGTATGTTGCTTGTAGAATAATCTGACAAAAAATCAGAATGATTGTATGTATTTTAGTATGGATTTTATTGTAAAAAGAAAATTTTTAGAGGTATCTTCATGATTTTTTTCTATCGTATCAAATTAGTTGTATTATGTTTTCACCACACTATCTATCTAGCATATATCCTGAAGAATATCATATATTTTTCTTATTTTTTTTACTGTAGTCTATCATATACTTTTATTGTTTCGAAAACTTGCGTTTAGGTCTTGTAAGCCCCTTAAGGACTTGTATCCTTGATATTTGATACAAGCATGTAGGGGAAATAACACCTTGATATTTTTTTACTATTACAGCAATTAACCCCCTGGCTGCTATTTGAGATTGAAAATGCCAAAAATAATATTATAATAACAAGTGTTTTAAAAGAATGACATTAAAAAAATACCAACTTTTAATTGAATATAACATGCCCGAACATATTTTAACTATACTACTACTTTTTTTTATACTATATTTTATATTACAACATACATAGATCTACAATGAACTGTAGACTTTCATTGTAATAGTAAATAATGCTCAAGATGTTATTTCCCGTGAAATTTTTTTCTGGCGGCCACTTTAATTTTTGGGTATAAAATGTTCGACACTTGAATGATGTCCATTGAATTTGGGAAATAATAAGGTGGTGTTTATAAAGCACTTGTAATAGCCACTAATGTAAGTGGCTATTACAGGTCCTCATCCCAGGGGCAGTATAGACTGCAGGTCGATAACGTCACACTTGACTGCCAGCTTCTCGTCAGCCATCTGTGCTACTTCTAATAACACGTGGGATCTGTGAGCCCCGGCCTATTATAAACATTAAACTACTCACACCACAAACAGTATCCTCATACCAAGGTACGCCAAGCTTTTGTTCTGCCATATGTGCTACTTCTAACAACACGTGGCTCTGTGTACCCAAGCATATTATAAACGTTAGACTACTTACGTTCCAAACAGTATTCAATTCAATTCAATTCATTTATTCACTAACAATTTTTACATTGTGTCTGAATGTCTGGTATAACTAAATATATAAGAATATCATGCATGCAATTCATAATTAAATCAAGTATCCTCATCCCAGCGCTTTATGGACACCTAGCTTCTGTTCTGCCATCTGTGCTAGTTCTAACAACACGTGACTCAGTGTGCCCCAGCCTATTATAAACGTTAGACTACTTACGTTACAAACAGTATCCTCATCCCAGCGCTTTATGGACACCTAGCTTTCGTTCTGCCATCTGTGCTAGTTCTAACAACACGTGGCTCTGTGTACACAAGCCTATTATAAAGTTGGACTACTTACGTTACAAACAGTATCCTCATCCCAGCGCTTTATGGACATCTAGCTTCTCGTCAGCCATCTGTGCAACTTCTAACAACACGTGATTCTGTGAGCCCCGGCCTATTATAAACATTAGACTACTCACATTACAAACAGTATCCTCATCTCAGGGCAGTGTGAACGCGTAGGTAGCTTCTGTTCTGCAATCTGTGCTATTTCTAACAACACGTGACCTATTTGCCAAAGCTCATCATAAACGTAAGATTACTCACATTACAAACAGTATCCTCGTCCCAGGGCAGGATGGACTGTAGGTCGATGACGTCACACTTGACTCCCAGCTGGTCTTCAGCCATTTGTGCTACTTCTAATAATACGTGAATTTGTGTCCCCCAGCCGATTAGTGTTGCTGCGTCACCTATAGATAAGGGATTTGTGAGTAGAGTTTAGCGCGACAAGGTTCTCTTGGCACGTAGCCAAACTCAGAACTAAGCCGCTAACTTGTTTCTTCAATACATTTTACAAAACAAATGTTTAACAACAACGCCTCTTGTCATTGTCATTTAAGCGTTATAAGATCTTTGACGCACTGAACTGATCACTGATCTTTCCATATTTATATATACTTTATTGTACACCACAAAATATACTATGGGCGGCCTTATCGCTTTCTGCGATCTCTTCCAGGCAACCTATTCCCAGGTCTGATCCACCTTTATAAAATGGGCTTTGATCTGTCAAAACGATCCAACCCCAATCTTTTGATAATTCAGTGAATAACCACAAAGTAATCCAATATTAAAAATGTGCTTTATTACAACCCGCCAGACAAAACTGTTAAGAATAGATTTAAAATGAATGAGCATTAACTATCCGAAATCAATGAAATGTGAGTTGGTACGTTTCGGATATTTTTGTGTACCCTAATAACTAACTGGTTATTGTACAGACCTCAGCACATCAAGCTATTACAATCTGTCAAATTTCTTTAATAGATTTTCAACTTTATCGCTAAAGCATAAGGTTCAAAGGTGATTGGGAAAATTTGACATTTTCGGGTAGCTTGATGTGCTGGCGTCTGTACCTTAGCTTTAAGCATCAGGATATGAATATGATCTAAGCTTCAAATATCTACCTTCTCTCAAAACCTGTGCCTTCCCTAGCGGTAAGGTATAGTCTTCGATAGGCACCTCCTCACTAGCTGAACGATACAGGATCTTAGGCTCCAGGAACAGACAGGGATCCCTCTCCCTGATGCACGACAGAAGTAAGCCTTTGGCTGTGATCGGACCGCGAGGTACTACTACCTAAAAACATTAATTAAATGGATGTGATCTAGATATTTTCATGTCATTTTTTTTTGTACAATTTTTTTAAGGAAAACGTCGCATCATGAAGAACCTATATTAATTCAAGCTCCTTATAGATTGCATTAATATAGAAGGTACGTAAAACGGATTTTTATGAATGCTAAGCAGAGCTTCCATTAGGACATGATCTGGCCGGGTCAGCGGGATTGTCCGAAAGGGTTACCGCTGGCCCGTAACATAAAGGGCTAAGGAAGGAACACGGGTGGGTTTTGGTCAGTAAGAGTCTGGCACTCCCTTCCGCTCCACCCAGAGCGGGAGGACCCCTCCCACTCTGGGTGGAGATTTGATGATTTCCCATCCTGAAAAAAAAAGGACATGATCTGCCCTAGTGGAAACCGCTAATCGATTTCACTCACGTGTTTCTCGCTGCAGATTTAATTATTACAAGTAAAGGGGGAGACACCCTCAAAGGTGTCTTCAGAATATTCCCGAGATATAATTGACAAGACATCAACTGTTTTGACTCATTTTTCAAAACAGACACCCCTCCCCCAATCCCCGCCTTCCCTTGGCAACAGATTCATCCTAACAATCTACAGAAAGTCGTATCCTATTCTTAAATTATCTATTGGCTCCATGGAAGAAGTAACAATAGTCTCACCCGCAGGCCGGGCACGTGCGCGAAGAAGGCCTCCGGGCTCTGCGAGTGGTAGAGGCCGCCGTGACCCACCGCGCTGCACGGCGTGCGGATGGTCAGCGCGCCGCAGTCGAACTGCCCGCCCGAGCGGTACCGCGCCTTCGCTGCTTCGTTTATTATCTGGAAGTTCAGAAGATTTATTATAGACAAAAGAAGAAGAGGTACACACCTATAGTACAGACGCCAGCACATCGACCTACCCGAAACTGTCAAATTTTCCCAATCAATTTTGAACCTTATGCTGTAGCAATAAAGTTGAAAATTTATTAAAGAAATTTGACAGATTGTAGTAGGTTGATGTGCCTCTAAATTTCGCCAGTTGTTTTTTAAGTCCCATGTAATAGGGTGCGAACCTATGCCATCAACCTGGCACGAATACAGACTCCAGTCTGCTACTGAAAAATTCATAATAGAAAAACGCAATAACCCTTTGCCTGACCTGGAAATCAAACCTAGGGCCTCATGCCTCATGTTCAGCAGTAGCACTTACGACCACTAGACCGACAAAGCAGTCAATTATTCAGAAGAATTATTATTATAGTCAACTGGCTTTTGCTCGCCGTTTCGTTTGGGTCGGAAATGTTCATACGGGAACGTAGCCATGACAGTTAGGGCTTGGTGGTAGGTACTGTAAAAAGCATAATTTATGACACTTTAAGTGTGTTAATTTAAAGGAACGTTCAAAACAAAAATATTGTTTGAGGTACCTTTAAGGGGACTACAGGACCTAAACACAAAAAACGCAAGTTTTATAATGTCTAAAAGTATATGATCGACTACAGTAAACAAAGTCAGAAAAATACATGATATTCTTCAGGATAATTGTGCTAGTTAGATAGTGTATTGGTAACTTAATACAACTAATTTGATACCTACGATAGAAAAAAATCATGAAGAGGTATCTAGGTAGGGTAGGTAGGGGTAGGGGGTGGGTAGGTGGAGGTAGTTTTTTGAGGTATCTAAAAACTTTCTTTTTACAATAAAAACCATACAATCATTCAGATTTTTTTGTCAGATTATTCTACAAGCAACATAGTAAAGCACTAGTGTTTTAATTTTTTAGACCAAACTATAGATTTTTGTAAATAGATAATTGCTTCATATTTTGCAACTTATACCAGCGTTGTGTCATCGCGCTTCTCTTTTTCTTTTCTATGCAGTCCGACAGTGACCGGGCTTTACTCTTTAGGTAATGTAGTCCCCTTAAGTTTTCTCCATTTTATACTATATATGCCTCAACTATCAACAGAAATAGGTATTTTGTTTTGAATGATATTCTTACACAAACAACATTGTATTATGTTTCCTTTCTAAGTAAATGAATAAAGGGTTTTATCAATCATGGAATAGAATAGAATACTCTTTTTATGTCTCTTTATGTGTGTTCAAGCTGTTCTCTTATTATGTTATTGCAAACAAAGTTGTTTACACACAGTAAACTATGACGTCAAAGTGTAAAAGAACAGTAGTTAGTCATGTCCTACTACTATTGCAATCACTTCAACATGGGCACATGTTGTTCACATGATGTATATGTCATGGACCAAGTGATTATTAGGACATTATAAAAAATGTCCGGGCATTATGAAAAATGCCCAATATGAGAAGGCAGTGTGATAACAACTATTGAAATAATCAAATCGACCAGGCATTTTTATAATGCTAGTCACCTATGGGGCAGAACAATTAAAACCAGGTTTAATTACTGTAATTTTTATTTCAAACGTAGAATCAATATTTAAAACCAAACAATCGAGTACATGCAATGTACCTGTGTATTATCAGATTGCCCAAAGACCACATGGCAATATTTATAATGTCGAGGCAATGTGATAAATAAGAAGCTCAAATTATAATTACATATTTATTTCGCCCTAAGTAGCTTGTAGCTTGTTGTTGCTTGTAGCTTGCTTGCTTGCTATTCATAATGCGCGGGCATTGTGAAAAATGCCCGTATTTATTACTTGGTCCATAACATATACAAGCACTCACTTGTTTTCGTCAACAGTTACAAGTAAATACATGAAATCGTGTGATAATTCTTTGTGAGTACTGTATGGTTGAATAAACTAGCGACCCGCCCCAACTGCGCGCGGGTGAATTAATAATTGTACCTATTCTATGAAATTCTCTGAATATAAGTACTAGTTTTCATGCAGCTAGCTAAAAATAATGGAGAAGAGCTTATTTTGTAGTTCTGCTTACACCCTTGAGAGTTTATGTAGGTATGTGTAATGTACTACTATAAAATCTGATGACTGTTTTCAGTTACAAGATGTATTATATTATTACAAGGTGTACAGTAGCAGAACCAGCCAAATAATTTTCAAGTATTTCAAATCGTTTCTGTCAGTGTCACAAACCTGATCAAAAGCTGGGAATATGTAGTCAGCAAACTGTATCTCTGCTATAGCGGTGGCGCCGGCTGTGGCCAGTCCTATGCCGAATCCGGCTATTCCTTGCTCACATAGAGGAGTGTTGAAGACTCTGTCTTTACCGTACTTATCCTGGAAAAAAACAGAACAACTTTTGTTAAATATGTCACACTAATATTATAAAGCGAAAGTTTGTGAGTGTATTTGTATGTTTGTTACTTCTTCACGCACAAACGGCTGAACAGATTTGGATGAAATTTGGCACACAGATCCCCTAGGTATAGTACAACAGTTGCATAGTTTTGATTCCTTTATTTAAGATGTAAATAACCATTCCTCACCTGTAATCCTAGTGCACATCTGAACACTCCTCCAAAGGCCACGTCTTCACCGAATAGCACGGCTGTCGGGTCAGACTTGAGTGTAAGGTCCATCGCATTGTTGATGGCCTGCATCATGTTCATCTTGGTGGTCTCTCCTGAAATATGGTCAAATAAATCAACATATGTTTTTTTTTTGACATACAGATACAAGGTAGGAGTTTTTTTTTTTTTTAATTGGTTAACATCTTGATTATTTATAATAATAGTGTTGATAATAAGTCAAGTGTGTGTGTGTCAAGTTTTCAGGGTAGACAATAAACTAAATGAATGAATGAACAGTACATTTTATCATTTTCACTTCTATCGCAGTACATACATAATATTTTTTGCCACCTTACTGCAATATAATAAAATGTTTGCATGTAGAAAGATATGAGTGTGCTATACTTAAGGGTCTTTAAATTTTTTATAGCATTATGATATTGATTTTTAGTGGGTTATAAAGCAATGTCAATACATTGCTAATACTGATTTCAATCACTGCTATCATTTTATGTTGTAGCGGTATCTACAAGGCCACATGCCAACAATGCGTCACCTGACGTCACGCAAAATCCTGCATCTCGCAAGCAGAGTTTACCACACAACATGCATGGATACAACAGCCCAGAATCATCGGCCAGTTGCCGGCCAGACACAACACCCATCTGGTCGGAGGATGCTCCCTTTTCTATAGAGTATGAGTGAATATAATGTTTATCTTGTTGCTATAAAATTGTAATAATAACACTAACTGTAGAATGAGAGTAATTTATTTAAAATGCAGTTCATAAAAATATTATTATCACCAGCCAGACCCAGAAGGGATTTCATTTCACTTTTTCAAATATAAATAACTTGTGGATGTTTTTCTTCTTAGCATGTTGATGGCAATCTATTATAGTCAGCCCAGAATTTGGCTACGAGCTTGGCACTTCAGTATTGTCCTTCAGCTCCAGTAGTGTGCAGACAACAGGACACGCTTGATACAATACTAAGTGTCCCTTGTTTGTGGGTTCAGAGCCACATTTACACTCCAGTGCTGAGTAATCTGCGAGTCTCCAGCTGAGCAGGTTTCTCAAGGTACAATGTTTCTATTGATACTTTGATAGTTACTTACTGTCAACTTTTGTAAATTTACTGGGTAATGATGCCTACTTTTTGTATTAAATTATTGTATATGAATGATACTTTACCTTCCACGGGTTTCTCATTGTCGGGATAGTAAATAAAATGAGAAGAAAGTCTCTTTGTACAATCATTCACATTTTTAACTAATTTCACCAACAAACCGCTCTTTTTCGTCACTAAACTGGCCATTTTAACTTATATGGCGACGTGCGTAGTGCCCCCAGTTGAAACGATTATTACATTAAGTAATACATCTTATCTACAATTGTAATTAGTTGAGCTTTGATTAAAATTCATTGATAAGAGGTCGAATGACGAAAGGCGAAACATAGTTTTTTTCATTACAACTTGACGTTGGTGATCGAAGATAATGTTTTTGTTACGTGTATTTCTTTCCATTTTGAACCTAATTAGTAGCAATTAAGGGACAAATATGGGGAATAAAGTATTTAAATAATTGATAACATAACCTAACTCTTTGACAGTTGTTGTCGTTGTCACTGTCACAATTTTACAGAGGTCAGTGCTGTCACATGATACAAGTCCAGTCAAGTCACGCAATTAACCCTGCGTTCCGAGTTGGGAAATAATCGATTTGAGCGTACTTAAACCCGTACCGAATTAGCGTGAGCGCGATAACGTTGTCCCGTGAATCGTCATAGATGACGTCATGACATGCGCCATCTTGCGATAACGCCGACCATGCTTTGGAATAATATCACCGTGAGCGCTGTCAAAAATGACAATGTGTGTGTGAGGATGTGTCAATGTGTGTTTTGTTTTGAGTTGTATCATATCTTTAAATTAAACTAACGTGGCATTTTGATGTGAAACATCTATAGCTGCACGTAAAACAAATTTCTGGCGTGGCGACGCGTCGCCACGCTATATGATGGTGTATATTATACAGTCACAGTCTTGTGTACTGTGTGGCGACGCGTCGCCATGCGCAATCGACTGCGATGTCGATGTTTCACATCTGCCAGGCGTCCCGTGACGGCTCACTTTTTTCGAAATTATGCTTCTGGCTGACAGTCACCACCTCACCAAAGAAGAAGAACTGAAGAAGAAATGTGGTGTTTATACAAAGAAATACTGTAAAAAAAAGTGAGCCGTCACATTGAGTAAGCACTGTGAGCGCATTCACGAGCGTTCCGAATTGTTGACAGGTCTCAGCTCTCAGCTGTCCTAAACATAGGTAATATCTAAATCGGAACGCATGTGAGATGATGCGAGCGCTGTGAGCGATTATAGCTAATTCGGAATGCGGCCTAAGTCAAATTAAATGGACGCGTTCGTATTGTGCACTTAGTCTTATTTTCAAGCTGTTTATTTTATGGATTTTATTGGCATTTGATAAACTCCATCGTTATCACCGTAGTTAAATGAGCTGAAAAATTACAAATATAATTATGATTAAAATATTTAAATGATTCGTCATCCATTTGGCGTAAATGCGAGATTATTGTTAAATTCAAGGTAGGTAGGTAACATGAAGTTACAATCTTGTAGACAGTTTAATTAACCCGTACTATTACTATCTCTACTAACTATGGTTTACAGGCAACACCAACACGACGTTCATGGAGTATTAACTACAGACTGTTGCACCCCGTATTATTATTATACTCTTTGGTTGCACCCATATATCAGGTGTTGCAAATTTAGTAGTTTTACTCCAGATTTATGCTGCTGGTATTCAGCTGCATCCGGTTAGACTGGAGGTCGACCCCAACATAGTTGGGGAAAGAGTAAGTAGATGATGACACCCGATTTATGCAGGTAGAGATAATTACTGAAGTAATCATTTTTGTTTAGACCTTCTTTTATTTATTGGGAAATGGGATTGCACACGACCTCCATCTCGCGTGGTGGAAAGCGATGGATGAAGTGTACGATGGAACGATCGGGCCCAGAAGATGCTTGTTCTCGCGGCCTGGTGCCTGCCATTTTGAAAGCTGACGGGTTAAACACAGACGCTGTTAGAGAGAGTTTCATGCTTTGGCCGTGCGCATAATAAAAATGGAGGAGAAGTGCTGAGTACGACTGGTCGGGATATCAATGAAGTGCGCATGGGACCTTGTACGTCTGTTAGTCCGGTAGTGAAAGGGAGTTGTCATCTACGTACCCGATAGCACCAACCAAGCTGTAGCAATTCGTTGATATCTGGCAGACATAGAGTCGCAGAAAGATCAGACCACTGAGGAACACACCAACGGCCTCAATAGCCATATGATCCGATGAGATACCATAATATTTAACCACTCTGATTGCTCACTCAGGAAGTCGGAAATCCAGTTGCAAAAGTCAGCAAGGATGCCGAATGTGGGAAAGTTTACCCACCAGTCTAGCATGCCAGACTCTGTCCTTTGAAACATGTTCGATAAATGTTAAATGATTTTATTTTGTAAGTAGGTTTACACAAAACACTTTTACACGTCAATCATATTTTTTAAACTAGATGAGGTCGGCGTTTCCTATCTGACTACTCTGAGAAGAAAGGCTGAAACAAACTCAGAGGTCAAGTCTCTATTAAAGTCCAGATATAATCTTGGTCAGGTTATATGAAGACCATGTAGGTCGATGTCTGAGATGGTCTTTTGAGGAAAGAACCACACAGATTGAGAGGACCTGTCCAGTCAGTGCACGCATTTGTCAGAAATCATGCAGCTCAACTCAAGACTTAAGGAGCTCAACGATTCGACGAACAATACCAAAGAAAGGACATTTGGGTAGGCCACATAAATTACTCAAACTGTCAGACCATGGAGAGAATAATAAAAAAATATAAAATGAATAAAATAAATGACCCACATCGTCTTCACATTCACAATAATTAAAATAATCTAATACTTTACAAAGTAAGCAAATGTCAATGGGTATAAAAAAAAACATCAAAAACACTCAAAATGCAGAAATTGGAAGCAGCTCAATCCCAAGCCTGTTTGTCCTCAATATAATCTTTAACAGTATAAAATGCTTTCTTGCACAACTTACGTTTAATTAATGATTTAAATTTATTAAGGCTTAGATCTTGAACGTGGCTTGGTAGTTTATTATAAAAAAAACCTTCCACCTACCAATATTTATAATTCATCTGATTAGAAGTAGGTATAGCACAGAATAATATGTGTTTCTGTAAAACATCTGCCTGCAGTTAATGTTGGCGATGCACGATGCAGACTGCTTATAGATAAATAACGCAATGCGATATTTAATTAAAACTTAAAACCCGCTTCCACGCGTTCATAAAACATTATGAACAATAAAATTAAAATATTTCAATCGTAATTGTCTTGCATGTATGTTGCGTTGCATAAATATTTATTTTATTTTGTTTAATTTTTATCACAGTAATTGATTGCGAGAACAGATTCAGTTTATCGTGACGACATTTTAATTTCTTGTTTAACTTTTTATGTAAGTAAAGCGAGCACTATTCATTAATTTGGTTTTTTAATAAAAGCCATTTTCTATTACACTCTGGGTTTGTTTGCTTTAGTAATGAGTTTTTTACTTTGTGCTTACGACGCTTGAATGGTGTATTTTCTCCTATACAATATTGTTGTTTTGATTACCGATTACCATAATGGGGACATAATTATTACGATCACAGCCAGTTTTTTTTTTTATTTAATTAATGTGGGTACCTACTTATTTACTTATGAAGTTTACAATAACGGTTGTTAATTCTCAATAATATCGCAGAGAAAGACTATTATCGTTTACTGCCATGAAATTAACAGATCGGCACCTATCAGTAAAGATGTTATCATAAGGGCAAACGCTGACATTTTCCTCAACCCGCATTAGTAAAAGTAACTCAGATACCTAGCGGTCAAGTGAAGATTATTATTATTTGGTTAGACACACTAGCAGCTAATTAGCTGATGCGTGTGTATCGTATAGCTTGGAGATATTTAGTCTGTCCACTCGATTCTTGAAGCAGTTCAGTGTGGCAGCCGCCACAACATTTTCCGGGAGCCTATGCCATGCTGTTACAACTCGTTTATACAAGAATTGCTTCAAGGGCTTTTTTATGAATTTTCCCATAGCTTTAGGGAATGCCCACGCAAATGTTTGTTCGCATTCAGTGCGTAAAAGTCTTGAAGGCTGGGCACTTTGTAGTGTTCTGTAAGTATCATGTAGGTACGTCTCAATGAGCCTACCCCTTTGTCTGCGCTGTTCAGACAGTGTGATAAGGCCAAGGTCTTTGAGGCGCTTTTCGTGAGGAAGATTAGGTACGCATGGTGCGAACCATCTTAGTTGTATTGTGAAATATATACTAGCTCAATGCTGGTCCTGCTCCACAACCACAACTGATTGATTAACACTTGAAAATACTGTTGGAGCTGCTGAAGATTGTAAGACTATCTTTGCATTGTATAAACTCAATTTCCTTTGTATTGTATAATTGCATAGCGCAGATGTGAGTTCTATGTATGTACCATTTACCGGGTAATATGTCATTCATTGACTTGAATGTCCCCTGGCGGCTGATAGTATGTCATGCTCACACAAATGTCTCGCTAAAGGTGGCGTGTATGTTGGATCATTTAGCTCCCTTCAAAAGGAGTCTAAGTGCGGAAAAGGGAGTCCCATCATCATCATCATCTCCCTTCAAAATGGTTGAGCTGAATGGTGCTGATTTATGCATCATGTTCGTGAACGGGCGCCGTCAGTTGGGGCTGGTCATCACTTAGCTGCCTCGGCTTATTTTTAATTATTTTAATTTTGAATTGTTGTTTTCTTACTATTTGCTGTAGGTACTCTGGACGCTTTTAACGAGTACGTCTTTTTTAAATCGTTCTCACATATAATTATAAATTCAACATTAATGATGTAACTAATATAATTTAAAAGAGTGTCCATGGAGTTTCTTGTCCGTTCTTCTCCATAGGTACCTACGCTTTGGAATGGGCAACTAGCTTCATATTTTCTGACTGACCGACTTTTTGACAATTCAAAAGTGCCTGTAAATGGTTTAATTGAAATAAATGCTTTGAGTTTGAGTTTGATAATTACAATGCCCAAAGTATCAGTAATAATGATAAATGATTTTATTTTTGTAAGTAGGTTTACACAACTTTTACACGTCAATCATATTTTTTAAATACTAGACGAGGTCGGCGTTTCCTATCTGACTACTCTGAAAAGAAAGGCCGAAACAAACTCGGAGGTCACAGTTTTTTTTAAAGTCCAGACATAATCTTGGTCAGGTTTTATGAAGACCATGTAGATCGATGTCACTGGATCGATGGTTTTTTTAGGAAAGAACCACACAGATTGAGAGGACCTATCTGTGAGAGGACCTAGGTCAACCTGTCAGTAAGTAATTGATGTAAAATACTGCTTTTAGGCTGTATGAAAAAACAACGAATTTTCGGTGTGAGGTAAGTACGGGTCTATCAAGGGATCATCCACAGAGTACACTAGGATCATCTATCTACCTACCAGTTACATCGGGCCCAGTAGGTCGGGATCAATGTCTCTCGGTAGCTTATTTTAATTAAAATCCCTCATGGGTCTGACTTCAGTCATCAAGTAGGTGCCACTATATTTGAAGTAAGGTCAGAGACAAAGCTTACCACCACTTAATAGTCTTGACATCTCTTAGAAAGAAAAAAAAAAACGTTTATTTGCGATAACATGACGCAGAGAAAAAACAAAAAAAAAGCTAATTGTGAGGAAAAATATGCAGCAATCCATACTCGATACTTATTAATTATTATTAATGTAAAAGAAACTATCTGTCTCTGTTACCTTTACACGCCTTATCAGCTGAACGGATTTCTATGAAATTTGGTAGACACGAAGACTATGATCTGGGTAAGGACATCTTTAGTATCTCTATACTATGTGCCCGTGGGATTATTTCTAATGTCCACGCGGGCAAAGCGGTGCGGCGAGCTAAAGCTAGTATTCACATATGTATCGATTTATATACAACATATATAATAAATTATCTTATGTTTACCATGGTAACGAGGTAGAACCAGTTATTCAATACCTGCATTTTTGTAAAACAATGTGTTTTCCTCAACAATTCTTATCAACCCACGCAAAATTCCTCACGTTTCCATCAAGTGAAATTATTTCTAGGGCAAGATAACAAAATTCCCCGGCACCTAGTAGGTATACGTCTACTTAGGTGCCGGGGAATTTTGTTATCTTGCAGTATCTGCTAATAGGCAAAAAATTAGGAGAAATCTATGACGAGCTACGGGTGGAGTTGGCGAAAAGAAGATACGCAAGTAACTCAACTCAAACTCAAAGCATTTATGTCAGTCACACGGACCATTTACAAGTACATTTGAATTGTTAAAGGAGTCGATCATTCAAAAAGATGAAGCTAGTTGCCCATTCCAACTCGTAGTAGGTTCCTATACAGAAGATCGGGCAAGAAACTCCACGGGCACACATTCTGAAGACATTTGTATCTATATCGATTCTACGGCCCGAGTGCTAGAATAGTGCTAACTTGTTGAATGGCGATACAATTCTGGAATCAGGCATAAGAAGCCTGGTGGTGGTTGCACTGTCTGCAGTGACAGGTAAAACAGGTTAAAAGGGCTGTTATACCTACTCATTAAATGAAAACAACAGACAAAAGAAAAATATTTCATTAGGTATTTATCAAAATAATTGCTTAAGTCTTCAATATATCTACCAATAACCCAAGTCCACTAACTTTTACAGTAAGAAACGGTAAAAACCAAGGCCATCAGACAGCTTAATAATTACATATTTATTATATAACGAAAAAATAAAGCATTCGCTTATAAATAGAGCTAACAAAGACAAAACTAGTTCAAGAATAACCGACACGCCATTCACACAAACAAACATATATACATGTAAGTACACACGAACAAAACATGCCACAGAGTACAAGATACCAGTTTGGCAAGTCCAGATATTTTTAGACGTTAATGTTCTGGAGTTTTTAAAATGGTGTGTATTTTTTTCTGGAATATGTGCTGTCGTAGGATCGTTATTTTTATTGGCTGCTTACATCCGTTGGGAGTAGAAACGCGAGATGTGTTGGTAATAGAAACTTGACTCCAGCAATTATAATTCTGGTTTGTACAGACGCCAGCACATCAAGCTACCTGAAACTGTCAAAGTTTCCCAATTAACTTTGAACCTTATGCTTTAGCGATAAAGTTGAAAATCTATTAAATAAAGACAGATTGTAGTAGCTCGATGTGCTGGCATCTGTACGTGAAGTGGCTAAGATGATCGAAAAGATTCTCGTCGAATGCCCATCTAAATATTTCGATGGCATGCAGCATATGTGTTCTATTAGGAGTAGGTATCATGCGATTTAGAAATTACACATGTGACCGTCAGGGGTTAAGATCTGTGGGAAGACCTCTATGTCATCCCTAAGTTCATATGCGAACAACAACACATCATCATCAAATACTTTTCTTATCCGTGCTGAACAGGAAAAAGAAACACTTTCCTTTTTCTTCTCTCTCTTCGTGTGGTCAAAAAACGTCCTGCGGTTGTGTAAATGCATAGGCAAAGGTTAAAAGTTACTACTTCGCTTTATAAAGAAAGAATAAAGTTTATTTGGATACACTGTTCGTGAAACACAAGATACAAAATTACATAACAGAATAAGTAATAATGTTTCAAACAACAATAACATACCAATTACGTAGCATTTGCATAGCATATATCTATAACATAGTTCTATCCTATGACAATAAAGTTCCACTGAATTGATCTAAGCAATGAAAGCGACACCTCGATAGTTATCTCCGCACACATTGATTATTCAACCAACCCCTTGCTAAACCCAAGCTTGCACATAGAAAGCGTCTTTGCTTAACAACGGGTCTATATCATCAGAACTGAAGCATTATCGTCAAACAAATGAAGTTCAATCTCATTGTCACCACTGTTCTCAGCTGCACTGCACAAAACAGACTCATACATACGTAGATAGAGAATTGTATATATTAGCTACTAGCTTCTGCCCGCGACTCCGTCCGCGTGAAATTTCTTGTTCGTCCGACGCACCCCGTCGCATCTCATCGCCTGCCCGCGCTATCACTTCGTTTTTGCTTAGCGTTCTTTCTGACCTTTTTAGGGTTCCGTAGTCAACTAGGAACCCTTATAGTTTCGCCATATCTGTCTGTCCGTCTGTCCGTCCTCGCTTAATCTCTGTGACCATTAGCAATAGAAAGCTGAAATTTGGTACCAATATGTATATCAATCACGCCGACAAAGTGGTAAAATAAAAATTGGAAAAAAATGTTTTATTAGGGTAGCCCCCCTATATGTAAAGTGGGAAGTGATTTTTTTTTTATTTCAACCGTAACGTGTGATATATTGTTGGAAAGGTATTTAAAAATGAATAGGGGTTTACTAAAATCATTTTTTGATAATGTCAATAATTTCGGAAATAATCGCTCCAAAATCCTCTAACTTTTGAACCATAAGTTTAAAAAATATGAAAAAAATCTGAAAAGTAGAACTTTATAAGGACTTTCTAGGAAAATTATTTTGAACTTGATGGAAACAACAGTTTTTGTACAAAAAAGACAAAAAGTTGTACAAAATAATTTCTGGACTAAGTTTGTAGTATAATCGTATATGCAAGCATTTTTTTAACTTCGTTTACATATTTTATTATCCTGAACATATCTTTTTCAAACAAAAACAAAAAAAGAATTAGGTATTAAAATCGAATCCCAATATTTTAAGATATATGATCGACTACGATTATTACGCGAACATAATGGATACCCACTTTTAAACTCATAAGTGGGAACACTTATTGTGACGGACGGTAAACTACGGAACCCTACACTGAGCGTGGCCCGACACGCTCTTGGCCGGTTTTTCTTTTTGCTCGGCTCCTAAGGGTCATAGCGTGATGTTAAATAGCTTATAGCCTTCCTCAAGAATTGGGCTATCAAATACAAAAAGATTTTCCAAATCCGACTGGTAGTTCCCTACATACAAACTTTATTTCTTTTTATAATATTAGTACATATATATCAGCGTATACTCGTCACATATGATGACATAGCAATAGTCTTTGACAGTCACTTGTAAACTGGTACTATCTAATTTAGTCGTGTAATACTTTCCGAAGATATAGAGTATCATACCATGACAGCCGTTTTGTCTGGCCCCGGTAACAACTGGGGCCAGACAAAAAGCTTGGCTACGCGAAGGAGATATATATAATATATTTCTGTCTGTCTACTCTTACTGAAATGAAATGTTTATTTTTGTAAGTAAGTAGATGTTTTAAGACACTTTTAGACGTCATTATTTTTAAAACCAGATGGTGCCGGAATTGTTAAGTTCTATATACTACGGGATCTAATAAGTGTGTCCTTGTCTTATTATTATTATTTAGTGTCTTGTCTATTGCTAGACTCTGTCTACGCATAAATACTACTCTGTGTACCTACAAACTCGTAGCTGTCACTTTTACTTTCGATCACGAGAGTCGCACGGGCGATGACTCCTGCGCAGCCGATATACACGTATTTGTACACTGAGCTGTATAATCCAATATTGGACTAACACAGGAGTGCCGATATAACAAAAACCTGTTCTCTATTTCACTGTATTATCTGACGAATAAGTCCAGGTTTTCTTACGATATTTTTCTATTTCATAACTCAACGCACTGACTTCTAGAACCAATCTGGGATCATAACAGATCTGGGTCAGTGTTGGGCGCAACCTATAGACTACTCTTTAGAGTAGTCTATAGGTTGCGAAGCTTAGAAGCTTTAGCTTAGGGGATGGCAATATCCCCATGTATCCACTGTTATCCGTAATTTATCAGGGTTGCTTATATTCATACTTTATTTTATCGTGATGGGTTTTTCACCAAGATATCTGCCGGTCGATTCTGTAAAAATCTTACCGTGAAAACTTAGGTGATGTGAGTTTGTTTTTGCTAGGAATTGACACTATTAACAGCTCACTCCACGCTCACATCACCTAAGTTTTCACGGTGAGATGGTTACAGAATCGCACTGCGGCTGTTCTAAGTGTACCTAGAGCCTTAGGGCTGTCCCACGCTCCTGTTTCCTGTTCGTGAACATAAATAAACAATTTGCAACGTAACCGCTAAATAGCTGGCTTAGTTTTGCACTCGTATTAAAAGACAGGCGTGAGGTTGCTTTGGTCTGGATCAAGCAAACTGTATATTAATTTTCTGGTATTTCTTAGTGATATTGCAATGTTCGGCGTTGTGCTTGTGTCCAATAAATTAGCAACAAGTTCGTCTCGGATTTAATTGCAGCGAATTTGCGGATGGTAGATATAGACTGAGTAACTTTGGCATTTTGCCGGGCGAAGATTATTTAAAAGATAACTTTTAAGATATAACATGGTTTCCAGCACAAACACTATGTTACAGTCCTTTCACTGCTATTTAACCTCTACCTAACCTTCAGCTATCCAAGCACAGGCAGCAATGCAATAACAACCTTATTGACACCAAAATACAGTACCCTAATTGCGTATCACACTATCAATCAC
The DNA here is from genome assembly GCA_927399505.1 of Luperina testacea. Classification (NCBI taxonomy): domain Eukaryota; kingdom Metazoa; phylum Arthropoda; class Insecta; order Lepidoptera; family Noctuidae; genus Luperina; species Luperina testacea. The sequence goes on from OV656761.1 coordinate 2,400,145, forward strand.
ACTCCGAATAATTCTAAAGGATATTGCTAATCCATTGCTTCATGTTCTAAAAATGTGTGCGCACCAATTTAAATAACGCAACGAACTTTGTTAAACTGTCAAATCAAAGCCATGCTACTGTTAGTGTATTACGCAATTACCTAGCAGACCACTGTGACTTTGACAGTGTTGTAAAATAACTTTTAAAGAACTGTATTACCACCGCTTTACTTCTTCATCTATCAACTCCGTAAGTCTGGCAATCCGCTTGCTCAAGAGTTAAGACCGATTACCAACACATAATGACTTTTACACCTGTCATCTTGCGTCCATTATAGGTTAGAGGTATATCAGACCTTCGATTCCATACGTTTTTATTGCACTTGTGCTGAACGGTAATAATTATATACAGCGTTTATTACTTATCGAATTATAATTATGATTTGCTTCTTTTGATAATTATTTTTATTTTTTGTATAAAATCGATAGGTTCGAATAGGTTGATGTGCAATATTTATCGCCGGGTACTGTACGCTCTTTCTTAAGGGACGTTATTTATAGTTTACCTTTGCACCTAGGTTGATTAACAGCTAATGAACAATTACATAAAATTCTGCAGGATAGTCTACGAAGCACGTTAAGCGTTGGTCTCAGCTGTCATTCTTAGATTTTTGACAGCCGTTAGATACTGGTTGTTAAAAGCCCGAAACTGACAACCAGTCTTACCAATAGTAACCGTAGTGCCCGAATAACTGGGTTGTGGAAGTCAGATAGGCAGTCGCTCCATGTACATCACTGGTATTCAGCTGCATCCGGTTAGACTGGAATCTGACCCCAAACAAATAAGGCTAGGACAATAATGACTACCTAGAATGGTCCAGCTTAATTAGACGTATTTTAAAAGCTGTTGCAAGACTCGAAGACAAAGTCAAATGTCTCAACTGACTGGCATTTCATCTACAGCCTTCAAACTAAAGTAAAGGAGCTTCTACTAATTAACTATTTAATGAACGATGAAAACCTAACCAGTTCAAGACCAGTTTATGTTAATATCATAGAGATTCACGGGTACGATCTGCCCGCAGGCCAAGCCGGGGGCACGGACGAGTTTAATAAGAACACGCTGCAGTTGTATCTAAAAGAGTTATATAAGAGATCATTATTAATCAGTTTTCTATTAACCCGAACTAGACAACGATGCAGATGTGTATTATTATGTATTATTACGAGATAACAGTTTTTAAATAAATAAATGTTGTTTTATTACTATGATGTTGAATTAGATTTTTTATTGACTATCAGAAGTGGAGGAGTCTTGTTACTTGACAGGTTTTAAACCTGCAACCTGATACTCAGATCATTTAAATAGATCTAGGGTCTATAGGGAAAAAGCTAAAGATAGTATTTAGTTTATTCTAGTTTTAAAATAAGTAAGATCTTAGCGATTTTTTTTTCAATGGGATAAAAAGTAGGACGCTCTAGAATCAAAAATATAGACTATAATAGAAAAATAAACTTTTAAATAAGTTTTTTGATAAAATACGCACATTTAACAAGAAAATATCTTAAGTTATTGATTCAGCTCCAATGAATGCGGAGAGAATAAAAGAGTTCAACGCGTTTGCTACGAATTGCTACGCGCAGACATTTTAGAATAAACAAATCATAAAGTTTGGTGTATAATATTGTATTTGAGAAGATTGCAGCATAATAATAGACGATGTTTAGAATTAGAACAAATGTTCGTAAATACGAAGCAAGTACGGCCTGTCATGTCGTACTGACACCAGCAAGTCAAGCTACTACAATCTGTCTTTCTTTAATAGATTTTCAACTTTATCGCTAAAACATAAGGTTCAAAGTTGATTGGGAAAATTTGACAGTTTCGGGTAGCTTGATGTGCTGGCGTACATAAACTGACTTTAATAAGGAAGTCGCTAAACTGTTCTGTCGCGTAGTACGTCAGACAAATGAAAAAGAAACATAAACTACACTCTCGTAAACTACATAATGGATTTAATGCAGTTTTCGCCATCATTAAGATAATTTATTCGAAAAGTTCATCTGTAACATTCATGTTTAACTTAGATTATAGCTCAGAAATCTCAATGTCTTGACATGTCGCCACATTCGAAGATTGCACTCGTGCGATACAAGGATACCTAAGAGGAAATGCGGGTGGTCGTTTCTCCATAGAAACGCTCTCGCCTGTTTTCTTTCTGGTTATTGACCATAAAGTAATGATTTTTTACAGAGTAATAAATATTAACTACTTGTATATCCCTATGTTTTCCTTTTTGATGATACGTCATTTTTATAAGCACTAGAACCCTCAAAAAATGCTCAAAATTGCCGATTTAAACATCTGTCAACAGAGGCCTAGTGTACAAATTTGACAACTATTAATGAAACAAGAAAAAATAGGGTCACAATATATGTCATTCTTATTCAGTTTATGAAATATCTTTTAAATTGGTCCAATATTGGAGGAGGAAATAGGCAAGAGCCAAACCTCGAATTATGACTTTTTACTTAGGGTTTTCCAAAAGTTTCTCCGACCAGCCATGTAAAATACATGTAGATAATTTATGACTCTATGTGTAATTTTAGTGCTGTTTTCTGAATAGAACCAGTTCTCCAGCAGGCTTACGAGGACTCATCAACAAAAGGAAATGATACATAGCGCCCAGGAAATGGGATAATAAACCTGTCTCGAGATATTTATTATGTTGATCTTTAAACCTTGCACCATAGTGTTGAGGAGATAGGGATTATCTTATTTAAATGAAGGATGATATTACCCTTTATTCTGGTCAGTACTTGTCCCATTACGGAGAAAAGGTCCTTTTACGACAGATAAGCAACAAGCATTGATTCACCAACTCGTAAAATGTTTGTTGGAGATTTTTCTTAACCAAAGTCAAAAAAGTGGTGTTTTACATTGAATATAGGGGCCAGTGACCGAAAAGTGGAAAGGGGATGTTAGTGTTGGGGGTTGTTCCGCAAATCTCCATTAAAAATCCCCGTCAATGGGGATTTATGAGCAAAAAGTTCAGTGAAACTTTATGATTTTATTAAAAATTTTAAAACTTGTTTTTTGTTATGAGCCATTACTTTAATTGATTTATTAGAAAATAATCAATGAGACCTAGCCTCCATAAGAAATAATAATGTATGTATCTATGTTAGTATGTGTGTGTGTAATATGTTGTTTATATTTTAATTTTAAACCACCATTGGTTTAAAATCCCCATTATGTACAGTACCCGGCGATAAATATTGCACATCGACCTTTACCTTTTTTTTCATTTTATACAAAGAATAAAAATAATTATCAAAACAAGCAAATCATAATTGTTTTAACAGCTCCTAATAGATACCGGACTGTTTGTATTTCGTGCGACAGAGATAACGCTCTACGCAGCCGAAATTAGCCGATTGTCTGTTTCCAAAGGTCGATGTGCAATATTTATCGCCGGGTACTGTACGTGTGTTGCGAATTGGACGCAATCCGACACGACCGGAGTGAGATCAGGCACAGGACCAACGGCTTAACGTGCTTTCCGAGGCACGGGGATCTAAAAACTGACAGGTGTCAAGAACGTACTCTCTCGTCGGCCGCACTGTAGTTGTCAGGTTTTGATCCTTTACTTAAGGAGCTCTCTTAAGTAAAGGATCAAAACCTGACAACTGATCGGCCACCTAAGAGAATCTGTCACCTAGCTAACTGCACCCTAATTGCGAAACACACGACGAATCACAATCTGAATGATTTGAAGTATATTGCTAACCCATTGCTTCATACATATGTTCGGAAATATGGTCTGCTCAACAACGTAAATAACGAAATGATGTTGTTGTACTCTCAAAATTACATTCATTGCCACTGTGTAATGTTACGCAATTACCCCGTTGGATTAAAAGCGTAAAGTATTGGCAATAAATCTAAAGAAGGTAGAGACGCCAGCATATCAAGCTACTACAATCTGTCAAATTTCTTTAATAGAATTTCAACTTTATCGCTAAAGCATCAGGTTCAAAGTTGATTGGGAAAATTTAATAGTTTCGGGTAGCTTGATGTGCTGGCATCTGTACTGAAATCACCTAAGATTGTTTCATTTGATTAATAGTTTCGTATATGATCGATTGGCAATGCACCATTTTTTAAATATATTGATCAAGTCCAGGTGTTGGCGGTTACATTATAATTTTGACCTTATCACCATTAGCCTCTATAAAGGTTAAAATAAATCTATATTTTTGAATCTCCATTATGACGTAACTCCATCTCATATTCTGGGTGAAGTAATTTCTGACCTTATGACATTATCATCTGTCAGTTACTGACATTCTATTAAACCGCAAAAGTCACGTGCAAATGCGTGACCGCAAATCATTAGCAATTTTTTTTTTGGTTTGTGGTCCAAATGTTTCGAAAATGGGTTTTATTTATTAGTGTGCCAGTCTATATATATTAGTGTGTCAGTCCAGTTGTACCGTAGCTTTGTTCGCGATTTTTATTCCGATCCCGATCCCCGGATCCCGATCCGATCCCGATCCCGATCCGCGATCCGATCCCGATCTCGATCCCCGGATCGGGCAAAATGTTATTTAATTTATCCGTTTGGACATTTCCGAATCAGCCAGGAGACTGGATTTCTTTGTATATGACAATGAAGTTTATTTCAATACTATTATAACTTGTATAGCTCTAACTTGGTAATGAAATCTCATAAATTAATTAGAATCCATTCTCGGAAAGTAGCTTATGTGATTTTATGCATGGCAACACCTAAATTGGTGTAATGGTGCAATACTGTTATTTAAATAGTTATATCCAATAATAAAAAAAACATTTTTACAAAAAAATAAAAAACAACCGACTTCCAAAAAAAAACACTACAAAGTGAATAATAACATTAATTTCGGAAGTCGGTGTTGTTGGTTCTGTATTTTCGTTTTTTGACACCGACTTTGGAAATGAATGTTATTTTTCACTTTGTAGTGTATTTTTTGGAAGTCGGTTGTTTTTTTTTTTTTGTAAAAAAGTTTTAATTTTTCACTTTTTTGTTGTACCTGCCTACCCCAAACAAATTCATATAACACTACTTGCTATGTGAATACCAGTGACAGGAAGCTATTGAACACATCTGCCTACCCCTTTAAAGGGTACTGGCGTGATGTTATGTTATGTTATTGCGTAAACAATGCTTCCATATGCTATAGCAGCAATCGCGGTTGATTTGCTGGCATTTATTGAAGAGTTCCGTTATCTGTTTCCGAAACTCATCATCAGATCTTTACGAAATTTAAATGGGACCATTTCGGAATAAACCTCTTTCGAACAAACAGAACAAAAAAATTTGCAAATCCGTCTATATATGAGGGAGTAATGCCCGAACATACATGAAAAAATATATATATAAACATCCGAATTGAGAACCTCCTCCTTTTTTTAAGTCGGTTAAAAATAATATTAACTTGTTGCTTGCTTGCTGACAAAATAACATAAAAATCGTAACATGCGATGTTGCAAGCACAATGTAATCAGAGGCGCGCCTCATCATCAGAGCCATAGCCTTGTCCCAACTATTTTGGGATCGGCTTCTAGTGTAACCGAATGCAGCTGATTAATTACCAGTATTTTTTTTCATGGAGCGACTGCCTATCTGACCTCCATAATCTATATCTGACCTCCATAACTCAGTTACTAGGTAAGACTGGTTGCCAGACTATTTCTATTCAAATTCATTCTGAGTAGCAGACGGAGAATTTCCAAATGGAAAACAAAAACATTTTGCCTGACTCGGGAATCGAGCCTAAAAACTCTTACACGAGCACACTGAAAGAAGGATCTCGGTCAATTTTACGAAATCATACCTGAACCAACAGGACACAAAGAGCCCAAAGCTAAATAGTTGATGGCCTCCTAGCAACTACAAAACCAACCGTTAAAAGTATTCGGTACGTACAGCTCACTCCCCGGGTATTTGCATATTGCTTTATCATGTACCACCCTCAGACAAGGTTTTGCAATAACTGCCCCATGCCACAGAGTATAGAGAACAGAAGACCTAGTCGGGGAAAATTCATTTCTTACTGAACGCGGCCATGGCGTGATTTTGGTCGTAGCAAAGCTACACTTTTGTTATTGGAAAAATCACAATCAACAAACTATCCCAACGCAATATACAGCTGTCAAATTACACTCAAGAGTACCGTTTACCCCACGCCAAGTCATCGGACTTGGCGTGGGGTAAACGGTACTCTCCCAATTCCACTTAGTTCCCAAAAATGGACACCCAATTTAAAACCATTTGGCGCTAGCATCGAACTCAAGAGTACGAAACGTCACAATTCCAATGTCGATCTATCGGAATTAAATTCAAGAGTAAGCACCCAGACTGCACCATCGAGAGGCACTGGGTGGAAAATAGCAATGGGTTATTAGGATAGTAAATGAATGAAATTAAGTACCTACTAATAACACTAACATAGCATATATAAGCACAATCTGTTACTAACAACTAATAACTTATGGACTTAGGTCTGAATTAAAGATATTTTTTTTTATAATAATAATATCCGTCCGACCACACGACGGCCACAGTGGCCAACAATCTCAACGGAGATTACGCAGGTAGGTACACAGGATATACTATAGTGCACAAGTTTTCGCGCAAACTCAGGGGCAAACAGTAGTAATGGCACGACTATGGTCAGTCAGCCGACAAGCGATAGCGGCTACTCTTAACTGAATATTATGTATTTGATTGAATTTTTTGTTTGTAGACAACATGTGGGAACATCATTAGTTAGATATTACGAAGTTTAATTTATTGTCATAAATAAGTTTAATTTATTGGCATAAATGTCAATCCCGTAGGAATATCGGGATAAAAACTATCCTATGTCCTTTCCAGCGACTCAAACTATCTCTATACCAAATTTCATCTAAATCAGTTCAGCGGTTTAAACGTGAAGTGGTAACAGACAGACACACTTTCGCATTTATAATATTAGTATGGATTGACGTCTTGCCAAGCCTGCATTGACTTCAGAGTGTCCAGAAGCAAACGGCCGAATAACAAAACTCTAGCCCTGGATGGTGTTAAAAGTTAAGGCGAAAGCGCCAGGGTAGCCCGCGAAATTCAAATTTTCTGACGTTTTTTGCAATTTGCTGGTCAGTATTAAGTTGTACGTTGATTAATATATGAATCGCGGCCGTAACTAACATGTATTTACAGAATTATAATCATTAAAGTCATCAACACAACTCTCTAAGACCACGTAAGTCCAAAGAATAACTGTTTCATGAAATTATCATTCTTCGGACTTACGTGGTCTTAGAGAGTTGTGTTGATGACTTTAATGATTATAATTCTGTAAATACATGTTAGTCACGGCCGCGATTCATATATTAATCAACGTACAACTTAATACTGACCAGCAAATTGCAAAAAACGTCAGAAAATTTGAATATCGCGGGCTACCTTAACGCTTCCCCCTTAAATCTTATTAAATCCCAAATACTAGGCAGCTGAACGTCAATGACGAGGTATCGGAACACCATTGTCGATAGCTTAAAGAAGATAACCATCTTCTAATAACATAAGGCAAAAACTTAAAAGCCACGGATGTTCGGTCATTTCATCAAATTGATCTACTGTAACCTCCTATACTGTGACCACCCCATCATACGCCGCATTATTATCAGTGTCAAACGAAAATAGTGAAGCGAAAAATTGCGAAAATTGCCGACACGAAATTCGGAAATTGGTGTTGTGTGTGCAAAGATTTTAGGAAAGGTCGCCCACTATGATTTGGAACTACGTCATTGTGTGTGGGTGTATTGTACACCTACGCTTATTGTTTTGCCGTATATAGAGAGTAGGGTGTCAAGATGACACTATTTACTGCAGTTTTATTCACTTTTTTAAACTATTTATAAAAGAGGTTTCCGAGAAGTGTCATAACTTTTAAATAACACTTTTAAATAAATTAGATAAAATATGGAAAAGAGTTTTCTTAAGATTTTCCTCTGTAAAAGAAAGCTCTTAGACGATCTGAGTGTTTTAGCAAAAGTTCTAATTTTTTCTTGTCTCAAAACTTTTCAGTATTTGACCTTATTTTAAATTAAGGATTTTCCAGACAGCCAGATGTGAATTTAAGTATCGACACTAGTAGATGCATTTTTTTCCATCCTATAGTATGTTTCATATAAGACAAGTATGTTTTGAATATTAAAGCCCTATTTTTAGTTTATCTATTTAACAGATCTATAAACACTGACTCCACACGAGTAGTGAGGTAGCTGCGGTCACTAATGTCATCTGTCATCACGAATTGCGGGAAAATATTCAAAGTGAATTGGCCCTGCACGAGAGGCTTGGTGTGGTAGTAAACCGGTATACAGTCTGGCCTTCGAGATAATGCGTTCTTGACACCTGCCAGTGCAACAATTCGAGTAGCTAATAAAGATCAAATTCGCAAAACACGTATTTGTTTGTATGAAACTGACAGGTGTCAAGAACGCATTTTCTCGCCGGCCGCACTGTAGTGATATAATCAACTTAAATACAAAATTAATAGAATTCTACACAGTTTAAATCCTTGTTCGTACTTCAGGACCCTGCAGTCCTGCTTACCCCTTAATAAAATCATCTAAACACTGAACGGAATATTCCCTCCTCTTCAATGTCGGTACACACAAATGTCGGCCACACTTAATTCTACAATAAACTTTTATTATCCTCTGCCAAGTTAATGTTCGTCCTAAAACGTAGCCTGCGCCGATAAGCGTAGGTTTTGGTGCGTTAGGTTGAGGTATTTAGTCGTTAGCTAAGCTTTAAGATGAGTTATTGGTAGAGTCCGACCTAATTTTGTTTTCATTTTCGGTGTTCGGCCGAAAATGCAAATCAAAAGAATTTTCATTTTAATAAACGGCCTAAAAAAAATTTGATGTGTCTAACACGACGTCTCTAGTTATTGGTGACGATGAAACAGTCTTCAAGCTGAAAAGATAATTATGTTCCGAGACTTATAATAGTTTATAATAATAAAGCCAATTAAACAATTTGACCAACATAAAATCTATATAATATATAGATTTAACTGCTGGTCCTAGAGGCATGAAATTTGGAGGGTGTGTTCTTTGTGAAAAGTAGGTTTCCACTAAGAAAGCGTTTTTCGAAATTCCACCCCTAACAGGGTGTTTGGGGGGAGGGTGAAATTTTACACGGACATAGTCACGGGCAGAAGCTAGTTAAAAATATAGCTACATACAATATTACAAACGTTGAGAATGAGCTCCTTAAGTTCTGAGTTGAGCTGCACGGTTACTGACAAATGCGTGCACTGACTGGATAGGTCCTCTCAATCTGTGTGGTTCTTTCCTCAAAAGACCATTTTAGATACTAATCTACATGGTTCTCACATGGTCTGACCAAGATTATGTCTGGACATAAAAAGATACTGTGACCTTTGAGTTTATTTCGACCTTTCTTATTAGAGTAGACAGAAAGGATACGCCGACCCTGATCTATTAGTTTTTAAAATATGGATGATGAATAAATCTACTCTTACAGAAATAAAATCATTTAACTTTTAATTTGAATTAATTATTCAAATTATAGAGCAGACACGTACCTACTAAAGCGAATAAAAAGCGGATAAAAATACTTACCAAATACATACATTTTCTCATTACTAACCAAAACTCTGCAGAACACAAAATGTAAAAATAAAATCTAATAAAAAGATAGACACAATTCTGATATCATAGCTACATATATAAACATTGAATCAACCGAATGATAATCATAGTAAAATGTTAGTCCCCAACCAAGAACCGTGAAGCCTGAATGAACAGCTTTTTGCGTGGGACGAGCTCTTCGTAATAATACAGAAAGGGCGTCAAAAAAATGAAGTAAACAATTTTGATGGTAAACCCATTTATCGTCATTAAAATAACTTTGAATAATGGAGTTTTCTTGTACAGTCAACAAAAAGAGATAAGGCCAGCACACAGCAAAATAATGTGTCTTTTTAAAACTGTTTTGTGCATATTTAGTATTCAAATCTTTAACATGGATCTTTTGAGTGGGTTTCGTTTATAAAATGTTATTATAACACTTGAAATAATAGTGAATTTTGCCTTTGCATATTTACAGTCTATACTGTAAATATCCTTAAATTTTTTGCTGCTTGTACATGAATTAAAAATGAATTGCAAAAATAAGAATCCTAAGTATTTACGGTAAGCAAAAACAACGAGTAAACGCTGTGGATTGTCAAAAACGTAGTAACGTACTAATTTAATATAAATAAAAAAGTTAATATAAATGAAGTGCTTCAATGGAGATTTTTATTCGTGGAAACATAATTTTAAAAGCGCTTCAATTAGTTCTCATAGGTTTTGGGGTGGTATGGGATCTACCTCCTAGTGGTCCACCCCGGGCAACGGCACTACAGGTTTGCCTGTGGTAGGTACGGCTGAACGATTCCACTTAGCGATGGTAGGCTCCGCTTTGAGCCGCCTGGCTTGCGACCACCATCCCACCGGAGTCCGGCGCTAAGCAGCTTGCTGTGTTCCGTCGGTGTGTGGGAGTGCCAGTGCCTTTGAGGGAGAAGGAGGTTGTCAGTTGCTCTGTTCAAAACCGGTTTTGGTCTCTGGGCACAACTTGCCGGGTAAGTCATTCTAGAGGTTAGCAGGATCCGAAGCACGGTGCCAGCTGTTGGCCGACCGCAGTCAGTAGGGGGCCCAAGTAGCACGCCAACCACGTGTCAAAGGCTGCCCCGCTAACTCGTGGAAAATCCCGGTATGCACCACCGTGCCAGCCAGCGACTGGGTGGGAGGACCCGGTGGTCATATCCGGGGGGGTTCGGGCGTCCCCGCAGTCTCCAAATAAGTTCCCCATAGGTTAGGTTAGCTTTAATGTTCCACTTGGTTCAGTGAGCAGCGCCTCGACAAGTCGACTTTTTTCCCCAACAACTCTACTCAAAATGACCTAAGCAAAGAAGAATAAGGTTAAATAACGGCTGGACTTCCTCCTACTAAAAGTGTACCTCACTCATATCAGGGGGTTGCACTCCAATCTCGATCCGGTCCATCACCACCTTAAGACCGAGAAGCCGCACCTGTTTTTCCTGACGGAGATGAAGATAGCAACCCCGTCGAATGTGGCGAACCTCAACTACCCAGGTTACTTTCTTGAACACAAGTTCAAGAAGATAGCTGGGGTCTGTGTGTACGTCCGCGATGACATTTGTTGTCGTCGTCTCCGTTGCTTTGAGAAATCGGGCTTTTCTGCCAAATTACTGCTTGTGAACTCAGACGTGGAGAAATATCTCTACATCGGCGTCTACAGATGGTGAATGTGGCAACGCGGGTACCGGATGTCGACGGCCTTACTCCCAATTGCTTGGACCTTCTGCTGGCAACTGATCCGGACAGTCATTCAGTATCGGTCTCAGCCCCGCTGGGAACGTCTGACCACTGTCTGGTGAAATCTATATCGACCTGCTCTCCTCCAGATGAGAGTTCTAGAGGCACGAGGCGAGTCTTGCGATACGAGTCAGCACACTGGGATGAGATGCGGCACTTTTTTGCGTCTTATCCACGTCGGCAGGTGTGCTTCTCCTCGGGTGACCCCTCGTGCTGTGCTGACGTGGTTGCGGACGTGATTCAGCAGGAGATGGAGTATTTTATTGCATTCTCCGGCATCACGTCCCTGCCTAGTTGCTATTCCACCAATTTGCACTAAGCGTTTTCAAATGTCCTTTATAATGCGCACAGCAAAAGAGTGGAACTCTCTACCTGCGTCTGTGTTTCCGAGCGCATACAACCCGAATCTCTACAACGTAAGAGTGAACAGGCTTCTTCTGGGTAAGCTCGCTCCATCGTAGACTTTGTCTCTGTCACCTCTGACCTAGACTAGAGTCAAGAGTAAACCTATTACAAAAAAAAATAGGTAAACACAAAATCACTTATTAAAAGTCTACAATTTCAACATTAATATACTTCGTAATAATGGAAGTACTTGGGAAGCACCAGTTCTGGAATCCTCCCAAAAGATTCTGTTTCCAAATACCAAGGGCAACAAAAGCCTATAGATATTCGCCTACATAAACACCCCGCACTCTACCTAATACAAATTGGAACTGATCTTAATAAAAGTGATAAGGTTACCCAATATTGTTCGGTAATAATTCCATCTGTAGTGAATGCTTTTGTCCTTCGCAGCTTTGTTCTATTGGGGAATTTTGGCTAGACAGTTAGTTAGTGGCCCAAATCCCAAGGGCTTTGGGTTTTATATCATCATTATTGAATTACACGTAATTAGAGCAAGGATATATTGGACAGGAGGCATCCAGACGAGCGAAATATGGAGCGACTGCTCATTACAAGTCCTCTGAATATTCATGCGTCGTTTACTGACGCGACGTAACGCAAATCGGTCGTGAAGTTTTCTCAAAATACCTACAGGGAAACATGTTTTTTTTTGTAGGTATTTTGTTCTATGTTAACATTTTATTTACTACCCTTACGTATCTAAGCTTGACGTCTTTCGACGAGCCTGCGAGAGCAAAGTGGTGTAATCCAGATGGAATTGATGCTAAACTAATGAGCACACAAATTGCCATTGAAACTTTTTCCCACTTCTCCTTCGCAAACTACGTGGGAGGATGAACGTATACGATTTGACATATACGTCGCGAACCGCACACTTTGACCTTTCCTAAGAGGCTTGCATTTAACAAACATGGAATGCATGTGAGTTTTGATTCTCTCAGTCCCAAGGACCGCTCCCGAAATCGTGACATCGATTAGACGCGAACGGCGCACAGTAATCGAGTAACACGATTACGAAACTATAAAATATTATGGAGTTAAGTTACGTTACGTAGGTATTTCGAGTTGCGAATTGCCGTTCGCCGAGCACCGTGCCGACCGCCGCGCGCCGCTCGGGCCAGTGCTGTGCCGACCGTCGCGTGAATCACTCGCACGCCGCGCTGCGCGCCCTCGTCCGCGACTCGACTCGTGCTACCCTGTGTACCTGTGCCCTGTGTTATACCCTAAAAGTACGTAAACAAAACACACTAACTTACCTGTGAAAGTGCGGTCCGGATTATTTTGGAGCGGCATCAAACGCGTGCGTATTGCTTGTTTGTTGCGAGTGATAGAATCTGTTGCATTCTGCAGGTGCTTGCTTGTTCTTTATTAATTGAAAAGTGATTGTAAAGCGGTCACGGCCGAGGCACACATGTCCGGCCCAGTTTTCACGATCGTTGCCTCTGTATCGAACGAATTCCATGGCTAGGTAGCTTTTCTTTGTTTACCGGCGGGAGATGTTGTTGGTGCGTCTTGCACTTGTTGATTCGTGGCGATCTGCGGCGTTGCCGATTTATTTTGTTTCGGCATCCTACTAACTGTTTCCCCCTTACAAATTTGGCATAAAAAACGAATACTACGCGTCTAATGATTCTGATGCCAGAGGTTTGTTACCAAAACATTAGTCTTACTGCTCTAATACGAAACGGGACCGATTAATCCATCAAATTTCATTTCTCACAGAATTTGTCATCAAAATATTGGAGCTCTCTCTTCTCGAAAAATATAAAACGATGAAAAATGTTTCCATAATAGAGAAAAGGTGGGCGAAATACAAGAAAATTTATGTGATCCAGAATAATATTAAGAACAAGATCCCTTTAAGACAGGAAAACTAAACAGTAATAAAAATGTTCCTAAAGCCAAATGACGGTGATGGGACTAACTTTCATAACAAAAACGTAGATATGACAAAAAACTGAATGTATTAGAAAACCGGCTGCGTATTTCCTTTAGCCCAATAAAAAGTGGTGTAGCAAAAGAAAATTGACCCTTAAAATTGTTCGTTTTGTTTGTGCTTTTTTTTCATTGAACTTGAACTTTGATTTTGACTTGAAAAATTGGATGTTTTTCGCCCGGCATATTTAACCTTTCAGCAGATTTCTAGAACTTAACGGTTGGTAAGTAGGTACTCGGATGTTAAATGATGCGGACGTATTCCTCGTTTAGGTGATTTTCTGACTGGCAAATTTTCATCTTGTGCGTTCTTGCGAAAATTGTTTCAGCTGCTAACTAATCTCTGACACGGTTTAGTTACGGTTACTTTATCGATACTGTTTGTTACATTAGGAATATTCTGGAAAGAAGTACTTACGCAGTTTTTTTAATTACTTTTTGGACTTCTACCATCATTATAAATTTTTTGGACTATCAATCTGAAATTTGGAATTATCAAAATTGCTTTTAATTCTGTCTCTTTTCCAGTAATATCGATCATGATAATGGAATGGCCAGTGTGGAACAAATGAATCGATTATAATATGGATCGAAAGCGAGCGATTTACAACGACCGAAAGTTTATGCTGTGCAAAACATTTAATATAGGTAACTCTGATAGTGAAATGTACGGAAGTTTTAATAAAATTATTGGAATGGGATGAAATAATAACCATGGAAAGTGTAATTTAATGAGTTGCTATGTTGACGGTTGGTATTGAATTAAGTTTATATTGAAAATATAATACTAATCGCAATCTTGGTGTTTTGTTAATTTTTTTTTTTCAAAAAAACAAATTTTAAAAGCAATTATTAAAAAAAAACCAACAAATTGACTATTGATGGAGGAGACCTAACAAATGATTTTTTAAATAATAATAGAACAAATATCAATTAATATTATCGACCCAGAAACATGCATTTGATCCTCTTGACAGCTGGCGCCAGATGAGAAACAGGCTGATTTTCCATGAAAAAGCAAAATAGATTTACTTACTGGATGAATATAGAAAGAGAATATAATGAAGAAAGTATTGAACTAACTACGATGTAATAGGATTTACAAATTATACAAGTAAACTAAAACAATATGACGAGAAAAATAATTAAAGAACAAGTAAAGAATACATGGAATGAAGAACGTTGGGACTTCAAAGTTCTAATACCCACAGGGATATTAGATCGAGACGGTTAAGGATTAAAAGAAGAGTGTACAGGTCACTTGAGTCCTTATTTCTGGGAATACCGATCACTAGGACACATTTCGGAAATAATTTTTAAATTCGATGTGTGTCAAAAGTAATTTGAGAATCTTTATTTAAATAAAAAGAAGGAGGTTGTGAATTGAGAATTCTTGACAGAAATACTGCAAAAGTTTTTATTGAAATCCTTCGCTAGGACTTTCTGATTCAGTACAAATAGATAAATCTAGTCTTAGTCTCATCTCGGCGACAAACAAATGTCAAAAACTTGTCAAAGATGTGGGAAAATTATAGATATCTTGACAGATTGAGTCTGAGATCAGACTGTGAACTTTCTACTATGTCTAGTTAAGGCGAAGGCCATACTGAGGCGAATCTCGAGGAACTTGTTTAATACACGCACGCACATAACGAAGGATACCTCCCTGAGATACATGGCGGGCTGCTTGGGGGTTTACCTCTATGCCTACTTACGAGAATTGCACCTCAGATGATACATAAAAACACATGCACCAAAAGCATATTTGAAAAATACACGTGTAATTTATGACAGCATGCCATTACCTGAACAACCGCACAATTTATCTCCATATGACATACTTTAAATTATGCATAATCCTGTTACTAAAACGTGACCAAGCTAATCTTCTTTGTAGAGAGGTTTCTGTGTTACCGTCATTACAATACTTTAGTTTACCTGTTTTCCAATG
Source organism: Luperina testacea (assembly GCA_927399505.1). Lineage (NCBI taxonomy): Eukaryota > Metazoa > Arthropoda > Insecta > Lepidoptera > Noctuidae > Luperina > Luperina testacea. Next base: position 2,415,864 of record OV656761.1, read on the forward strand.
CGAATGTTGAAGCCTTAGTTCCTGATGCAGACTATATTTATAATGTATAGTTTTATTTGAAGGACAGGTTCTAGAGTCCTTTCAACATTTTCGTTTTTGCCAACTAGATAATTAAATGATATAGGGCGAATTCTACCAAACTTTATACCTAGAATAAGTCATAACCTGAGAATACATTTTGAATTTTTGACAGTTTTTCCATAATAAAACTGTCAGATGTCAATTTATATTTCCACGGATAAAAGATTTTGACTAGATTGATTTAGACTTTGGTGGAGTCAGCCCTCAGTGGAGTTACCCCGCAAATCAGCGGGGTAATTGCGTAATGCACTATCAGTAGCAATGGCATTAATGTTGACAGTTCAACAACATTCATTGCGTTATTTACAATGCGTGCCACGAAAGATGAGACTTGACCCCGCCTCCCCCGCTCTTTTCGCCGCCCCTATGACGTCCAGTCCCGTCCCGCACTCAGACCTCATACCGCTAAAGATACTTAAAATCGTGTTCTGCGCAAGTCAAACCACGTGGTGTGTCAAGTCTCATCTTTCGTGGCACGCATTGTACGTTGTTGAACAGACAATTCTTCTAATATAAGTAGGTACATATGTCAAAGTCAAAGTCAAAGCATTTATTTCAAATAGGCACATAAAAGGCACTTTTGAACGTCAGAAATTACAACAAATAGAATTGATTCTAGTCGCCCATTCCAAAAGGTAGTTTTCGTATGGAGAAGAATGGGCAAGAAACTCCACCGTTACTCTTTAAAAATGTTTTACAATATTTTGCATACATTAATTATATAATAATAATATGTGAAGACGATGCACCTAAAATAAAATTACTATACAATAAAATTATGAAGCAATGATTAGCAATATACTTCAAAATTATTCAGAATGAGATTTATAGTATGTTACGCCATTAGTGCGCTGCTCTATTCTATACACAGGAGTTTTTAAGTTTATGGTAATTTTTTTAAAAGTTTTTGTTTACTTTTTTTTTTCAATACTGTGATCACTAATCCATTTGCTAACAATTATTGTGGTGATAGTGTCAGTATCAAGGCCGCTCAGTGTACCTACACGATTTCATTTTACACCGCTTTCGAGCAATTTGGAAGAATTTTACATCCATCCATACTTAATATCATAAATGCGAAAGTGTGTCTGTCTGTCTGTCTGTTACTTCTTCAGGCTTAAACCGCTGAACCGATTTAGATGAAATTTGGTATAAAGATAGTTTGAGTCCCGGAAAAGGACATAGGATAGTTATTATCCCGATATTTTTACGGGATCAACACTTATGCCGGTGAAACCGCGGGCACTGCTAGTGAACACATACGATCACGCCTGTAAACTAAGGGTTAAGCAGAGGTGTAGGTACCTATGAAACTTGTTATGTAGAATTTTGTCATCAAATATCGTCGCTCAAGGCAACAAAATGTAAAGAATCACGGATGGAAGAGTGTAGTTGTTCTGACTCAAATCGGCTAAAAAATGAGATAGGACTTGGAATGGGCCACTAGCTTCAACTTTCTGACTAACTGAACAAGTCTTTGACTGTTCAGAAGTGCCTGTAAAATAAATGCTACTAGTTTGCGATATGAACAGTGGTGGCCCAGTGGTATCGTCAGCGACGTACGAGTTGTAGGTCGTGGGTTCGAACCCAGACAGGCACTTTACTTTGTGTAAATTATTTCACCACCACTGCTCTCAAAACGATGAAGGAAAACATCGTGAGGAAACCGACATGTCCTAGAACCAAAAATTAGAAGACATGTGACATCTACCAACCCGCACTGGGCCCGCGTGGTGGATTACGGCCCACTCCCTCTTACAGAGAGGAGGCCTGTGTCCCAGCAGTGGGAACATGGGCTGATTACGCTTCCTCCATATGACGGAGGTTTATAGTTCATACTTCTTTAGTCACTCCTGTTCTCGAGTAGATCCAGTCTAAGCTCTGGATCATGTGTTATGCATGTTTTGATATTCAGCGAGTTTTGAGGTCCCTTGGCGATAAACCCTGTTCAACGTTCTCATCCGATTTACCTAACATTAAAGGTTAGAGTCGTGGGCTGGAGGTACGATTCGCAGAACTCAAAGCGAAGTCGATAATCCTTTAATCGATACAGCGAGAATGGCGGAATTTTTCCTTGATGGTCGTATAATCGTATTGTGCTTATAGTTTTTTATGACTGAACGGTTAATTGTTGCAATGAATGGTGCGATTCACTGTTTTTAATTTTGGACGTTACTGATTTTGTGAGGTTTGAACTTGGTTTTTAAAATCGCCAACAAACTGGGACCATGTCGATCAATGCTTGTGCCTTCTCCTTATGAGAAGTGGCTTTTATTCTGTAATATAATCATCCATACTAATATTATAAACGCGAATGTGTGTCTGTCTGTCTGTTAGTCTGTTACCTCTTCACGCTTAAACCGATTTAGATGAAATTTGGTATAGAGGTAGTTTGAGTCCCGGGAAAGGCCATAGAATACTTTTTATCCCGATATTCCCACGAGATAGAAACTTATACAGGTGAAACCGCGGGGCGCTGCTAATATAAGCTTATATTATGGATTAAGCAGATGTGTAATTACTTCGTAAATTTGAATTCTATTCCGATGTTACGAATAGTCTTATGCTACAAAACCCATCACGCATCTTTATATCTTCAACCTTGAGGGTCCGTTTGTGTTCTCCTTTTTCGTCTTTTTATAAGGCATCAGCTGACCTATTGCTAACCTTTTCTGAGCCGGATACAGCTAATATGTAAACTAGTGACACTCCTTGACAAGTTGCCAGTGTGATCATCTTCGTGAGATAATTATCAACATTGTATGAGCCTACTTAATTATTATGCTTATCTTTCGCGTCTATGTTTTGGTAATAAATGCTCATCGAACGGACGTTGGTTACATTTTACTGGACATAGGACTGGTGCACATTTTTCCGTCGTGCCGGAAAGAAATGCGATGTGCAAGTGCGGATAAGTGACCTACTTTTTTGTATCAGTGTTTGTGGTTGGCAGTGTTTGATTTTCACGTTTGATATGGTTTGAATTATGTTGTGCGTCTTTAGAGTTTGGTCTGTCATCAATAAAACCTTGGTCTTTAGCTGTTTAGCAAAATCAGCATAGAATGTTGCCATTGCTGGAAGACAGGCCTCCTCTCGGTGAGAGGGAGACAGGAGATAGGCCTTCTCTCGGTGGGCCGTAATCCACCACGCGGGCCCAGTGCAGGTTGGGAAATATCACATATAATTGAATTTTTGGTTCTAGGACATGCCGGTTTTCTCACAATATTTTCCTTCGCCGTTTTGAGAGCAGTGGCTGCATGTTCTTCGGCAATCTTCAGTTGTGTCGTAAAATCTCCATGCTTATTGACTGAAATCGAAGTTTCAGCACGGCTTGTTAAGAAGTAAAGTGTAATCATCATCTACCTATAGCTACATTTTATTATCGCAGTAATATTTCTTTCATTGGCTTTATATATACCTAATTCTTGTGCATTAACTTCTATCAGATAAAAATGTTTTTGTTATTAAACAAAAATGTCATGAAGAAAGTAATTTCAATGACTACATTACTTTGGTATAACGAAGGCTTAAATGGTTTATTTATCTATAAATTCACTTCCAATTTGTAGAATTACGGGACATAGGGTTTCCTGAAGTTAGGCAAAGTTAGACAGTTGAATGACGAGTGGAGCGACGATCTTCATAGGGTGGCTGGTAGCATCTGGATGAGAGTTTCCGAGGATCGAGCTGAATGACGTACAATTGATGAGGCCTATGTCCAGCAGAGGACAGCTGTAGGCTAAAGATGATGATACGACAGTTGAAAGTAACGACATATTCCTGAAAGAAAACTTCACCCCGGTCTGATTAGTACCGTAAAGACATTAAAAATTATTTTCAACTAGAACATCGAAACAGGCTAGAATCGAACAGCTACCACCGCTACCAACGCAATATTTCATTGTATCAATAATCAAGAGACAGTTTATTTTTCATAGACAAGAATTTAATTACGATCAGGTCATGGGGCCCGAGTGAGCGTCTTCATTTTAAGGAAATTTCTCGCCGACTGGTTGACACTTCACGTGACCAGAGGGCTGGGTCGTTCTTTGACCAATGAATTAGCAGCCAGCCATTTTTGGGCACGTATCCGGATGACAGCGATGCGGACGAGTACTTCGACGTCTAAGTGTGCTTTTGTATGTGTTTATTGCTATAGTTAGTTAGTCATTTAATTTAGTAAGTACCTAGAGTAAATAGTTATTGTAAATATTGTAAAAGTTATGAAAGTAAACCAATAAACATATTACAAAGTAGTTTGAGTCTTCCCGTTTCTGTGATATAAAGTGACAAATTGGCTTCATATGCCAATTTGTCACTTTATATCACTTTTAAAAACATTACCAATTTATAACCGAAACGTATCTCTTCAAAGAGCTCTTCGATAGCTATGTCATCTTTCACATTTCATTCTTATCCTTATCATTCTTGACCCTGTCCACTGTTAGGTCTCTCAAGGGTCCAAAATTTACAACATCCCTCTCCTTATCACGTCCAAACGACTTTTATCATAAGCTTTAAAGCCTTCAACGGTTATCGGCTTTATTTATTGCTTGTGAGGTTTACCTTGACCACGACTTGAATAGGCGGCTATCACGCTATTCAAAGAAGGGCATTAGCAGAATTGGGTGTTCACAGGTTAAGTAAAACAATTTGTGTCAGTTTTTGTTCAGGATTGCTTAGTATAATTTGGGAAGGCTTAAATCAAATTTGAATGTTTATAGTGAGAATTGAGACGATAATCATGTCTATTTCAACTATTAAAGAAAGATGACGAGGCATAAGAACAATTTTAAACCTAAATCCAAATACCATATTGGTTTGAAAATGACAAATTTTTCTTTATTACTTTATATCAATCAATACAGGCGTTGTTCAATACACCTTTATGCTTTATGTTTTTTTTTTAAGAAGACATATAGCAAATAAATAAACCTAGTAGAAAGAAAACGAGGCCGTATCGTATCGTATACAACTAACATAGATCCATAAATGTCCATGATACATATCCAGGCACACATATACATTTCTATGCAGAACCAGCACAGCCACGTCAAAGAATGTCAGATATTATGCTGAATGCTCGACATTCGATCTGTCTACGTCGCTTCGGCATTAAATATCTTCATGTGAAGCGGGTTACCTGTCGTCACTATGAGAGTAATGCCTGGTTTCAGTGGTACTGCACATATTGTTAAGGAATAAGTAGGTTACTGTTTTCTGGGAGTGTGGTCTTTGCAGTTTTTTTGGTGTGGTTGAGAAAGAAGGGATTGTTTGGGCAAAATACTAGATATTTTCAGCCCATAATGTTCCCACTTCTGGGACACAGGCCTCCTCTCTGTGAGAGATAGTGGGCTGAAATACCTTACCCGGGCGCATTGCGGATTGGTGGATGTGACATATCTTCAAATTTTTGTCTCTAAAACATGCCGGTTTCCGCACGATGTTTTCTTACATCGTTTTAAATCAGTAGTGATGAAATGATACACAAAAAGTAAAGTAAGTCGGGGACAATACCTCTGGGCCACCACTGCTTAGATACAAGGACATGTGTTGATTTAAACCATGTGATAGCCGCTCGGCCCACTGTTGACTTGTATTTCAGGTTGGTTTTCTGGGACCAATTATTGAAACATTCAACACACGCCTTTTTTTTGTCTATCAGTTCTACCCAGAATAAAATGTAAAAAAAGACTACAGGTTTTAAGTCATTAAGAGTTGGACATAACTCTACCATCTTAGAGTGAGCACAAGATAAGTCTGCGCGCGATGTTTGTCCTTCAAGATTATTTCCCTCCCAGCAATTTTAATCACTTTCGGCATAATGATGATGATTTTTTTACGTTAGAAAATAGGGAACACATCACACACTCTTGACGCCTGAGATAAATGTTAAATGATTTTTCCGGTTTCGGCCGCGCGCAGACTTATTTTGAGCGCATTCTTCTAGAAGGTATCCACGAAGGAAATCATTAGAGGAAGCTTGCATCTTCGTTCTTACTTCAGCTAAATTCTGCAGCCAATATCCGTTCAATAATCCACTAGTTTCCTAATTGTACGGCACCTGGTATAATTTCCTCCACAAATGAAATTCCTCTAAGGCTTATTAATTGTTTCCACACTTTCACGGCGATTAAAATAGTCATTATTATGTATTAGCTTATTAAGTATGAATTCTAGTACAATGGTCTTCATAATCGCAAATTTGCTTCGCGTACCTATTATATAAAATTGAAGTGTTTTGTGGCTTCTGTTTCTTAAAACTGTACCTGTGCTTTTGTTGAGGCATAAATGTATGTAATTGCTACTACATACTTACAACATATTTCCGCAAACAGCTGTTTTTGAAGGTGACATTGCGACTGAGTTTTTATAACGTTAACAGAGCTTCATTATCATCATCAACATCTGCCTAGCCTTTTCCCAACTATGTTGGGGTCGGCTTCCAGTCTAACTGGATGCGGCTGAATACCAGAATTTTACATAGAGCGACTGCCTATCTGACCTTTACAACCCAGTTACTGGGTAATACGATACCGCTTGGTAATACTGGTTGTCAGACTTTCGGGCTTCTGACTACCCGTAACGACTGCCAAAGATCCACGAATGACAACTTACCAAAGTTAACAGTGCTTATTAAACATTTTTATATCTACGGCGAAGGTGGTTGGTGGGTCAAAACCAGACCGCACAAGCAAATCCCAGCAGTGGGACACAATAAAGGCTAACAAAAAAAGAAATTAAGTGTATGGCACTAGATATAACATGGACATCAGAAAAAAATCTAAATAATATAAAGAAAGACCCTTGATTAGGATCAATTTTTGGAACAATTTTTGGGATTTTTGGAACATTTAAAGATACAAATCTTACATATACAAATACAAATAATAGAACAGAATACTCTTTATTATGTATACCATATAAATTACAGATATAAATGTAGAAATGGTGACAAAGGGTGACACAATTGGCGGTCTTATCGTTAAGAGCGATCTTTTAAAGACAACCTTTTTGGATGTATTAAAAAGGGAAAGGAGAGACAATACTGTAGGTAGTCTGTGGTTCAGCATTTACATAATACAATAAATAACATATAATAAGCATAATATATTGTAACCTAGCTGTGGGTAGTACTTTAAGCTGCTCATGTCGCTTGCTGTTAACCAGAGAACCTGCTATTGATATTAGCTGGATAATTAAATATTTCTAGGTATTTCAAATTAACCTTTTTCACTACACTTTCTTTTGAGGAATATTTAACTTTCATTAAAAGGTTTTTCAAAGCTTTTTTAGAATAGGTTGTTATTTTAGTAATTCCCTCGACGTTTCTCTTTTCTTCTTTTTATTTTTCTTTAATTTTCCTCGTAGACAAATTATAAATAATATCATTCAGACATAAACTTTATGACATAAAATGAGACAAGTGACAAATTATAAACAACCACTGTAACACGAAATCTTGTATAATAAGTCGTTCCGAAATGCCCGCAAGACGTTAAAAGAGATTCTCATTAAGATAAGAACTACACACAAACATTATTCTGTAATTAAAACAGTTTTGTAAGATTGCTCAGTTGCATAATGCAGTTTCATCTGTATTATTTAGGTACATTTGCCAATAATGTCGAATTTGCAACAAGTTGAGTTTTCAAATGGATAAAATAAAAAGAGGCGAAAGATTAGACTTGTCGAGAAGAAAATTGGTGCCAAGTCGTAGAACTTCGCCGTTTAAACCTGCTTGAAAGTTTTAATTCAATTTAACGTGACGGCTCTCACTAATTTATTCTTTCATTTCTTTTCTGCTTACTTTTTGACTTTGGTTTACACTCAGTTCTTCATTGGTTGACTCTTCACGTGACCAGAAGGCTGGTCTATTTTTCAACGTGGCAAGGCTGCCAGCTTTTTGGGCAGTTTTCCTGTTGGCAACAATGTGGGCAAATTTCTTAATGCCCTTTGATTATTTCCCTTCCTATTTCCCTCCTATTTATATACTTGTAAATATTATTACTATTATTTTAAGATTGTTAGCTAGATTGTGTCGATAAATAAAGATCCGATAATTCTTCATACAATTATTTCAATTTGTTCCATGACGTTGATTGTTGATAAATTGCATACAATCTACTTTTAATTCCTATTCTTTTCTAAGAGCCGAGTTCCCTAAACGCATCTCGTTCGGCTTTAAAACCCAAAGAACACACATAATCTGGCAAAGCAAAGTCGCATGGCGGTACAGTTATACACATTCCATAAGGATCACCGACCTTACCAGTCGGGAAACCCAGGATAATAAGAGAAATGAAGTGATTTCATTGTAACAATATTACAAGGGAATGATTGATGAATGAAAGCGTTCAAACACAGTAATTCGTTCCTTCGTTCACAAGCATTGCGGGAAATGCAAAATTGCTGTAATTAGTGTAGTTAAAGAGTTGTTTGACATGCGATTGTAACACGCCTTTCAGATTTTTCCGGTGTCAATTTGTTTATATTCTTTCCACGGTTTTCTTTTTCTGTTATTCAGTTTATTTCAGTTTTGAGATGGGTTCTGTTTTAGTTTTGATTATTTTGTGTTATGAATTTTTTTTCTGGTTGTTTTAGCCTTTCGGTCATAATTATTAGGACCATTTGATCGCCACAGCTCCATCTGGAACGACGACCTTAAAAAAGTGGCTGGGACAGACTGGATGCGCAAAGCGGAGGTCAGGTTTGTGGTGCAGCCTGGGAGAGGCCTATCTCCAGCAGTGGACTGCGATAGGCTGAGTAGACTGATGACCAGAGTCTTTCCCGGTATTCTCTATGACATCTCCTTTGTCAGTTAAATTGTTTATGTAAAAATCTGTGTATCTGATACAGATTAGATTGACCGTCTGGACAACAATGGGATTTCATCTTTGTATGTAGACTGTTAATGAGAGCAATTACAAATATTACGTCAGGCGCGGTGGAACCGTATCGAAAGTGGTGTAATAGGAATTTATAACCGAATCTCTTCTGAAGATAGATGTTAAACAAGACCCATTTAAGTCAAGGTTTTCTTGTAGGTTGTCTGTTGAATCAATAAATTCAACAGACAACCTACAAGAAAACCTTTCACAATGCGTCACTAGACCCGTCAAGTCCCTGTCTGACCCAATATTTCTGAACCTCCTCCTGCAAACAATCGCGGCGTGGGACGCGAATCGCGCGCGTCTCAAAGGCTCCGCTCGTTGTGCGATTTGCGGTGCTTTTGTGTCGCGCGCGATTTTATCGCGTGTCGCGCCTGTTTGAAGGAGCCTTAAAACCGTGTGCCTACTTGTCTAGATAAGAGTCTGATAACAAACGTGTTATACTGAGTTGGTGCGTGTACTCGTATATCTTTTGAAAAGCGTGGGTGTAAAGTGTAGTGCCAATATGGCTGATAAGCTTTTGCTAAATCAATACTTGAGGTAGGACGGTGCCACTTGTTTAAGTTTAGATCTAATAGGGCTGTGTTCTAGAATATAATTAAATGCCTAATTTATTGAGGCAGCTGTAAAGGGTTTTGTAATTGATTCTCAAGGTCGCTCTCCGGTTTTCTGACTGCTTAGTCACGCAGATTCTGGCATAGAATTTTTTGCCCTTTTCTTCTTGGCTGATCTTCATTTGTTTTTATAGTTCTTTCCGTTCAAAAATCGAATGAATTTTGAACATGGTAGGTATATTTGCTACATTGCCGTTCAGGTCCAATTATTTTCATAGAACTATGAAAACAGTTCTAGCGTAGAATATACCTACTAGTCTCGCTTAGGATGTGGTGTTCCATTTTTAAAAAAAGCAAACACTGAATTATTACTCTCTTTAACGCTTTTAAACCAAAAGCATAGTGATGTCAGGTAGAGTAAAGCTGCTGACAGAGTGGCGTCCAAGGACTGGAAGACGAGATGCCGGTCGTCCGGCGGCGAGATGGACAAACGACATTGTTGCCATCGCGGGCTAAACCTGGATGAGGCTGGCACAGGAGCGTGGGGATTGGCACAAGAAAAGAGAGGTCTATGCCCAGCAGTGGGTGAAATCGGTCTGTGGATGATGATTATATTTCTCACATTGAAAGGGAACGGAGGACTCTTTCCGTGTGTGCGAATATGATAGCCCGCAGGTTTGCACGTTGTACTGCAGACGTAAAGCTGACGCTCTTTAGAGTATTCTGTTCCACCTTCTACACGTGCAGCTTGTGGGAGAGATATTCGCGGGCGTCCAGCACTTCGTGTCCAATTTAATAATGCATTCAGAAAACTGATGGGGTTGCCATAGCGTTGCAGTGCGTCAGGTATGTTTGCGGCGGTGCATGTAGACTGTTCTTACACTATAATGTGCAAACGCGCAGCATCCATGGTGTCTCGAGTCATGGCCAGCCCCAACAGGGTTCTGAAAATTATTGCTGACAGAGTGAACTGTCCGTACCTATATGATTCACTGCTGTTATATGTGCCATAATATCGTGTTGTTTACTAACACTAACCTTATATGTCTTCGCTCGAATTAAACTTTTTGAATTTGATTTGAAACCAAGAAAACAAATAACCAACCAAACCAAAACCAAACGCAGGGAAGCTTACTTCTACCCGCATATATTCCACACATATAGAATGTCAGTTTGTCATCAATATGAGTGTGTCAGTCAGGCAGGATGTTAGCGTAGGTGTCTTATCTTATCTCCTACGATTTGGAACACCTAGTGAATATTTGTGACGAATATGTAGGTGGTTGGTACTGTTTATGTAAATTACTGGTGGTAATATTGTGTTTGCAGTGCTAAAAGAAAAAAGGAAAACCTGTTCAGGTGGAGATTCATACATGACTCCGGCTTGGAGTGTGATTACTATTCTTGTTTTGTTAAATTAGATTGCCAACGACACGCAAACGAGAAGAAGTGCTTTAAGTGGTTTTTTTAGTCTGTTGTGTTATTGTGTAGGCACTTTGAACATGACGTCTTAGAGAAGTAATCGAAATCCAACAAGTGTTATGTTTATCAATTTAGTGCTAAGACCGTTCTTCCTGTATTTTTAATTCTTCAATTCATCATAGCTTATTTGATCACAGGGTTCAAAATATCACGAGGCAAAGGCACAACATAATATCAAAATGCTTGCATACAATGTATCAATAAAAAAAATGAATGAAGCGTAAAATGACCCCTCCCAGGTTTTTAAAGCCAGTCATTATTTGTCATTTCAAATAATCTCTGGTACTTATTTATATGTAGGTACTTAAAGCACTTGTCATTATACAGGTCTTTCGACGATGAGATGCATGTTTTAAATGTTTTTGTTTGAGCATTTTTTTAAACCTGAATACATTTTTGGGGAGGTGAAGTCTACTGTTGTCCTGACGAAACAAAGATCAGACAGAGAACGGTCTCCTTTAGACTCGATGTCATAATCGAATGACACCTGCAAAAGGCAAACTGCATTATTGCCCTATCACGCAGAGTTGGTTTTTATCGTCTGAATAATTCATAGAGAACAAACGAATACATACCGGATTATTTTAAAATACTTAATAATTGAATACGGTCAGTGTAGAAAATTATTAATTATCGTATTTGAACGCACGCTGCGTATGTTTAATCGATTGGGACACGCATATTATCGCCCCGGTAATTCCTTGATAGCTGTGTTTCAATTCATTTTGATCTTCAAAGTAGTTTTTGTTTGTAGTGGTAGAACTTGATGATAATATAATATTATGTAGAGTTTATTTTATTTCATCCAGAAAGCTTACCTACAGATAAATAATAACAAAAATTTGGTTACAGTTTTTAGTGGAATTAAAGCGAATTACAAGTTTCTACTTATGATAAGGACTAGAAGGAAAATAATGAAATGGTTCTTTGTACAAATTAAACTGACACGGTATTTTGGTCTCTAGAGTCTCTTTTTTTTTTCCTTTTTGGCAACTGAGCCGATGTCGACTATTCTGCCAGCGTCATGTAGTGACAGCATCACAGCAAGATGAGCCGTCGAACGTTGGTTGCACTTTGTGGTAATCTGCTGCCCTTGTTACAATTTATTTGGAGTCGGATCAGCATACGTTTTGTTCTTCCATACAAATCTATTATAGCTGTCATCTCAGTACTCACCCTGTTTTCTATCCCACCTGTTTTTCGAGTCTATCCTCAGCATTAAGGGCCAGCTAGAATGTAACAATACAGCGCAAACAATCTTTGCCTCAGAGTGATCCCGGAAGAAACGAACTACATGACTTCTCTAAACTGCTTTGTTGGTAGTATTCACCACCAGAGGTCTATTTGTTGGTAGAGTGCTATGAAGATCTTTTGGTACCTGAATGAAATTGACAAGGAGGTTAGGACCACGCTCCAAAAGAACCTGACAGCGTTATACATCCTCTGTGCCTTAGGGTTCTACACATCACTATTTAAACCTCAAGTACAATGCGTCCCACGAAAGATGAGACTTGACACACCACGTGGTTTGACATGCGCAGTACACGATTTTAGGTATCTTTAGCGGTATGAGGTCTGAGTGCGGGACGGGACCGGACGTCATAGGGGCGGCGGAAAGAGCGGGGGAGGCGGGGTCAAGTCTCTTTCGTGACACGCATTGTAACCCAGTTCAACATGCACAACAATCAATCGGCATAGCAACAAGCGTCCGGTCACGTGATTGGTTCCACACACAGTAATAATTGCACTAATAACTTATTAATAATTGCAATAATTACTTTGTAAAGATTGCTTCAAGTAACGCTTTGATGATACACACAATGTGTATCGGAGTTTCATAATACTGTTATGGTAGGCAAGTTTAGTTTTGTTACCTGCAAGTATACATAATTACTTGAGACTGTAGCCACACTGTAGCCCAGTGGTACCAGCCGCGACTGACGAGTTTTAGGCATTGTTTCACTCTGAGCATTTCCAACATATTTCGGGAAAACTACATGAACTTCTGTTTTTAAGTTAGGATCAAAAATAATCAAAACCTTAAACGAAGACTATTGATAAACAACTAAGTAATCTCTTATTAATGATAATGATTCAAAATAATTTTTTTTAATAATATTAATAATTTTTTTTCTTAATAAATCGCCGGAAGCGAGTAACTGTCGGCAATTTTCTCACTCAAGAAACGTACAATAGATATACATTCCGTGTTAACAAAAGAGATGCAAATATTAATAGTTGATCGATGACTGTTCACACTGCCGGCGAGGACTCGCTCCACTGGTTTGTCGCTGAAGGACAAGAGCTATCAAAGATAATACTCACTCAGCGTTACTCGCTCAGCGATACTCGTTTGGCGGTCAGAGCTCAAGCCGAGAGACCAACCAGACCAACTCCTGTGGGACTAACCGCCTCGAGCGAGTGGTGCGAGTAATCACCCGTCACACTCGGACACTCGCTGATAGCCCAGCGACAAAACTATCGGAACTACACACTCGCTGCTCGCCAACTCGTTTTCAGTTGCTAGTTCTACTCGCTACTCGTTCATCGCCGGCTGTGGGACAACTGCCTTAGGGTCGACCCAAGACAAGCGCTTTAGGTACTTTGTGTAAATATTTTCATCACCACTGCTCTCAAAACGGTGAAGGAAAACATCGTGAGGAAACCGTCAAGTCCAAGAACCAATCAACCGAAGACATATGACTCTACCTACCCGCACTGGGCCCGTGTGTTGGATCACAGCCCACTTTCTCTCGAAGAGAGGAGCCTTATGTCCCAGCAGTGGGAACATTATAGGCTGATTATGTACAGATGCCAGCATATCAAGCTACTACAATCTGTCAAATTTCTTTAATAGATTTTCAACTTTATCGCTAAAGCATAAGGTTCAAAGTTGATTGGGAAAATTTGACAGTTTCGGGTAGCTTGATGTGTTGGCGTCTGTACATAAATATATAAACCATAAAAAAAAAATTGAAACCACGACTGCTTAGCACATTATTATAGATTTGATTACCTGGTCGGGTAGAGCGTTGTAGGGTTTTTCCTATACGAATTTTTCAAATCAGAGTCTGGGTTATCGTCGCCTTAGAGTGAAAACCTCGGGAATGTAAGTAGCATTTTATGCATTTCAGAGAATCTTATAGTATCGAACAGTTCTGGATATAAAAGCGGGTTAAATTTCCATATTAATCAATAAGAATACAGAACCTCCTTTTTTGAAGTCGGTAAAAAAAACATAGAAGTCGCCGTGCAAAAATTTTACAGCACGCAGTTCTTTCTTCCTCCTGAAAAATTAATTCTTTTACACTTACGAGGTTTTCACTCTAAGGCGTCGTTATACAATGTGCCTGTTGATGGCAGTAGGCTAGTCTTTTATTTATTACATGAACTTAAACAAGTCTAACTGTCAAAATGTGAGTCCTATACCTCTGCTTATCTTTTAGAGGAAAAACAGTATTTGTATGATAAATACAGGGTCAAATGAATTTAACTAGCGAAACTCTGTAGATGTGGTGGATATCGATATTTAAACAGGATAAAATAAAAGATTTAATGTTTTAAAGTGAAAACTTCTTTAGCATCGTTGTGATTTGAAATTTTATGAAACGAAAAAGCAACAGTAAAAAGAGACATAAGATTTAACGTGGGAGAAAATGAGATAGGAAGCATTATACAGTGTTTTTATTTTTTATTAGTACAAATGACATCACATTTAATGGATGTGTGGATGTGGATGTGGATGGATGGATGGATGGATGGATGGATGGATGGTATGTTCTTTAGAATTGTTGTGATTTGAAAGTTTATGAAACGAAAAAGCGACAGTAAAAAGAGACATATAAGATTTAACGTGGGAGAAAATGAGATAGGAAGCATTATACAGTGTTTCTGAAGGTTTCACTTCTACCACGTCTGAATTGCACACATGCTGTTTTTTTATTTTTAAGTTAACGATCGCTGGTAGTTTTGTTACTTGTGTAGTATGAGTTGTGAAAATCTGTTTTCTTTTGTGTTATCGTGTTTAGGTATCAATCGATACTCATCACGTCTGTAAAATTAACACAAAAAACTGACTTTTTATACTGATGTTTTAAGTGACTACAAAAACTGCGGTCGATGACCTCAAAAAAAGGCATCAAATCAATTATTTTTGACGTGACAACGTCTAATAAATCGATGAAGCTGACTGCACTCACGAAAAAACATGACTCATGTAGCGTTACCTCGCGGCCTCGCTCTGTAGCGTTCCATGGCGGCTTGAAGTGCAAGCGAATATTAACAAATGCAATGCAACTATTCCATCAGTATTTTCTTATGACGTTGTCACGTTCAACTATCGTCAGTAAACCGACTTTACAGACAACCGATTTTTTTTTTTGTTTTATCATGTTTTGATTTCGAAACCCATCGCGTCTACGGAGTTTCGCTACATAATTTCATTTGACCCTGTAAAATAACATAAATTTACTATTTCGTTTGCTAATTAGGCCATACGTTGATTAGGACTTGATTAGCACAATGGCTTAGCGTTGGCTTTTCCGGGTGTGTGTTTATGCATGGAAGATTTTAAATCGTTATCAAAAAAAAAAAGTACCGGACATTGTATTGAAGGAAAACAGTATTTAAACTGTTTTACTGAAAATAAATAAAGCTAGCATGTCCTTGTATGTAGTTTACTCCAGATTAAGTAATTTGATGTTTTTTTTTTTATTTGTTTTATTCTCCCAGGAGAAAAAGGTGTGAGTTTTTGTATGTTGCTTATGTATGTATTTGATATAATGTATGTCTTGTTTTTGATACTTTGAAAAACCTTTCCCAGGTTCTTGTTTAAAAAATCTAGCACAAACTTTATCTGAACTAAAAATCCCTTAATTACAAAATGTAAAACTAACTATCTGACCCAAAAATGTGCCAAACGTTATTTCCAATACTTAGTCACGTTTCCAACAAATACCTACCTACACTAATTAGTTGATAGTTGTAACTAATAGAAATACACATCAATTGGGAATTTTCTGTTTCCGAGAAACAACTAACTAGTTTAAGGTATGGAAATGAATTGTCAATTTATAAAAAAAAAATATATAATAATATTTATATTTTATTTGATGAAACTATAACATAATATTTTAAATATTTAGTTATATTTAGAGGAAAAAAATAACAAAATTAAATTCTAACTTAAAACTATACAGAAACAAAAAAATAGCGTCGAAAGATTCATCCGCATCGCTGTCGACTGGTAATGTACCCAAGAGACTGGCGGCATTACTACGTTGTATGGCGAATTATATAATTATTACTTATAATTTTTTACTTTATGAAAATGGCCATTAATGAAACGTTCAAGTCGCATTAAGTCACTGCGGTTTTCCATAAACATAATAACATCGGCTAGTAAAACATCGTACATATTATCACGCCCAAAGGGAAGGCAGGGGTATAGTACACCCACATTATGTTAAAGTCCCATGCAAGGTTTTCAGCCACAAATCGGTTACGATCAAGAACTACTGCGTGCTACTGCGAAGAAATAAAAAAGAAATCGTAATGTAATAACCCAATAAAACTTCGCCCTATGATATATATATAAGTTAGATATACACAAACTTGTCAAAGCATTTATTTCAAATAGGCACATAAAAGGCACTTTTGAACGTCAGAAGTTACAACAAATAGAATAGGCGTGGCGACAGTATCAAATAATCAAAGATTTAATGATTTTAGGGGAAAGTACACATTAAAAGGATTTAAAACACTGATTTAGTTTTATTTAAAAACTTGAGATTAATCGGATTTTCACTAAAATAAAAGATGAAAATACGGCATTCGGCCATTTTGACTGAAACGCCAATCACAGCGCATGACGTCACGCCTATGTAAACATCACTTGCGTTTTGTTGACTACTACCGATTACGCATTTGGATCGATTTTTTATTAATTTAAGTGTAATTTATCCACTCCACTTGACTCTACAACACGAATCTATAACAACATGGTTTCGCCTTGCGAGCTTTAACCATTGAACTCTTATTATTTGCTTGTTTGGGACATATATAAACACCTTGTTGGGAGTGGTTATTGATGTGTTTTTACACTGAGGCACTGCACACCACTTATACACTTTGGAATTCATTTTTATCAGATGAAATATGCAATGTTTGGTTTTGTCAACACGCGCAGTCAGAGGAAAGGTAAACACTAAACGTAAAATGTGTCAAATGTGTCAGCTTGACACATTTGACGTTTAGTGTTTACCTAGGCGTGACATCAGACCCGACGCCATGACACTGCGAGCTGTTTTCGCGCGCTATTGAAAAAATATTAGAAAAATGTCTTTAAACTTCGTTCAACTTTAGTTTATAACCGAAATATAGGTTTTTTCGTAAATAGTAAATGTGTATGTACATTACGGAAGAGGATTTCAAAATCATTCGTCATCCCTATTGATTCTAGTCGATTCCAAAAGGTAGTTTTCGTATGGAGAAGAATGGGCAAGAAACTCCACCGTTAAAATACTCCCACGCTCACACACACACACTCTATTAAAACACACACTACACTCTTTTAAAATATTTTTCAATATTTTGCATACATTAATTATATAATAATAATATGTGAAGACGATGCACCTACAATAAAATTACTATACCACAATAGGTAAACGAATTACAAATGAAACCGTAACATACCTATTATAAATTAATTATCTGATAGATACATGGTGCTCACATATTTACAAACATGGTAAAAGTAAACGATCGTCGAGTCTGCTTTAGCCTATTAACTGTGTGATAGTCTGACTAGTCACAGAGAATGGATGCAGGTTGATGACTACGGAGCCGGTCTTAAGACACCTGTAACACTGCCGGTACCGGTTTGGTAATTGGACGGGCAAGACGGACGAGCCATAGGCGTAACATAGAACACGTTCCTCCCGAGATCTCAGTGGTTGATTTAATAAATAGGAATTGGTTTGACTGAGCACATAAATCAATAATTATTTATTTAGGCACATCAGGGTTTTGTAGGACATAAAGAACTTACAAAGTATGCATTGTTAACTACATGGTGTACACACGAATTGTTGGTTGAAGCGCTGCTTTCCTAGGTAGATCACTGAATGTTCTGTTTGGCTGAACATGCTTTGTCGGTCACCAGAGTTAGTCAGCAACACCATGATTATAAAGAATAAAAACATATGCGTTACATCTACGCAAAACCATATCTGCTGACTCTGCTAAAGCTAAATTTCACCTTGGTCCTAGGACCATTTTTGGAAATGTCTATTCAATTGATTAACATAACCACTGCTCTATCCATCGTAACTGGTGACAAAGTCTAAGTGCTGGAGTCAAAAAGCATCGTACCTAAGGATTACATTCAACAAAGCTCAGTAACACGCCTCACAAACAACTCAAAAGCTACACTGACACACAAATCAAAACAATTGAAGGCCGTCTAACAAAAACCGCAACATTTAGTATGAGTATTACTAAAGTGCGAACAAGTAGCGCGAAGGGCCGGCAACAAGTACCTAGAGGTAGATAAATACGCGCACCAATCAGCTGTCGCCTAACTTTCACTGCGCTCTGCGCTGACGCAACGCTCGGACACACTGTGCCACTACATGGAGTGGTTGAAAAGGACCATTCCACAAAAGAAGTGTGGCAAAAACCACAAAAATTCACTAAGGGCTGATTTTTCAATAGACCGATAATTTTTATTCGTGGAATAAAATTGACGTCTGGCAGTTTTTTATGGAAGAACTGTCAAAATTTCCAAATTATTTCTCCGATAAAGTTATCTGGCGTTGGAAAAATCAGCCCGAAGTCTAAAAACACCGAAACTTACCATGCTTAGATAATAAATAAGATTCAGTGATGTAGAACTCTGAATCCAAAAAATGCAGAATCTTACAAAAACTTCAACCGTTTTTCTCATTTTTTTCCTTTTTTTACTTCGTCATTTTTTATGTCAACTTATACAGTTTCATCTGGTTCTTGTTTGGGTTCACCAGCATCTTAAATGTGAGTTCACCAAAGTGAATACATGATGGAGTTTCCTTCAACTAGTTTTCTTTTTTACCAACCCAACGCAAGGTTGCCAACCTTGCGTTGGGTTGGTAAAAAAGAAAACTATCATAGGAGTAGTCACAAAGATCGGAAACCTTCTATAAATTTTATGTCCCGTCAGTAGACGTCATGCAATCGCCGTTTAATTGGAAGATAGGAAGCAATCTTCTACAAAGATTGGCTAATTTGATAGATCAGAACATGTTCGTTGTTGGTACTTGCAGTGCTCACTGATTTAAGGGTTGGGCTCCGCTCGCCCCTTGGATCTTGCCCCTAATTGCCTAAGTGTACCTACTCGCCCCCTTGAATATTAGATACCCCAAATCGCCCCCGATTGTTAGTAAACTAAAAGTACAGTCAGCACTCGTAAGTTTTTGAAATTATTGAAACAAATATTTTAACCGACTTCAAAAAAGGAGGAGGTTCTCAATTCGGATGTTTATATGTTTTTATGTATGATCGGACATAACTCCCTCGTATATAGACGGATTTGCAAAATTTTTTTTGTTCTAAAGAGGTTTATTCCGAAATGGTCCCATTTAAATTTCGTAAAGATCTGATGATGTGCTTCGGAGACAGATAACGGAACTCTTCAATAAATGCCAGCAAGTCAACCGCGATTGCTGCTATAGCATACGTATGCATTGTTTACGCAATTACACAACATAACATCACGCCTGTACCCTTTACAGGGGTAGGCAGATGTGTTCAACAGCTTTCTGTCACTGATATTCACACAGCAAGTAGTGTTATATGAATTTGTTTGGGGTAGGGGTAGGTACAACTAAAAAGTGAAGAATAAAAACTTTTTACAAAAATAAAACAACCGACTTTCAAAAAAAACACTACAAAGTGAAAAATAACTTTAATTTCAAAAGTCGGTGTCAAAAAACAAAAATACAGAACCAACGACACCGACTTCCGAAATTAAAGTTATTTTTCACTTTGTAGTGTTTTTTTGGAAGTCGGTTGTTCTATTTTTGTAAAAAAGTTTTTATTTGTTAAAACTTCAATAGTGTCTCTTGGGATTTAATGGTGAAGATTGAAATAAAACTGCACATGGAGTTAAAAAAGTGTAATTTGGAATCTAATCACGGACATAATCATTTCAATGTTTAACAATTAAACTTTGTTACACTTTTTGGTTTATAGATAATTAAATAAAAATCATAGATCAAAGTTAAGGAATCAACACTTACATGACTAAAGAAACGTACAAAATAATCACAGATTTTCTAATTAAAGTGTACGGTTTTGTACAAAACTTTTGTAGATTATTTATAAATAATAATTTAAAAATAACAATAAAATCACAATTTAAAAAGTAACTAAAAAAATAACTTTTATTGTTTATACAAAATATGAGTTTTTTTTATAGACAATGTACTTGAGTTAATTACAACTTAGGTATTTTTCCATTTTTACATTTTAAGAACAAATTAAGGAAATACCGTAAATAGTTCATCCTTAACTTTGAAACAGCTCTGCATGTCAGTTTGTAAAATTCACAAAATAATTGCAACAAATATAAAAAGCATCAATTGTAAACAAAATGGTGTCGACATAAGCGTCACTAATTCTATCTCTCTTTTCAAAGGTATCATCGTAATCGAATGATTAAAATGATGATACTTATAATTCTAGAGTCGGTAGACTATGGCTTAGTCTGCCGACTCTTGTGTTTTTTTTTTCAGGGTGTGAAATCATCAAATGACCCCTCCCGCTCTGGGTGGAGCGGAAGGGAGTGTCAGACTCTTACTAACTAAAACCCATCCGTGTTCCTTCCTTAGCCCTTTATGTTCTGGGCCAGCGGTAACCCTTTCGGACAATCCCGCTGACCACTACCGCTGTCACTTAATTCTATCTATCTTTTCAAAGGTATCATCGTAATTGAATGATTAAAATGATGCTACTAGAATCATATTCTAGAGTCGGCAGACTATGGTTTAGTCTGCCGACTCTAGAATTTATTTTACTCAATCAGAATTAGTAGCCAAACACAAATAATAGAATATAAAGCGTTAGCTTAATACCTAATTTACAAATTTAATTTAACTAAAAAATGGAAATTCGGTTGTAATAAAAACTTACCTTAACTTCCAATCAGGAATTCCACTCACAATACGCAAGAATAATTCACCTGCTTAGTTACACTTGGAGATAAGTACTAAACTAAGGTTTAGCAAATATCGTAAAACGCATCCCTTCCACATTATAATACGAACTTAGAAAGAGAAAGCATTATACGACTCTCTCAACGGGTAACATATTTTAACAAACCTTTTGTTTATTGCAAGTGTCACGAGTTGGTGAGATTACAGATAGAGTTAAAAGTAATCAAACATGGCTTTATTCATAATGTGTTTATTTTTCTGTCTAACTGTACCTTTTTTGGTTAAATTTCAAAGGAAATGCCGTAAGGGGCGAATCGGTACACCAAAATAATTATTTAAATGTCAATTTCCCACTCGCCCCTTCGTAAGGGGCGAATCACTACACCAAAATAATAAAAAACGGGGCGAGTGGAACATTTTAAATGTAAGGGGCAAGATCCAAGGGGCGAACGGAGCCCAACCCTGATTTAATATGAATGCTATCACATCGTCTATTCAAACGAATGTTACAAATTGATGTTCATTCAAGTTAAAAAAATATCAACTTTATTTATTTAGTTTATTTATTACTAAATGGTCCGCTCTTGACCCCGATTTTCAACTTTATTCAAATGGTAATTAAGTTGATTTCAAAGTTTCTAGCGCTATTGAAAAAGTTATAAAAATGTTTAAAGTTGTAGCGTAAACTGAACTTTATTGTGTAGGAATTAAAGTTATTTATCCATAAACTCATATGTGTTTACATTTTTGGCAAATAAATTGCGAATGCAGATTAGGGAAGAAATTTCTCAAAATTTTTTGGATAAACTAGTGTACAACAGGAAATCTTACTGACTTTTTTTAATATGCTGGACTTATTTTGTTACCTTTTCTTGGTATGAATGAACCTTCTATCTCTTTTACTCATTGTTCGGACACAATCGGCGTTGATCGGGTTTTTGTTTAGGGACGCACGACTTTGTTTATGAAATTATGTAAACTTTCAATTGGAGCTGAATGTAGTTAGGTAGTATACATATGGAACAGTCTCGCTCTCGTAATAGTGTTTCTTAAAGTAGGCAATGGAGACAGGTAGCCCAGTTTTTCTTCCATCTCTTTCTTTTACTTACTTAACCCTTATGTGAGTGACAAATAAAACACCTTTAACAGAGTGACGAGGTACCCGGGTACCTTCATACAGTTTACACGTAATGTAAATAATCAAGATCGGCTTTTGTGTTACACATACTTTGAATATTATTATTTTAGCTGAGCTAAACAGTTGACAATCTGTGGCGATCAAAGCGGAGGAGAGGTGGAGTGCGGTACATGGTTATCGGCGCGCAAGAAACACTGAATTCATTCAATGCATCGTGCTTGACATTACCATTTGACTGTATACGTTTGTTTCTATTGTATCCGCATATTTATATTTTGTGAGTTTATAATTATATCATTATGAATATTCGAGCGAGTACTTCTCAACAAAGATCACGTGTTCGAAGATATAATTCAACAGAATTACTAGCGGTATTAGCAGAATCTTCTAGTGACGAAGGTGAGTTTGTTGCTTCTGATAATGAACATGATTATATTCCTTTGGTTGAAGAGGGTAGATTTGAAATTTCGGATGCTGAGCCAGAAGCTGAAGTTGAAAATGAGATTGATTCTTACGATTCCGATGCGAGTTTTGAAGGCGAATTGCTTGAAAATATTCTTATTGCAAAAGATGGAACGCGGTGGCAGTCTGAACCACTTCCCAGAACACAAACTAGTAGCCGAAATATTATTCGTCAACGGGGCGGGGCTGCATCTTTCAGCAAACTTTACAATCAAATGGAAATATTCAAAAATATTTTGTCTAATGAAATGTGTGACATAATCTTGAGGGAAACTAATCGGAAAGGGACTAGGATTACTGAAGCTTACAATAATAAACTGATGGAAAATTACCCTGATATAAGCAAGCGACCTAAACAAAAAATATTCAAACCATTCACAGAACAAGAATTGGATGCATTCTTTGGTATTCTAATCTTTGGTGGGGTGCATAGATCTAATAAAGAGCATTTGACTGAACTGTGGAAATCTAGTCACTTACCATTATTTCGGGCTGCGATGTCCCATGATAGATTCAAAATGCTGCTACGCTTCATAAGGTTTGATAATGATGTAACGCGCCCTGAACGTTTGTTAGCTGATAAAGCCGCTGCTATACGAGATATTTGGACTATGTTCATTTCAAATTTGAATAAAATCTACAAGCCTCGTGAATGTATTACCGTTGACGAACAGCTATATGGATATCGTGGGCGGACTCGCTTTACTCAATACATGCCATCAAAACCTGAAAAGTATGGTATAAAAATATTCTGGGCTTGTGATGCAAATAACTCCTACCCCCTAAATGGACAATTATATACAGGAAAGTCAGGTGATGGCATACGTCAAACAAATGTAGGAGAATGCACTGTATTAGATCTCGTGGCTAAATATAAAAACTCAGGGCTGAATGTAACTACGGATAATTTTTTTACGTCGCTTCAATTAGCCCATTCCTTGAATTCGTGGAATATGACACTAGTTGGAACGGTAAGAAAAAATAAACGTTTTCTTCCTGCTAATATGCAAGCACACAAGGAGAGGGCGATTTATTCTTCTAACTTCGCATTTAGCAAAGAAGCAACTGTGTGCTCTTACGTACCTAAAAAGAATAAAGCAGTAATAATGTTGTCATCAATGCACATGTCACCAGTTATTGATAGTAATAAGGAAACTGCCAAGCCAGAAATAATTTTATATTATAATAAAACCAAAAGTGGAGTGGATAACATGGATAAGCTGTTAGCAGAATATACCGTAAAACGCAGAACAAATCGGTGGCCTTTAGCACTTTTTTACAATATCATTGACATTGCAGCTTTGGCAACATATATCATTTACATGGAACATAACCCACAATTGGTCTCGAGTGACAGACGTAGAAAGTTTTTGAAATCATTGAGTCTGCAACTGTGTGGTAAAAATATAGAAGAGAGATCAAAAAATTGCATTGTGACTTCAAAATTACATGTGAGATCTGCAATGCAGGACGTGCTTGGCCGAGAACTTGGGCCGTCAATTTCTTCTGGATCTACAACTTCTATAAGTCAGACTAGACGAGATTCTACAGGGCGTGTTGCAGTCGTCGGAAGTTGTTACCTATGCAGGGAACTCAAACGCAAGCAAAGAAAAACTCGAAAAGCTTGCACTAACTGTAGAAAACCAGTTTGTGATGAACATGCAGTAACTCGTCCAACATGTAACACCTGCTTCGAAAGCTGTACTAATTCTGTATGAACAAAGATTTGTATTTTTTATAGAAATAAAACACTTTAACAAATGCTTCTTATTAAAATTTTGTATGAAATTATAAATACTTACTTCACAGTTACAAAGAGGTACCCGGGTACCTCATCACTCAATTATGAGTTTATAATATGTTTTGGTTTCCACAAAACATTGTAAATAGTAGACTTGGTCAATACATTAAAAAATATGTAATTCATAAATAGTTAAGAGCTCTCAGGAAGTCACGGCTACCTACAGGGCGTAAAACATATTTATTTTAGAATTTGAAAACGCCAAAGGTACCCGGGTACCTCGTCACTCACATAAGGGTTAACTATGTATGTTTAGAACTACATAAGGACCAATCCTGTGTGTCGTCCAGTGCCTCATATACTTTTCTCTTCCTATTGGTCGTTTCCCGTGACTAACTTTTCCAGAACCTGGACATTTTGTTATGAATCATAGATGAATCAATCCGTCACATCACGCTTGATTTATTTTCAGTCATTTTGTTTCTAATGTTCAAAATTCGATTCTTTACCCACGCCTGCGCCTTCACGTGTCATATTATTTACGTAGACATATTTCTACAGAACTGCACCAATTAATCTCTTCGTACCTACATATTCTTAGAAAATATTGCCATTAGTATGCGATTATAGCAACCGCTGTCTTTCGCACGAGCGTCTAATTGCCTCGTGGATGTACCGAGGCGATCAAGCGATTATTTTGCGCGAAGTCGAGGCGACTTCTCACAAAATAATCGCTTGATCGAGTCTGCGACATGTCGCAACATAATCGCTTCAATGATTCGCTGATAATCTAATGTAAATAATGTAATACAATGATTGCTCATGCGAATTCTTTCGATCTTGATATTCTTCTTTGTTGTTTATATACATGTTGGCAGTGTGTTTGATTTTATGGAGTTTGTGGTTTTACTTGGAATGCTTTCGGTATGATATTCATTTATTTGGTTAAGTAGTATACAGGGTTATTAGCAAAACATTAACAACCTCTTAAGAGGTCATTGTACTCATCCTTATGAACAACTTTTACTACGGGACCAAACCTGAAATCGCGAAATAAAATCAGCTGTTCCCTACATTGTGACGAGTTATACGAACATAAATGTAGGAAACAGCTGATTTTATTTTCGCGATTTCAGGTTTGGTCCCATAGTAAAAGTTGTTCATAATGATGAGTACAATGACCTCTTAAGAGGTTGTAAATGTTTAACCAATAACCCTGGATATTCCTATCCTCCTATAAACCTGAATTTTCACTAACACTTGATATAATAACAGAATCTATTGGAGTTATAATAATAGTTCTCATGATCATCAAATGGAACCTCGACGGACATGTTTCAGCATTAAAGTAAACTTTGAACAGGAAAAACCGCCAGACCATGAAAATGACGAATCCTATTATGTATTTTGGTTTTACCAAATTTGAAACCGAAATTCAAGGAAACAATACATTCATTCACAAATCAGGCGAATTTGACCGATAAAATATCAATTAAGTAACACAATTAAACTAGGGAGATAATTGTTAATTTATACGCTATCTATTTATATGCAATATCAATACAGCTAAAATAAAGTCGTTTTTCATTTGAGTGCTTTGTCCTTCTAAACTACACTGTGAATTTTGATACAGTTTTACAATTTTTTTTAACCAATATTTAGAGATTTTTTTTTTACCAGTCTTACCAAGGGGTATCGTATTAAGTACCCAGTAACTGGGTTGTGGAGGTCAGATAGGTAGTCGCTTCATGTAAAATACTGGTATTCAGCTGTATCCGGTTGGACTGGAAGCCGACCCCAACATAGTTGGGAATAGGCTAGGCAGATGATGACTGACTGACTGACTTCTTGAATGACAAAGATTTATAACTGTACCTTGACTTTTTTCTTGTAATTGACATTTTAAATACCTTTTTGCAACAATGTATAATTTGATTTAGGTATTTTTTATGTGACAATTTATTTTATGAGTATTAATTTTTGATGTCTGGTTATTATAATGTCAATGTATGTTAACTAATGTTTTTGCACGCCGTAAGGTAGAATGTAGCGGAAATACTGTATACTGTACCATCTCAAACCTGTACCTACATTGTTGGCAAATAAATATTTCTGATTCTGATTCTGATGATGATGATGATTTAGAGAAATAATTCCAGAAGGTTTATTTGAATATTTATTATCTATGTTTATGCGTATCTTTATATTTAAAATATTATTCCTCAATTTTTCATGATTGCACCTACCACTGTTTGTCTCTGCATCACCCAAAGGATGACTTGTAGAAAATGCCTATGGCATTAAGTCCGCCTCTGTACATGTAATAAATAAAAAGCGCAGAAATCTCGAGTTTTTGACATGTCACCACATCTGTAGACCGCTAGACTCCAATAAATCAGTAAGGAGTCTCAGCAAAGATGTTTTAAACCGTGTTATTGTAACAAAGGACATTTTAAACAAAGCGATTTTAAACAATGTTATCATTATAACCGATGGCCTCTTGGGACTGAATCAATATTTACAATATTACGATGTACAGACGCCAGCACATCAAGCAACTACAATCTGTCAAATTGCTTTAATAGATTTTCAACTTTATCGTTAAAGCATAAGGTTCAAAGTTGATTTGGGAAATTTGACAGTTTCGGGTAGCTTGATGTGCTGGCGTCTGTACATTCGTCCCGTAAATTAGTTGGGTTCAATAGAACGGTGTCGTGATTATTTTCCTCTTTTCTGATATAACAAGCCTTGGATTCTTTTTCAAATATTTCCAGCTCCCTAATTGCGTAACATACTTTCGATCTCAATCTGTATAATTTTGAAGGATATTGCTATTCCAGTGCTTCATGTGTTAGAAAAATGTGTCTGTTCTACAACGTAAATAACGCAATGAATGTTGTTGATTTGTCAAAATGAAACCCATTGCTACTGATAGTATGTTACGGAATTACCCGCAGGAACTCAATGTATGAGACCCAATATTTAAATGAATAATGATCGACGATCATGAAATGAAGTCAGTTCGGATAAGCTTCAGGGTTCTTCTTTAGTCCTGACATGACTACTGCTTTATTGGAACCACGCTTAAGAAAACTGGATTTTCGTTACAGTTCTTCATTGTCGGGGTTGACGTTGCTCTTATTAATCCAAGAGTTATTTACATCAGTATCATAAAGTAGCCTCAGGGAAAGACAGCCAAGAAATTATTCAGAGAGGTAATAATTTCCTTTAATTTTATTAATCAATGCAAATAAAGGAAATATTTTATTTTATAGCTTGACAACTATATAATAATTACGTTATATTACAAGTACTATAACAGTTTCAAATTGATGGTTATTAACGCAATGATCGAGTAAAACAAAAGAATCTAACACAACAAAATAATTGCTTAACTTGATTTTAAAATGTCAATCAATATTGGCCTACATATTTACAATTATCCTGTCTAAATTAGCAATTTTCAACTCTTTGTCTTTATTATCAAAGGTTGTATTAACTGCACAAATATTGTTGCCGTTCTACAAACCAGCATTCATAATAAATAAAATAGTTATATACAAAAGTGAGTGTACCAAGGCTGACTGGTGTTCATGCTACTATCGTGTGCTCGAATTTTTACCATCAAACTAATATACACCTTGTTCTAATACTTGTAAGGTTCAAATACCTTTTGTGGGTCACCCTATAGGTTTTGTCTACCACGATAGTTCGTTGCCATTTATGGAGGTAGCTTTCCTTGCCGGTCTTTGTATTTGATTTATAACTACAAAACTTTGCTTCAAATATGTTTTTTCTGAACTAAAATTATGGATTTGGAGTAACTGGCTGTACTAAGTTTTTATTTGAAATAATTGGTGTTTTCTGGGTTTAGTTTAGATTGCTTTTGACCATTTAGAAATATGATCTAATTAGCTTTGAGCTTTAGAGAATGATTTACGACTTTTGAATTGAAGCAAGAAATTCTTTGATCTTTATTATTAAACCTGAACGGAATATAATAGATAACAATCTAATAAAATATAGTATAATAGTAAAACTGCGCAGCTCTATAATCAGCTAAAGGAAATAGGTAATTCTGTTGATTGTTGGCGATCACAACCAATTTGTCACTCATCGTCATTTGATATAGATCAAGTCTTGCAATGCAGAGAGACCTACTCCAATGAGTAAACACTTGGTAAAACTAACTCCTTTACTAGAATTCCCTCGTCTAGTAGCTAACAATAAAGTTGTAGAGGATTGTACAAACAATTGGATTAAGAAAGAAGACTCTAGTCGGGAAGGTATGCCACCCGTCGGCGTAATGCTACTAGAAAAACAGATGTAAAAGTAGAGAAAATACTTCGTTCGATTGAAATTGTTATTTCTTTTATCTTTAAGAGCCTTTATAGTAGATAGATAACAGGCAATTTGACATTTTGTAATAACTTGATCGTATTGATGCCTTTGTCGAAAAGCAGTCCGTGAATTTCGATTGTAAAAAGAGTCAGAATATTTAAGTACAGCTTTGTCTTTCATATTACTAAAGTAAGCGGTGATGAAATATCAATCAATAGGATTATATAATTATAAACCTCTCTTCGATTATTTTCATACATTCAGATTGATTATTTCAAACAGATGTTTGAAACAAACAAGATATATAAACAATTTCAAAACATATGGATGTCACGTGATCAACTTTGAACGTTAATACCTCGGAAACGTGATACTTTATAGGTTTTGGTATTAGTATGTTTTCTGTTTGCATTGATGTCAGCTATGGATTTATATGTATAGGCTCCATGCGTGGTCGCCATTTTGAAAAATAATCAAAATGGCGGGCTGCACGGACCTTCAAAGCCCTTTGTATTTCGCGGGCTATCTTAGCGCATCCTCCTTGATATATAATTCTCTAACGTTATCTGGTCACGTATGTGTCAATTGGCTTTCATTGTATATAACTAACGGATGAGCATAATCGGTAGTTTACCCGGAGCAGCATTGTATCGTTCTATAATCATTTCTAATTATTTCAGATCCGAGTATTTCAGGTAGTTTAATAATACCTACTGGTTTTACCTGGTAGTGATCAAATAATATGTTATCTTCACCCGCTCGGTCTTTACCTGTCAATAATTATGTCATTAATTTCTGTATGTGCCAGTCATCTTTCCTTAGCATAGTTTCTGTATTGTTTCCATGTACGCTACATGCACTGTATGTATAATATTATATATATTCAGTACGGACTGTCTACAACAGTGTTTTCAGGTATTTTTTCTTAAATCATCTTATGGACGGTTCTTGAATCGAAAAGCGAACGCTTTCCCTCATCGATGGTGCTTTTTTTTACGAATAACTTATGATGTCATATTTACACGAAATTTTTGTAACCGATAATGAATATCAGTGAATATGATAATAACAATGAACATAAATTAACAGATTCCTTGAAGATAAAATGATTGTTTACTGTAGTGCTGGTCTATCTGTGTTTCGAGTTAAAACATCCTTTCAAAATTGTACATCCCAACTCCCAACGCCCAAAACAACGCGTTAGCATATTTAATGAACTTTGATTATTAGAATGAACTGTTAAAGTCATTACGTCTGCATTTCAACTCATGTGTCATATTTATCGCCAGCATGCACTAAACCGCGCGCGTATCCGAATTGTTGCTGTTTGCTCCATATTCCATGGTTATTGCTTCGAAATCAGTTTATTAGGTCCATCTAAATTTAGCTTCATTAGTAATTAATTGGCAACATGTTGCTTTGCAATGCATTTTGCTTTATATACCTACGTTTTAATTATTATGAAATTATTGACGGATATTTGTTTAACCCAAATTATTTTAGGTTCAACATTTTGTTGACCTTTATGACGAATTTGTTAGTGTTATCTTTAAATTAAATAAAAATTATCGTGTTTTTAAATATATCAGTTGTCTATCTAATGATAATAGATTTAGTTTGATTGTAATCGATTAACTGATACATGTTAATTTTGATACCGGAAGACTTACTTAAATTACAGAAAGTCCTTTTGTTGTTGTTTAATTTTTGTTATTAATCTTAAGTTTAAGAAGTATGTTGCCATAATTTTTTTAAGTTCTAGCTTTTAGTTTAGTTTTGTTATTATTATGTGTGATCACTTGTTCTGAGATTGCTGGTAAACCTGTAATTGGCGACCGTGTAAGACCGAGATTTTTATGATCTATATTTCACTTAAGATAAATTATACATAGAAGCTGTTGGTGTACCTTAATAAATAAATAAAATAAACTGTTTAGCAGATTCAGTTACATAGATTGAATCCATCTTCATTGGTCTTGCTATGGTTTTCATCATAAAACCAGTTAATGGTTTAGTGATCATTATCACAGTACAGTATTTAGTATACTGCGTCTTTATGCGTAGCGACACAGTATACGTAATGAGTAGTAGTCGTAGGTAAGTAGGTATACGATTGAGAGATACAATATTTTGGCTAATTTTGACATGATTTTCAAACATATTTTCGTATCCATAAAGGCTCCTTCAAACAGGCGCGACACGACACGCGACACAAAGGCACCGCAAGTCGCGCAACGAGCGGTGCCTTTGTGTCGCGCGCGATTATATCGCGTGTCGCGCCTGTTTGTAGGAGCCTTAATCCGTTCTTCCATTTTGAATCCCATAAATATGATCAGGTATCCTTCGTAATCTTCTTCTATCTTGTCGGGTAATTCCCTTGTGAGAAGTAGAACAAACTTCTATTTTACTGTCATTCAAACGAGCCTATCAATCGAACTGTTTGTCAAAACCTTTCATAACCAAAGACAATGGTACTGAAGCCTTGTATGGGTTAAATTGATCGTGAAGCAAAATCTGATTTATTCTACAGACCAGCAGGCTTACTCTCGAACCTCGATCTCATTCGGAATTGGAAATTGGGTTCGAAAACTTGTCATTTGGCACTCTTGAATGCTACACTAGCGCACGATTGGAATCGTCTCAGGTGGATCTTTTTGGTACTAAATGAATTCGACTTTACTCGAACGAATGCACTTTTTTCGGTACTCTTGACGAGATTTTGACGTTAACATATCGAGTTTGAAGTCGTGTTTATGTCAAAGTTGAACGATTACAAAAAGTCTACTTTTTCGGGATCGAGTTTATTATTTTGGTTTATTTGTGAAGTTTTTATTGTGAATAATGGCACGTTTAGAACTTATTTGTGATATTTTGGACAATGCTCATAAGTTAGATATGAGACAAAGGAGGAATTTGAGACGAATGGCGCGTTATGCAGACAACGCGTTTGCCATGACCGACGATGAATTTAGGAAAAATTATCGAGTAAATAAGGAGCTTTTCGAAGTCATTTATAAGGATTTGGAACCTTTGATACCCCAGCCTACTCGCCGTAGCGACATTCCAAGAAAATACAAGGTTTGTAAACTAGCAATTCCATTTTCACATGGTAGGTATTTTTTATATCTAGGTAAGTAATTAACTATACAAATTTTATTTTTTAGGTATTAGTGGCTCTTTCATTCTACGCCACAGGCAGCTACCAGAGATTAGTAGGTGGAACACAAGGTACAATGATGTCTCAACAGTCAGTTTCGAGAGCAATAAGAGAAGTTACAAATGCTCTTAATTCAAACAATATTTTAAATAAATGGCTTAAGTTTCCACAGACTCGCCGACAACGAGACTTAATTAAACAAAGGTTATTAAGAACTTACTTATTTTTACCTCAATATTAAATATGTAGTATCATTCTATACTTTAGACATTATGTTGTTTTAATACTTACTGTTTTTTTTTTTAACTTATTTGTAAAGAATATTAAGCTAATAATAAATTAATTCCCAGGTTTTATGAAAAATTTAAAATTCCTGCAGTCACAGGATGTATTGATGGTACTCATGTGGCTATTGTAAGACCATCAGAAAATGAAGAGCGGTTCTACAACAGAAAAGGTTACCATTCGAGAAATGTTTTGATTGTGAGTTAGATTGGCTATTTATCTAGTTATTAATTATTAGAGTAACTGTAACTTTCTATATACAGTATTTGTTTACAGATTTGTGATGCAGATCTCAATATACTCAGTGTAGATGCTTCATTCGGTGGAGCCTCACATGATAGTTTTGTTTGGAACCAACATCCTGTTAAGAATCACCTAATAAACTTAATAAATGCAGGAGAAAGAGTTTTTTTACTTGGTAAGCATTTCATACACTTTTTACATTAGGTCTACAATATATTTTGTACTTATGTGTATATAATAACTAATTAGTCATTTTAATATAATTATAGGTGATTCCGGTTATCCTCAAAGGGAATATATGATGACCCCAATAGTGGATGCACCGCCAGGATCAGCTGAAGAGTACTATACAAATCTGCATTGTGTGGCTCGCAATACTGTTGAACGCACAATTGGGGTTTTAAAAAATAGATGGAGATGTCTTTTAAACCATAGAGTTCTTCATTATCATCCAGACACAGCTGCTAAAATTATAAATGCATGCTGTGTTTTACATAACATTTGTAACCGAGCACGATTGGGTTTGGATGATAATGTTGAGGATGCAGTACCACCCATGGGAGAAATGGAATTGGCACAGAGTGGGTTAGAGGTGGATCGAGGTTTTGCCTCCGTGGAGCTGCGCAGGGGTCGCGAGGCTCGTACACAGCTTGTACAAGAACTGTGGGCAGCTCAGCATCTTCATTAATATATTTTTTTTAGGAACTATTTTTTGACTAAGACTTATTATATGTAATTTAAAACCTAATTTAATGAAACTTATTTTGTAAATTAATCTTTTTTTTTCACTACACATACTATTTCTAGAGATAACTAAATATTTATGTGACCAATTTGTGCTTTTTTTTATTATAATTGTAAGACTATTGTTCTATTGTGTTGATTGATTTGTATTGTGTATTAAATAATGTAATGTGCTGTGTTGAGGGTTAATAATAATTAAAATAATAGTGAGCTTACCTAATAAGTTTAATAAAAATTATAATAGAAATTCTACAATTATTAAAGAGCTTATGTTTAAAAGGTAATGTCTAATTATTATTAACAAGGATTTGAATAAATATAATTACAGCCTCTTTATTACGTATTTTTCATTTATATTCACAAAGGCATTTCCACCATACACACATAACCAATTTTTATTTGTTCACATCATAAGTTAGGTCTAAACACCATATTTATACAAGTACATACTGTATAAGACATGTGACACATCGTTGGATTCCTTACAAAATTATCTATCCACTGAGATATATGTTGTATGTGTTTCCAATGAAAAGATACTTCAATGTAAATAGGAATTTTTTTTAATTAAAAACCTGTCACCTCAGGCTGGTCTATTTATTTATAACAATACAATATTTAAAATAACACAACTATCTTTTTCAGGGCGTGACGCGCCTTCGAATGATGGTTGCAAAAACTATATTTACATAACTAAAGTTTTACAACATAATATATAAACTCAATTAAGCAGGCCTTTCAGAAGGACTTAACAATTTTACGTCCAGAGCTAGGGTCTAAGGTACCTGGACAATTGGACATACAAAATAAAAACTATAAATTACGGCTTTATAGCCCACTTAATTGAGGTTTATAAGGGTTGTACTTACTATTTATCGTAGAATCACTATTTTACCACAAGGTTTTGCTTAATTTAGCTTATATTATCACTGAATTTGAGCTAATGAAAAGAAAAACACTAGGTATAAAACTGTTTGGTAGGTATAAAATTGTCGCAAACAACTTCCATATTTTAAAGTCTAAACTAGTACCTACTTACAATAGCTATTAACATTTAATTACTGCCTATTTTGTCTGAGGGCATCAGCAATATTATTGAGAGCATTTGCCACAGTTTGAGAGCCTTCTCTTATGGCTGCTGAAAGTCCCTCCATTTGTTCTACAGCTCGCCACATGTCTTCTTTAGGGTATGCTTTTTGTCAGCCCAATACTGAAAAGGAAATAAACATACTAATTATTGTAACTGTTGTCATATAATTAAGTGAAAAAAAAAATATGATTAGTGTGAGGACAGTACCTTAGCCCAGCCTTTACCATCTTTCTGTGCACCACCTAGTGCGTTTAAGGATACTGCTATGTCGTTCCACTTTCTCTTTGTCTCCTGCTTAGCATGAGCAGTGCGCAATAACCCCTTGGCAATTCCTGGGTTCTGTACCAGGAAATCTATCAGTCTCCAGTTGTTGGTGTGTTGGCCTGCTCATCCTGTAAGAACAATAAATGTTTGTATTGAGCAAAAGTGTTTAATATTAAAATTTAAAGGAATTACAATAAGTATTATTATTAGAATTGTGGCCTTACCTTGATATTTTCGTCTTCCTCGGTTGAATACTTCCCTTAAAGTAAAACTAACTTGAACTTGTGGATATAAACATACTTGAATACATTCCAAACTAAACACTTGAGAACATTTTGATAACATCGCTTTGAAACTTTTGTTTATCGCAACAGTAATAATTCACACTTTTTATGGTTCTTTATATGTAGTGTTAAATATAGTATGGTGCTACGGGACCCTTCGTGTGCGAGTCCAACTCTTGGCCGGTTTTATTATTCAAGTAGGAACTTATTTTAAGATTCTAGTTTAACAAATTTTAAGTGGATGACAGATGACAAATGCGTGAGTTTTTTTTTTTAATGTAACGTAGGCAATGACGTACACAATGAGCCACTGCTGCCTAAATATTTAGTCCTAAAATACATATAAATGCAAGCAAAGAACACTTAAATGATTATATATGTTAAAATAAATATCAGAATAGATTTATTAATAGATTTAACGAGTTATTCATTATTTATAAATTTGGTAATTAACGATTTGATGTGTATGGCCACCCCACGTGAATCAGTGTAGTCGAACGTGCAGTCGATTCCAATCTCAGTCTCGAATTCGTTCCAGAGTGCCAATTTTCTAAAGATTGGAATTGAAATTGGTTCGGATTGGAATACATTCGAGATTGGGATTGGTTTCAAGAGTAAGCCTACAGATCTTCTTATAGGATTACCTACTCTGTATGCCTACTTCAGTCAGTTACAATGCTTATTGTGTTTATTAACCACTGAAAATCTGTTTTAAGAAAGGCGTTTCATAAATATGACGAAGTTTTGTCACCAAGTTCTTGAAACGATGGATGGACTTGTGGAAGATGATATGGCTAGGAAGGGGGGTGACCACCGAGATGACGACTAATAAAGAAGTATGGAAGAAAAAACATGTAGCGCCGACCTCGATTATATTGGTATAAGGCCAGGGGAATTGTGATAATCTTTAATGTTTTTAACTTCAGTCCTTTTACTGACTGTTACATTGCACACGTGTCGCCGTTTTTGACGTGACAACGTCTAATAAATCGATGAAGCTGGCTGCACTCACGAAAAAACATGACTCATGTAGCGTTACCTCACGGCCTGTAGCGTTGTAGCGTTACATGGCGGCTTGAAGTGCAAGCGAATATTAACAAATGCAATGCAACTATTCCATCAGTATTTCTCTTATGACGTTGGCACGTTCAACTATCGTCAGTAAACCGACTTTACAGACAACCGATTTTTTTCTATTACTTTAAAGGCTCCTGCAAACAGGCGCGACGCGCGACGCTAATCGCGCGCGACACAAAGGCACCGCTCGTTGCGCGACTTGCGGCGCCTTTGTGTCGCGTGTCGCATCGCGCCTGTGTGTACGAGCCTTAAGAATATTACAGCCTTTTTCAAGTCCAAGAGCTGACATTACCTTCCAATAATTTTATATAATAAAATCTCTTTTAATTTCTCTACTAAATCTAATCACGCAATAATGTTATCGTACGCTTTCGATCCATGGCATAACACTTTCGTCCATGACAGTATTTATCGTGTTTTTTAAATGGACGTTGGTGCTGATTAAATACGCAGATGTGCCCGTGGAGCGTGACTCGTGACGAATGGGCACGTGTGCTCGCATGTACCGCAGGCTTCCGGTCAAATGTGTGGGGTACTGTGGTTGCGGAATGGTTTAGTAGGTGATGGGGCTAATTGAGTAGAGAGAAAGGTGAAATGGTGGGAAGGTTTTGCAGATTGTGCACCGGTTTCTGCATGTCTGAGATCTGCTGTCAATTGTAAATACTGTTGTGATTGGTTCATCAAAATAATAACAACCTTACTTATATAGTTATTAATTAATAAATTTAAGCGTACAAAAATCCCTTAAATAAAAAAGAAGAAAAAAAACCTATGCGATTTGTTATAGACATTGTTGCCTTCGTGTCCTGTAGGTACTGGGGTGTTTTTTTCGGATTATGTAAGAATAAATTCCTGCCAGCGACATTCGTAAGCAGTACACACATACATACTAACAATCTTTTACGCAGTGACCTTTTACGGGTGTTTGCGCGTCGATAACGCCTTGAAACCGTATCAAGTTCAGCGTTTCATTTTGATCACACATAACTAGGCTAACATTTTGTTAGATATTAAAGATATTGTAGCTTTTTGTTCTATGTATTTCTTTGTGACTATAGTTTTAACAGTACCTAGACAAAACAATTTCATTTTTAATATAATTTTTCTTCTAAAAAGGAATAAAAATATCCAATACATATTTACTAAGAAAAAATAAAAGAAAGAACATCCGTTTATTTGTGGTAAACAAGACTCGGAAAAGAACACACACACACAAAAAAGAACATATTGGGGGAAAATATCAGCATACAGTCTCTTAACCAGTGGCGGACTAACAGGGGGGCGGAAGGGGCGGCCCGCCCAGGGCCTCCGGTCTTGGGAGGCCCCCAAATGCCTCCGCGTTCCCCTGATAAAATCCTAAACAAGACTTTAAAAATGTGCCTAAGCACTTTTTTAGTCTTGTTGTATATCTATATCGTCAAATCAATAATGAGGCTTAGTTTAGCTATCTTTTATAAAAGTTTCTTATTTATCTCATTATTTTTATTGAAAAGGATTCAACCATCTGGTTCTCAGAAAAGGAACCTAAAAAAACGAAGACTGAAGAGGCAAAATCGCTTGCTGAATCTTTATACAATTACTTTTCGAATTCTGAAGAGAAGAAAAGTGGCGTTGCCGACGAAATTAACGAATTAAACATAAACACTTATTTATACATACAAATGTGAACTGAATAAAAAGCTTGTAAAACTACATTTTTTTGAAAGCCGGGGGCCTCATTCAGCTTTGCCGCCCCGGGCCTCTGACGGGCTTAGTCCGCCACTGCTCTTAACAGTTTTTTTTTCTCTGACAGCAACCCAGCAACCAAACAGTAACATAACTGTGAAAGAACTATAAATAATAGCTACTTCGATTTATTAATCCGATTGTTATGTCATTTACGAGTTTCCTTACGATCGTTAATTGAAGCGTTATTTATACAATAGGCCTATGTTTACTAACCCGGAGCTTTTGAAAGAAATGAGTATGATTTATTTCCTTGATCATCCGTGGTACAATAGAACATTTTGTCTTTCATTCTTCTCTTTATAATCCCATAAAAGCACCATAACTGAGGATATTTCATTATGCCATGTTAGTGCTAAACTTGACATCAGCCCCGGAACTTTGCGTCTAAATTAACGATTAAAGCACTGGAGTTTACTAAGGATAATAACTTTCCACGCTTATTTGAGTTTTCACAGCTGACCTGATGGATATCGGCCACAGTGTAGTAATATGCAGTAGGGCAACTTACTTTTTTCTTGAGGATTTTAGCTCCTTTTCCGATCATTTAATTAGACTGTGTTTAAGTACCTACTGCATGCCGCTGCGCAATTTGATCCTTTAACTTAATTCTGACCTAAGGGAATTTCAAATGCCCCAAATTAGGTTATCGCCATCGATGCACCGTCATTGGAGAACGCCATTAGATACGACCCCCATGGGAAATCATGAGGCAGTCTATTTTTAGTTGAGATACGGTATTTCGTGTCGCCTTTCGTGAATAAATCTTACGCTTTTCGCCTAATTAGACACTAAACAAACTATTTTATAGCTACCAAAGAAATACTGCCTATTCTTATGTTTTATTTTAAATGTCAAAGTTGAGATATTATAAATATTATTACCATCTCGTATTATTAAGTGCGAATAATATTATAGTCATCTTGAATTACTAATTATAAATTATTTAATATCATATATTTATTAAAATAATAAGTACCTAAGCAAATAATAACTAATACCTAATTAATTAATAAAAAAAAAAAACCTAATTTAACTAAAACTATTATACACAAACAGAATATAGCGTCGACAAATTCATCCGCATCGCTGTCGACTGGTAATGTACCCAAGAGACTGGCGGTATTACCACGTTGTATGGCAATGCTTAGCCTCTGGCCAAGGTAAAAGCCAGCCCTTGGGTCACGGGAAGTGTCAACCAGCCGTTTCGAAATTTAATTAAAAATAGTTTAAAAGAATTCAGATCACCAGTCTCCATTTTCAGATTACAACAAACAATGTTTTTTGGAAGGTTTCCGTAGTATCAATTACTTTTTATCCTCTAACAACCCACAGAAAGAAATTAAATATGGACCGAGTTTTTCTTCGGGGATTATTTTTAAGAATAATTTTATTTTGGAAAGATATTTTGACAATAGGTATTTCATAAAATTCTGAACAATTAAATATAATCCTAACAAAATCTACAATTACTTTACTCCCAATATATCTTGACCTACTGTAGCCTCAGCTGTGTACTGGGTCACATCAAATCCACATTATGTCGCCGTAATAATCTCATATGGCTTTGTTCAGTGTCTGTGAAATGGTCTCTTATTGGATCCTTACATATCTTTACATTACCCAAGGTATGTGGGTAATTTGATGCTTCACGACCTTGCAAATGACACTTTGATAAGGCAAAAAGTAATTGGACTCCGTCACAATAAGAACCTTGAAATTCGGCCTATTTTATTATTTATAAGTCCTTTTTTAGGGAACATGAATTAAGCTTTTGATTGAAATTTTCTTGCAAGAATACAATTAATGGGAAATTTGCTTTTTCTGAACTTTATTTCTATTGATGTATTCTTAATGTAAAGTTATTACATTAAGAACAGACATTACACCTTTCTTTTTGATCTGGCAGAGAGATCTTTCTGAGTGGTCAGCTGAGCTGTTATTTTTAATATCCATAAAATTATAACCCTAAATACCACGAAACCAATCTGACCCAACATCACCAAAACACTCCGGACATTGGTGATCTCCATAAATACTTCCAAACTGGTGGCCTAATATTAAACATAAGCTTAATTTATGACCCGATATATAGAATGTGTTCATTAAACCCAGAGCGTGAAATTCCAAGGATAATAAATTAGTCCAATGACCAGCGTCCTAATTCATTTTGACGGATATTACTAATTCATTGCTTCATATGTTCGAAAAATTTGTCTGCTCAACAACGTAAATAACGCAATGAATGTTTTTAAACTGTCAAAATGGATGCCATTGCTACTGATAATGCGTTACGCAATTACCTCGCAGTTGTGGTGGACGTCGGGTCGGGAAGGTCTCAGTTGGGTAAAAGCACTCTTGGAAATGAGGTATTAAAGCTTTATGTTGCCACCGGGAGTTTCTTCGTGGTTTGTGGTCCGTGTTACGGATAGACTAGTAGGAAATTTCATTATGTTTTGATAAAGATCTCGGTTTTTCGATTAATGATTCTTTTGTGAAGTTTCGTTTAGCGTAACTGCTTGGATTCTGATGAAATAATTTTTTTACTTTTGGCATATTTCAAAAATCTTTATCAGATTTTTGTCGTCTTCCTGCTCTTTCGAGATTATTATTATTGTTTGCCATTTTGTTTATTGAATACAAAATTAAAATTAATATGTAGTTTTGTTTTATTAGTTAGTTAATTCGAGTAAATATTTAGGTTGGTCTATGGTATTATTTGTAATTTTGTAAGTAACAATGTTTATACAAAAGCGTTTTCTAAGTAGGTAAGTAGGCTTTCGTCATGTTTTGTGAATTTAGCATTGTTCATCATCTTTTCCTCTAAAATTCATCATGGTCTAATGACCATTGCTTATCGCTAATGGGACAAAATTAGCAATATGTCAGCCTCCTAGCCTTTTTTGTAAATTATTTTGGTTTTTTGAATATTTATTGCATTGTCGTGATGTACTTGAATGTAAAGAAGAAATCAATTTTTTACGGTATAGAAATTTTTCCAAATCGATTTTCAAACACAAATGGCGACTCTGAGTCTGGTTTTGTAAGAAGAGTACTTAGCCCAACTGAATACCAGTATTTTACATGAAGCGACTGCCTATCGGACTTCCGCAACCCAGTTACTGGGTAATACGATACCCCTTGGTAAGACTGGTTGTCAGATTTTCGGGCTTCTGACTACCTGAGTTTCTAGACCTAATTGCAGTGGCAAAAGAGTTTCACTATCATCATCATTGGCAGCTTTGTTCAATCAACTGCTGAGTAAAGGTCTCTTTTGTTTCGTACTTCCCTGGTTTGTGCAAGTTTCCTGGTCTTAAGATGCCCTCGATCTTCTAATAAAAGAGCTTCGTATTGCTTTTTTTTAAACTTTTGACACACACGTCAAAAAATCAAAAACGTGCCCTCGGCGTCAAAGTCATTTTGGTTTGTCATCATGACAAACATGACATACATGACTGTGGCGGTCAAAAGGTTAGGATGGGTCCTTTACAGATTATTATTTGATATTATTTTATTTACAGCGAAATATAATACTCACATAGAGCTAAGTCATATGACATCTACCAACCCGCACTGGGCCAGCGAGGTGGATTATCGCCCTTTCTCTCTCACTAAGAGGAGGCCTTTGTCCCAGCAGTGGGAACGTTATAGGCTGATATATCCGTTTGATTAGTACTCGTATTTGTACAAGCTTTAGGCTAGTTTTCCACCAGAGATGACCGAGGATGCGTAGCGAGGAATATGTGCAAAACTAACCAATACCAACGCTAACTTATTTCAAGCTATAAAAATGAAGCAATGTTATTGGCTGGTTTCACACACATCCCTCGCTACGCATCCTCGCTAATCTCTGGTGGAAACGCAGCCTTAACGGTTTTAGAACCCATATTGTCTACTGTGGTACCTAAAGGGAGAAAGGTATCTCCGATGTAAATCGACCGCCTATATAAAGGCAGTAGCGAGTAGATTTCGCAAGTATTTACGCACTCGCGATATTATTTCCTTACACTATTTAATAAATATAGTAGAGAGGTAGAGACAGAACACGTTTCATTTAAGGATTTGTTCACAACTGTGGGCTGTTTTAATGGTTTATTGATTTATGGATACACTAGCTGCGCCCCGCGGTTTCACCCGCATAAGTTTCGATCCCGT
Organism: Luperina testacea; assembly: GCA_927399505.1. NCBI lineage: Eukaryota > Metazoa > Arthropoda > Insecta > Lepidoptera > Noctuidae > Luperina > Luperina testacea. The sequence continues at coordinate 2,457,771 of OV656761.1, forward strand.
GGGAATATCGGGATAAAAAGTAGCCTGTATGTTAATACAGGGTGATAGCTACCTCCATACAAAATTTTATAAAAATTAATTTCAGAAGTAACAAACATATAAACACACACACACACTCACAAACTTTCGCCTTTATAATATTAGTGTGATTGCGTGGTTGGTGCGTTTGGTACTTTAGGGATTGTCCAAAAAGGAAATTCATTCAGTGGAGCATTCGTATCTGCTGCTGATCATTTGAATGTGTTCACAGAAGATTCTTATTTCTTCTTACTACTATGTATGTTCTGGTCTTTCTCGACTGTTTAACAGGTCTACATTGCTTGGCTCTATTCTTCTTTAGTATTTAGTTGTCCTACACCAAAAACTTTTAAACCACTAGTCTCTAGTATGTGACTAGTAGGTAAACAACGAGCGATGTCTTATTTTACTTTCTTCTTTATTCTTTCACATTTTATTAAGTCCACTAACTCTCTTATTTTTCTACTTTCTTTATATTATTTTTTATCTGTTACGTCGTTATTATTATACGTCTGCATAAAAACGTTATGTTATTTTTCTCTGTCATATTTACTTCTTTATCAATATTTCCTCCATCTTCTACAGACTCAACCACTACAACATGTTTAAGTTTATCTCAAGTTCTTTCACTTGTGTCCTCAGCCCTACAAGTACCACAAGTACATACAAGTGTACCAACCGTAATATCTGGGCTAGTCGTACGGCCTCGCAGGATATCGGACACCGATCGATATGTTTCGTAACTTTCGGCACTGCCTGCCTGCGTATTAAGTTCTTAATTAAAGGTTTTAAATTAGATATGTATTACTTTGATTGCCGGTGCTGATTGGTTTGGAATGAATGAATTGAACTGATGTTTTTATGGAGTTTATGTTGTCTCGATCACATTAATTTACAAGTAATGGTTTGTTTCTACCATTGTCTAAATATATTCTTTGATTATAGTTTTATGCAACATTGCTACATTTCATAGCATTGTTTTCTTACTTTCTAGTTGTTTCAATTCCTGGACGTAACAAATAACAATTCCATTTATTTTAAGATAGTTCAGATCCTGACTCAAATTTTTTGTTGACTTTCTCACTATAATATCGATTTCCGTCTTCAGGTCCCATCTCCTCCACTTACAAACTTTTCTATATCTTATCTTCATTAACCAAACTGTTGATGCTTTAACACTATTTCCATCTAGCGTTAGGCTTTGACCTATCGCTTAGTAAGAGACACGGACGCCATTAGTGTGTAGTCTAATCGGAATTCAAGACTGCTTTTAATAGCCGCCAAGTCGTAAAGAAAAACGATTGTAAAAATGTGGCGGTTGAGTGACTCTCGTAAGATTATCCGGACACTAAAACCCATTCAATTGTGATGTTTTACGTCCATCGTTTGTGGTTGAATTTATGTGAAATCCTCTGAATCAAGACGAAAAAATGTAAAATAAACAAAACACCGCAAACATACAGAGTAAACAATAATACAGAAAGCCCTAGAAAACAAACTACGAACTAATCCACAATATTACAATTAATTTAATAATGAGAAATACGACACAGAGCTATATTTAGATGCTGCATGCTACCCTTAATAAATCGCCGCGTCTGCTGTTAAAATAGATTTCTTGTAACTGGCTGCGAATTTCCTCGAATTGCCCCAACAACGGTTACACTTAAACTGATAACGGACTGGCGAAATAGGCTGCATTCGCAGTGACGTAACATACGCATCGAATTGAAGCCGACGACGCTAAAGTGTAATGAAGAAATGGAGTTGTTATTTTTACCTAGAGTTGAAGGCGTCGAAGTTCTTAATTAAAAGGTTCACAAAGTTCACTTACGTCAATCAGATTTCACTTGAACTTCAATTTCAAAGGATTGCTTCAAATGTCAACAAGTTTGCAATACCTGAACACAGTGTCGTCCTATAAATTATCTTTCGTGTTTCTGTTCTACAAACACTTACGTTGTGGCCAATGCAAGTGTTTGTATAGAACAGTCGGATCAAGATATAACATTTTCGCCTTAGACACTCCATTTCTTCCTTACTCCGTGGCACAGCCATCGAATTGACTAACGCGTCTAGCTTAAAGCCTGTCTAGTATGTTATCTCTCCTAGTCTAAACTGGTATGCGGAATGTAGGTAGACTGACAGAAAGGCATGCACTCAATCGTATGCAAATCTGTACGGACGTGTAAAAAATTGATCGTAACTATTTGAGAAATGATTTAATCCGTGACGAATTAAATCAAATACTAATTTCCTTAGATTTTTCTTCTAAGTTATTTAGGTACTCGTAAATGATTTTTTTTTATATTATACATATATATTTTAGTATTTATATATTTTACAGTGGCTAAGTAATAACGTCGATCGATCAGGTTAAGCTACGCTTGCCGCGGTTGATTCATGGATGGGTGACCATCTTAACAAATCAATACCCCTCCGTGCCTGGGAAAGTACGTTAAACCGTTGGTTCCGGCTGTCATTCGCAGAACTTTGACAGCCGCTTAAGCTTATTTATGTTGACCCACTTCAAAGCAAAGGTCTCCCTTCCCCTTTCCAATTTTCCCGGTCTTAGACAATTGTGTGATAAAATAGAAACATTATATAGTTTTTAGCTGTTTTGTCTCCGCTTTTCATTTTAGTTTCAGTAAATTGGATAGAAAGGTTAGTTTTGAATTTTTTAGATGTTAATCTTTTTAAGTCTTGGTTCTTACGTGCCGTTTGGGATTTGGCACTGTTTGAGTTCACATTGTGTTATAAGATGGCAGACTGACTCGATGAGAAATGGTTGGCCGGCGGGGTAATTGTGTAACACACTATCAGTAGCAATGGCTTTAATTTTGACAGTTCAACAACATCCATTACGTTATTTACGTTGTTGAGCGGACATATTTTTCGAACATATGAAGCAATGGATTAGCAATATCCTTCAAAATGATTCAGATTGTGATTCATAGTGTGTTACGCAATTAGGGAGTTGTTCTACAGATGGTACAGTACCCGGCGATAAATATTGCGCATCGACCTTTGGAAAGAGACAATCGGCTAATTTCGGCTTCGTAGAGCGTTATCTCTGTCGCACGAAATACAAACAATCCGGTATCTATTAGGAGCTGTTAAAACAATTATGATTTGCTTCTTTTAATAATTATTTTTATTATTTGTATAAAATACAAAAAAAGGTAAAGGTCGATGTGCAATGTTTATCGCCGGGTACTGTAGATAGATCCCCCATGTAGTTATCTACTCGGCGTAGACACTTTCTGGCAAAGTGAAGAATAGTGACAACGATGATGAGTAAAATGGGTGAAACCCATTTGTACCTACTCTATTTACCTAATTAAAAATGCTCGAGATTTAAAGATTACAATAGTTTGTGTAAATATTTGACTTGGCGTGTTTGTTTTGTCTTCATCGTTTCTTTACAGCTTTCCTATTTTTTGTTAAGTGACGTCTGAGAAGCCCATTCTTTAATTCTTAAAAGATTGCAAATTTAGTTTAAGTAATGAAAGAATTGGGCTTTACCGGCTACAATTCCTACCTATATCACACAAAATCTGCACATAAAATAACTTCAACTTTTCCCAAAACATGATACTGAAATCCAGTACATCATTACAAAACCTGGCACCAATTTCCAGGAGCTGCTGGAATCCATGATAAAGTTTACTATGACCGGCATAGTAGGGAATGCCGGATGAATGGACTGCGTGCCTCGAACGTTGGGCCGGTGCCAGGCAGACTATCTGGGTAACCTTGGCTTTGAATGCAGTTCATTAAATTGTTAATTGGTGGTTTGTCTGACTGTATCTTTAAGTGGCTATTGAATACATTGATACTTTTTTAAACACCAGATTGTAACACATCTTATATAATATTGCTAATTCTATGGTAACAATTGCGGTCTTATTGCTGATAGCGATATCGGCCAGACATATATGTATTTATATTGGATCGATTGAGCGAATTTAAATAAAATTAGTAAAAGCTTCGTTTCCCAAAAATAACCAAATATCTACCCTAAATATTTGTTAAAGGCTCTTGCAAACAGGCGCGACGCGCGACGCGAATCGGGCGCGACACAAAGGCACCGCTCGTTGCGCGACTTGCGGTGCCTTTGTGTCGCGTGTCGCGTCGCGCCTGTGTGTACGAGCCTTAACGGTCGTTTTTTGATCGGTCGATTGTTGTGGTTATTTCAAGAATCAAGAAATTGATATGTATTTAGTTTTTTAGGTTCTGAAAAGTTATAACGTTAAAGTGTCATGAAACCTATTAAGCTTTTAACCATGAAACTGTTTCCATGCTAAAAGGTCATCCAAGAATCAAATTCATGAGTAGTCAAGACAATGGGGACCCAAGACACGTGCTTGCTATCAATCGGCAAGATATTACAACCACATAAGGTTTCGAATTCAAAAGGTGAAATGCTCCGTTTCTCAAATGTCACAATGAATGTTTCCATTCATTTGCATTACGGGGAATATGGGAGTATTTAAGTACATGCTAAAAGTACGGAAGCCGAAAAGCTACCAAAACAATTGCCACTGTATGCAACAGGTGGCGCCTTGCCAAAACTGAAATCCTTCTTATATGCGTCTCACCTTAAAATTAACTTCTAATTCGACACCATAAAGTCTATGTTCGTATAATTGAAGGAATGGTTTATGTTACGTTGTGGAATGAGAGGATACAGTGCGACTGTTGTCAAAATGACAACGAACTCATTTTGGCAAGTAGCCAAGTGGCAAAAGATAAAAGAGTATTTTTAGTTTTATCAAGCGTAACAAATTGTTTGTGCGATTTACCTAATGAGGATGTTAGGATTGTGTCACTGTATGTTACATTCACTTTTACATCAAGTGAGTACGTAGTTTGATTTTATTAAGGGGAGGAAAGTATTGCTTTTCAGTGATTTAGAATTTTATAGTGGTGGATAAAATTGTACTTTGTATTTCATCTTCTTATTCGTCGTTCCCTCAATGCTGAGGATCGCGAACACATACGGGTCGGCTTCCAGTCTAACCAGATGGAGCTGAAAACTAATATGTTACATGGAGCGACTGCCTATCTGACCTCCACAACCCAGTTACTGGGTAATACGATACCCGTTGGTAAGACTGGTTGTTAGACCTTCGGGCTTCTGACGTCCCGTAACGACTGTCAAAGATCCACGAATGATAGCCGGGACTAAAGGCTTAACGTGCTTTCCAAGGCACGGAGGGATCTCGGTATGTAAAGATGGTTACCCATCCACCGACTGCGGCATGCGCAGCTTGACGTAATCTCGACCCGTGCCTCTATTACTTAGCCACGAGCTCTACCCAGCAACCCCAAAGCAACCAGTTGTTAATCTCAAGAAATCTAAACAAAAAAACAAGCTATACAAAATCCCAATAACTGAACTCAAACCAACATTACACAAAACCAAACCAAAACATTGTTTCAATAGACACGAAAGACGGAAAACGAGAAACATCCATAACTTTGCATTTTCAGGGATCGTCGGTCTCGAGGCGACCCGATGGAGTAGGATGGAACTTTTTTCAATCAATACGGATTTTTCATTACGTCTGTTAGAATTTGCACGTATAGCCATAAATATTGAGGACATTCTACACGCTCCTTTATGTTGGGTTGTTTGTTTGTTTGTGTGTCTGTTGGATTGGCTTTTGATTTGATTGTATTTATCTAGTTTTGAAAATTGTTGTGGTTGTCGTACTTTGTGTTGAAGGGTGTTTTTTGTAACATTGCCCTTAGCAGGCTTCTGAATAATGATAATCTTCCTTTATTGGTGTGTAATGTTTATAAGGGAAATAACAAGATTATTTCATAAAATTCTGTTCACTTTTCCATCTTTTGAACATTGTAATGAAATATTTTCACACGGCTTCCTCAAAGGAAAGGTGTTTCTTTTTTATACCTCACTGAAATTTTTAGAACTGAAACATGAAAAATAAATCGTTGGAGAATCCAAGTCCTTGTGCGATGTTCTCACATAACTGCACACTGCATTCTTCTAGACGCAGGGTCTCCAACAAATCGAATATATTATCAAAGCTTTACGATCCACAAAGTGCCTTTTTCCAAGAACATGGGACACCCATCCTTTAAAAACAAAACCCACACAAATGAAAATATTCCACCGTCCTTTCCAATAACTCAAGGTTCACCCCAACATCAATAAGAAAGCAATAACGCAACAAGTGGTAACCCTAGCTACTGATACAGAAAAGCAGAGAAGGATCACTTCTGACAACATCAGCATCTTGCTTTATGTGCCCTTACTCCAATTTACTTGGGGTTGTTGTCTTCTTCATCTTCCATACATCTCTATTAGCCGTCATCTCAGTAATTACCACATTTTTTTAAAACAATCTAGCCTTTTTAAGTACAGACGCCAATACATCAAGCTACCCGAAACTGTCAAGTTTTCCCAATCAACCTTGAACCTAATGCTTTGGCGATACAGTTGAAAATCTATAAAAGAACTTTGACAGATTGTAGTAGTTTGATGTGCTGGCGTCAGTACAACGCTACAAGGTTATTTTGGCGCGTGGCCAAAATCGAAATAACGCCGCCATCTTGTTTTGTTATCCCTGTCAATGTCATTTAGGCGCCAAAAGATCCCTATTGTAGCATTATACCTACTAAGTGACGTCACTTAAAATCAATTATTAATTAACATTAATTGGCCAGTACCTATATTTTGGAACACCATCAGTCAAAAATACGACAGATTAAATAAAAGCATTTAAATTTTGTTGACGTTGTTCTAAGATTTACAAGGGGCCCGTGGCTAAATAATAACAGCCGCACAGGAGCCGTATTACGAAATATTAATGCCATCATGATTCCAGTGCGAAAAAGGGATGGTGTTATCGGTCATATATAGCTCCGTCTCTCTCTCATACTGGAATCATTTAATGCCATCATGATTCCAGTGCGAAAAAGGGATGGTGTTATCGGTCATATATAGCTCCGTCTCTCTCTCATACTGGAATCATGATGGCATTAAACCATCATAATACGGCCCCAGGTCGATCTATCAGGTTAAGCTACGCTTGCCGCAGTAGGTCTGTGGATGGGGCTGACCATCTTTACATACCGAGACGTCTCCGTGCCGCGGAGAGCACGTTAAGCCGTCGGGCCCGGCTGTCATTCGCGGATCTTTGACAGTCGTTACGAGTAGTCAGAAGCCCGAAAGTATGACAACCAGTCTTACAAAGGGGTGTCGTATTTATATTGCCCAGTAACTGGGTTGTGGAGGTCAGGTAGACAGTCGCTGCATGTAAAATACTGGTACTTAGCTGCATCCGGTTAGACTGGAAGCCGACCCGCAACATAGTTGGGAAAAGGCTAGGCAGATGGTGATTATTCTAAGATATGCTGGTAAGTGATCGTTTATAGGGTTCCGTACCAAAATGGTAAAACGGAACCCTTATGGTGAGACTCAGTCTCTCTATCTGTCTCAGCTGAATATCTCAAGAACTACTAACGCTATCAACTTGAAATTTGGAACAGTTTTAGATGACGTTTGCCCAACTATTTTGCAAATAAGAAAGAAATAAAAATATTTGTATATTTTTGCAACAGGGACTGAAAAGGGGTCTGAAAATTTCGAAGTGGGGCTACTAAGGCATGTGGGGTATCATATGAAAGAGCGCAGTTAGCACATTCTCAATTTTTTTTTAGGCCACACAGTCATTTACTTCTGATGAAAAATGTAAAAAAAATACCGTTCCCCCCTTATCTAGGTACGAAGTTTGCGAAGAGAAAAATCTGAAATAATTCTATGTGATAGAAGTTTATGTAAAAGATTACAGGAAAAATAAAACGAAGTCTCTAAATAGCACACTTTTTTAGAAATCATCAACAAAATTACATTCATTCCACTATCGGTCAAGAGATGGCGCTGACATAAAACTGCAATATTCTACACCGCATTGCACAGTGTTAAAATTCTCTGACGAATATAGGCCTCGCCGATGAAAACAAAATTAAAAACATGATGGTACGGAACCCTCGGTACGCGAGTCCGACTCGCTCTTGACTGGTCTTTTTTTTTAAGTGAGAGTGCATGAGTGCGGCCTTAAGAAATTAATATGTACCAGTAAGACCTTAAAACAAATGACGATCGCTAATGTCGCTGTCTTTAGTGATCATTCTGTATATTACAAAAATTAGCTTTGTTGTATCTAGATCTACACTTTCGTTTAATTGGAACTTCTGCCCATATTTTCCTATGGATGGTGTATGTAAGCTGGTGTGACCCACTTTCCGTGTCAAGGTTGCCTCCCGGAGCAACAAGTAGGGGCCTACTTACACTCCCGGTGAAAGTGTTCGTGATAATCAAACACACATGGCTCTATAACTTTTATTGGGTTAGAACAATAAGTTTATTGGGTAAGGAATTATTGTTCCAGAATGTTATTTGGTGAATATTGATTGGTTTTTGGGCTTAACTTTTATGTGGGATAGATGCTTTAGTTTCACAAATAATATTGATTTAATATTTGACTTATCTGTGAAAGCATCCACATCACAGAAGAAATCCTATACGTGTGAGAACTTCCTTTCTTTTCCATTTCGCTGGTCTTCTGGAAGAATTTTTTTTAAGAAAGAAGCAGTACCTTGTACTCAATACTAAAATGTCGTATTTGTATTTATTTTACTGTGTGCACATGTATACTAATAGTATAAAGAGATAAAATTTGTTTGTTTGTATGTAGAGGGTAATCTCTGGAACAAGCAGTCGGATTTGAAAAAATATTTTTGTATTTGATAGCCTAATTCTTGAAGGCCATAGGTTATTTAACACCACGCTATGACCCATAGGAGCCCAGCAAAAAGAAAAAAGTCAGAAAGAACGCTAAGCAAAAACGAAGTGGTAGCGCGAACAGGCGATGCGATGCGACGGGGCAGGTCGGGGGAACAACAAATTTCACGTGGACGAAGTCGCGGACAAAAGCTAGTAAACAATAACATAATTAAATGTTTTTAAACAGATTTAAACAGGATCTAGATTAGAAATGTCGAACTAAAGAATTATGGTCACTACAAAAAAACCTTCACCCTAAATGTTATTGACCCAATGTTTACAAATATTTGTAGTAAAAAACTATCACAGTTCTTATTCATTACATTAATTACTTTTGTTATTGTCCTTATTAATTGTAACCACAATTAATAAGAACAAAAACAAAAGTAATTAACTGTTTAGTAGTAATTTCTTAACTGCGGTTTCTTTGGGAAACGACCATTTGTCATGCGACGAATTCGTTGCATGACAAATGGCCGTTGTTGATTAGGTAGGTGATTATGGATTATTACTCATACATAAGTAACAGATGGTTTTGTGTGTTCAAGTAATTATGTTGTCGTTTTAAGTTGTTTTATAATACAGAGTGAACTATGAATTCAGCACTTGATATACACCCTCAAAAATAGAAATTTTTCGTAAGTTCTAAAAAAAACCGTAGATTCAGTACATGAGTCTGAATTCGGTGGTTCAGACTTATGTACTGAATCTACGGTAACTGGGTGTGCGTCGATGTCCCTGCAACCTTGTATAGTTGCCTGTAAAGTCGCGGGCAGAAGCTAGTATTAAAATATTTTAGTCAAAGCAAGCAAAATCTTAAAACACAAAAACATAATCCGTTTCCGATATTATTAACAGCTAATAAAGGCGCGACACGCGATATAATCGCGCGCGACACAAAGGCACCGCTCGTTGTGTGACTTGCGGTGCCTTTGTGTCGCGTGCGATATTGTCGCGTGTCGCGCCTGTTTGAAGGAGCCTTAATATAGTATCGTTATTACATAAATGTTAAGAAAATCGAGGCTAACTATGTTTGAGGTAACGCTAAATTATCAACCTTTCTAAATTCCGTCCGATCTTATCATCCCCACTTTGAATATTATATAACTTAACATGTTTTAACAAACATAATAAGATGGATTCATTCACGATTAAAAAGCATAACTAAAACCCGGTGGAGATATTAATAATGTCTAATGAATATACATGATTGAATGAGAATCGGTATCACTCGCTAGCATTCCAAAATGTAAGAAAAATAAAGATCCGTTAAATACGTACCTATTAGAATTTGGATTCTAAGCTAATAAAAATAAAACCCAAATATTGGCTTAGATGTAGAGGTAAACATGGTCAAAATCGTGCCCTAAATAAAATAAACGGTGGGTTGGTTTTTTGCAAAATTTATTTTTAACGGCCACCACCTAAAGCCACCGTAATAAACATATGTACAAAAAACACTGTAAAAAAAAAAACTAAACATTCCATATTTTCCTACGTAACCCCAAAAATCTTCTAGTCCCATTCAAGACGCTTACTATATCGTAGAACATTTCGGTACGCCCCAAATCGTAGCAGTGTGCCGATGACCCCGCGTTGCGAGGTCACTTGTTGCGGCAAAGAGCGAAAGTGGCGCTGCTTGTCTGCCGTAACATTAGTAGCGGACAACCGAAACTGAAAGTACTACGAAAGAATCTTGTTTGGCTGTTTTTTTGGGAGATAGTATTGATACAAATCGTTTGTTTTGGTCGTTTTGTGCCAGCTAGTTGTGGCTCAATTGCTATTGGTGAATACCATTTTGAAGGTATGCTTTATAGTTGGAAGTTAGGGTTAGGTTGATTTCATCCTGTGATGTAATATTTAAATACGATGCTGCCATAATGATAAGCAGGTTGTAATCTAGGGGAGATATTTTGCCTAGCACTAGGATGCCACTGCAATTGGTTAGAACAGAATACATATTAGGTAGGTCATTTTTCTAAGTGTCCAACACAATATTTTACCAAGCATTTACTGTAAAACAACATGCTTTTTAGCACCTTTAATAATTATAGGGAAAAAGTCATGTTTAGCAGCATGGTTTCGCTTTAAGGGGATTACAGGACCTAAACGCAAAAAACGCAACTTTTAGAAGCAATAAAAGTATATGATCGACTACAGTAAACAACATCAGAAATATATATGATATTCTTCAGGATATATGCTAGGTAGACAGTGTGTTGAAAACATAATACAACAAATTTGATATGATAGAAAAAAATCATGAAGATACCACTAAAACTTTCCTTTTACAATAAAAATCATACTAATATACAATCATTCTGATTTTTTGTCAGATTATTCTACAAGCAATATACTAAAGCACTAGCTTTTATGGTTTTTTATGGACTTTTATGGTCCAAACAATAGATTTTTTGTAAATAGATAAATTGCTTCGTATTTTGCAATAAATTACCACGGTTGTGTCATCGCGTTTCTTTTTCTTTTCTATGCAGTCCGATAGTGACTGCGCTTTACGTCATGTGGCTTACATGACTTAAATGTGTTTCATTGTGTTTTTGTTTTGCTTCCATTAGTCTATGAAGATAGAAAATATTTTCAGTTTATTCCGTGCGTCACTAAAACGGCGCCACTATGGCTACTATAATGGTATAAAGACCTCCATGGATGAATACTTCACAGATTTAAATATCAATGTATAAATTTGTCTATGACATACGTCAGTGGTTGTTGTTTACTTTGTCTCGCCGTGTTGTACTTACACAAATAGGTAATAATAGGCCTCGGTGATAGGCAGTGTTCAATATTTACTCCAGATTTATTGTCATATTGGTATGTATACCGCCATTAATGTATAGACTTATTAATTTGGAATAACATGTCTTCGATTTCATATGACTTGTGGCTTGTTTTTTTTTTTGCGCAGCGATATACAAAGCTTTTGCGTTACTAGAAGGATAAAACTTTATTTTAGGTGGACGATGGTGCTCGATCGCCAAGAAGAATTTACTCTACAAGACACACTTTTAATAAACCTGTCACTACAACAAAACACATTTCCTAGCCCAAAAACTACATGGTTTTTCTAAACCTTCAGCCTGTTGAGCAAAAATTTTACTATCCCATAAACGGGTCTAGTTATAATCAATGGCATGACAAACCTCATGAATTTACACTACCAGTAAGTAGCATGTAGTAAATTACAGTCAATATGACAAGACGGGACGGACTACAGATTCCGCAGTGATCACAGCTTAACCTGATTCAACCTTTGCGATATTTTTACCTTATTTCTTTGATGTTTTTTTTTTTCTATCCATCCCTTGGATGTTGGATCCGATTATAGCCTGCGATAAAATAAACTCCGTAGTTTTATTCATGTCTCTTGGTCGTTTATAATTTCAATCTTTGAAAATTGTTCATATTAGTTCCTATATGGACTTTCAACAAGAGCTTATAAACTGAAGTCGCTATTTCTCCCTTTGTGTTGAAAAGACAAGAAGATTAAGTAGTGTGTCTTGTCCCCTAATAAAAACAGACTGCGATCATTAATTTGCCTGGCAAGTATAATGTACATACATGGAAATGTACTTTTTGACCCTTTTTTACGAGGGTGAAGGCTTATGATCTTTTAAGGGTTAATGAAGAACTCATCTTGTGTTTCGGGATTATAACTTTGCTCTCTCGTTTGTACTGTTTAGAAAAACATCGTTCTAGATTCTTGCACATTCGTTCTCTGCATTAATTCCTCATTCTGCAATGGATTGGACATTTCCGTTTGGTTACGAAGAATTTGCAAAGGAATTGACTGCGAATTGGTCCCAATTTGTCTTTAGATCATCTTCGTGTTATTTGAGTTGGCATATCGGCTGATTTGCCAAATGTGGGTGTGGTTTGTTGTTAAAAGTTGCTGTTTATTTGTGTCCGTCTGTTTTTTTGTCTACAACTTAGTTTCGTGACTAGTTGTGACATCATTTTTGAACGGGTTATCGAGTTTTAAAAATGATAAACTAGACAGTCGTTTAATTTAGATGTGGGCATTTAATTATTTAAAATATACTTATTTAATAAGGAGGCTGTGCTTACGCTTGCTAATACAATACCCTAGATAATTTGAACAATAAATGTAATAGACTTTCGAACTTATAATATTGTTTTGTCCACAGGGCGCTACCAGTGATCAAGCCTCCCGTACCAGCATGTAGTATTCAGTGAACGATAAAACCACAAAAAAATTCACTCGCGTTCTAACTAAAACAAGATGGCTGACGTTCTCGAAATCGACCCCGTGGACGATGACCTCGGTTACGACTACGATACAACAAAGATCCCCGACATTATTGCCCCGGACGAAATGATCGAATCTGGCTACCAGGAGGGGTCTGAACAAAGTTATGGGGACCGTAGGGATTCGAAGGAGGGATTCGGGGGCGAAGGGGACTCGGACAGTGGTGTGGATGGTGTGAGCAGTGGCTGTAGTGTCGCCGATGACTGTCCCGTGGTGTCGATCAACGATGTGGTGGCGTATTACGATGACATTCGTCCGAGGAGGCGGCATGTACCTCAACTCAGCTTCTACAACGTGGACATCGAGCGACTCGCTATGGATGCTCTCGTTCAGGTGAGTTTAGCAACTAATTGTTTTTTTCTCGACAATACGATCGATCATTGTATCTACAATTGAGACGTTACTTGTATTAGGATCGGGATTAAGCCCGACTTAAGGATGATTTCCACCAAACGGCTCGCACTGCATTGGATCGGAACGGATTTTACTATCTTTAAACGATATTAAATCGTGTACACAGTATTTAAAGTCTATATTACTAAGCCACGCACCAATTAGAACATGACAACACGGTAGGAATGAAACTATTTGACTAGACACAAACGTATACATTCGCAAGCGACGTACGGAGCCGAACGTATGCGTCGACATCCTGCCGGACGCGATCGACTGTCGCCGCATCCGTTCGTATCTTTTCCGATCCGATGCGATACGAGCCGATTGGTGGACATCATTCTTTAGGGATCTACAATTTAATGGGCGTAAAAACATACTGTCGAAGGACTCGGAAATGTTAGTATTAAGGCTCGTACACACAGGCGCGACGCGACACGCGACACAAAGGCACCGCAAGTCGCGCGACTTGCGGTGCCTTTGTGTCGCGTGTCGCGTCGCGCTTGTGTGTACGAGCCTTTACACGGAAGCAGTATTTCGTTACATAATGTCGGTCGTTGTTTTTGCCAATTTATCTAGGGAAATAACAGGCACCCCATTTGTCTTACCCCGGCTATCTGAACGACCTTTATAATTAAGGTAACACGATTAATTCGCACTTAGGCCTTCGATGATACTACTTTTTAACCCAAGAAAGAGAAGAAGAAATAAATAATATATTGTATAGAATAATTTCCTGTATGTATATTCAATTTGCTTGTATTATGACTTAATAAATAATGAGGTAGGTATTATAAAATAATACGGTTTAAATATCATTTATTTCTCAAATATTTACATTTTAACATACAGGTAATTGTTAAAATAGTCCAGAGCGCTCGTCGTGCAGTTAGGAAGTACATAAAAAAATAATGTAATACCTACGCTCTCAAAATGTATGAAACATATTTTTTTTTTATAATCGACGAAAAATTTATATGCTTGAACGTCTAGAATCATATATTGAATTCATAGTTACTGTTTGCGCACTGGTAATGTTTTTATTACAGTATAAGTAAAACAAAAATCACAGGATTACTCAATCATGTACCAGGGGAGCATAGGTGTCATAGACTAAATACGTGTTGCCTAGTTACCAAGAATATTATGTCTGTCATTAAAATATTTGGTATGCTTTACATGCTTTAATTCATATCTAATATTTGGCGACGATGCCGTTCGATATAAAGAAAGCAAAACGTTCGCGAGCCATCCTACGCGGCTTGTTAACAAAAACTAATAACGTATTTCAAGAAGAACAGGATTTATATACACAAGAAGAAATAGAAACACGATTACTGACACTTCAAAATACTTACCAAGGTCTGCAAAACATACAATTACAGATAGAAGAGGAGACTGAAGACGAGTACATCGAAGCTGAAACCCTTTACAGGTACGAAGTGGACGAAATTTATACAAATTTACGTACAAAAATGATACGACTGATGAACACGTCTTTCAAAACTCATGAGCCGTTACCCAGCTTACCATCCACACACAATGCGTGTGAAATCACGAGCGCTCATCGTGAAGTACATCCTAGACTCAATTTCCAACCGTTTCAAGCAAACGAATCGTTTAAATATTAGATATGAATTAAAGCATGTAAAGCATACCAAATATTTTAATGACAGACATAATATTCTTGGTAACTAGGCAACACGTATTTAGTCTATGACACGCCTCCGCCGTGAATCCCAGGAATCAGAGGCGCCGGGAGTAGCTGGTCGAGGTGGCGCATCCATATGCGTCCACTGTGTCATAGACTAAATACGTGTTGCCTAGTTACCAAGAATATTATGTCTGTCATTAAAATATTTGGTATGCTTTACATGCTTTAATTCATATCTAATATTTGGCGACGATGCCGTTCGATATAAAGAAAGCAAAACGTTCGCGAGCCATCCTACGCGGCTTGTTAACAAAAACTAATAACGTATTTCAAGAAGAACAGGATTTATATACACAAGAAGAAATAGAAACACGATTACTGACACTTCAAAATACTTACCAAGGTCTGCAAAACATACAATTACAGATAGAAGAGGAGACTGAAGACGAGTACATCGAAGCTGAAACCCTTTACAGGTACGAAGTGGACGAAATTTATACAAATTTACGTACAAAAATGATACGACTGATGAACACGTCTTTCAAAACTCATGAGCCGTTACCCAGCTTACCATCCACACACAATGCGTGTGAAATCACGAGCGCTCATCGTGAAGTACATCCTAGACTCAATTTCCAACCGTTTCAAGCAAACGAATCGTTTAAAAATTTTATAAAAAGACTCTCTGTTTACATGATGCTCAGCAATATTACGGATCCCACAACGAAGGTCTACATACTTCTGTCCACTTTACCACCTGACATTCATGAAAGAATTTACGACCTGTGTTCACCCGACGACCCAGTTACGAAGACCTATGAAGAATTGACTGATATCTTGGACAATTTCATCGATCCAAAACCTAGCATATGGGCCTCACAGCACATCTTCATATCAAGACTACAACAAGCCAATGAATCGATTGCTGTTTACGCATCAGAACTTAAAAGACTGTCGTCAAAATGTGAATTTATTTGCTCACATTGTCTTAAACCCACCCTCGATTCATTTTTATCATTACAATTTATTCGAGGATTAAAAGATGGAGAAATTCGCACAAAAATTATTCAAACAAAACAAACAGCATCCTTTTCAGAATTAGTACAAACGGCCACGACTATGGAAATGGGAAAAAATGAAAATTCGACCATATCTACATCCATCCGTCCACCACCATTGGATACGATCAATATAGTTTCAAAAGCCCATAATGAAGTAGAACCCGCATCGAATAAAGCACATTCAATTAAAAGACCGACTTCTATAAGAGAACTTAAAGGTAAATGTTACCGCTGTGGAAAAGACGACCACAAAGCAAATGAATGTGGGGCCATAAAAAGCACGTGCCGGAAGTGTCAAAAGGAAGGACACCTAGCCCGAGTCTGCCTTCAAGGACATAAACGCAATGAAACGAACTTGCTAAATTATTCTACAAGTAGTACCAGTACCGGCAGCATCGCAGAAATTAACCTCGTAAAGAGTGAATTCTCAGACAAATACATTATAACTATCGAAATTGAAGGAAAGAAAACAAACATGGAATTTGACACGGGTGCAACACTCTCTACCATCTCGCTTAAGGATTATAAGAAGCTTAACATAAACAAAAGACTATTTCACACGAGCATCAAACTAAGAACTTATACAGGCGAAGTTTTTGAACCTATCGGTGTTACGTTTGTTCGATGCAAATTTAAAAACCAATTGTTCTATGGAAAACTATATGTAATTAACAAAGATGTGGGACCCATCTTGGGTAGAAGCTGGATGAAGGAGTTTGACATTAAACTAGCCGAAATGAAATCGATTGATACATGTGAGAAAATACTGAAACTTGAACAATTACTTAAAGAGTATGAACCCACCGTTTTCAGTACAAACCTAGGCGAAATTCCAAACGTACGAGGCCACCTGACCCTTAAACATAATGCGCAACCAATCTTTATTAAACCACGGAGAATTCCATATGCCCTACGATCTAAAGTAGATGAAGAAATTGACCGACTTGAAAAACTGGGAATTATTACAAAGATTGATCACTCCGATTGGGGCACTCCCATCGTCCCAATAGTGAAACCAAACGGAAGCATCAGACTGTGCGCAGACTACAAAATCACCTTAAACAAAATGATAGAAGACGAAAAATACCCAATACCAATAATTGAAGACATCCTAGCTGAAATGGGCGGCGGACAATTTTTCTGCACCTTAGACATCACGCAAGCTTACCTGAACATGGTGATGGATGAAGAAAGCTCCCTCCTGCAAACATTAAGTACACATAAAGGTACTTTTAAAGTGAACCGACTGATGTTTGGAGTCAAAGTAGCACCAAGTATCTGGCAAAAATACATGGACCAATTACTTCTGGGCCTTGACGGTATTAAGTGCTTCTTCGATGATATAATAATACAAGGCTCGACAGAAGAACAATTATTATCCAGATTGAAACAAGTTTTGCATAAACTTAAAGACAGCAACCTTCGTGTTAATAAAGAAAAGTGCCAATTCTTCAAAAGAAGTATCAATTACTTGGGACACACAATAGACAAAGATGGTTTACACAAAAATCAGGACAAGATAAAAGCAATTTTAAATGCACAATGCCCAAATAATGTAAATGAACTAAGAACGTTACTAGGCTTAGCAAATTATTACAATAAATTTATACCCAACCTAGCATCCATCACTGCCCCCTTAAATGAACTCTTGAAGAAAGGAACAACATTTACTTGGTCTACAAAGTGTGAAGAAAGCCTAAAGAACATTAAAAAAGAAATATTAAGCGAAAGAATCCTAATACACTTCGATCAGAATAAACCACTTATATTAGCCACAGACGCCTCACCCACAGGACTTGGTGCAGTTCTAAGTCACAAACTACCAGATGGCTCAGAAAGACCAATAGCATTTGCTTCTAGATCCCTTACCAGCAGCGAAAAGAATTATAGTCAAATTGATAAAGAGGCGACAGCTATTGTCTGGGGTTTAAAGAAATTCTATCATTATTGTTACGGCCGGAAATTCACACTAATCACAGACCATAAACCTCTTACATCAATTTTTCACCCGCACCAAACTTTACCAGCTTTGAGCACTATGAGGCTTTTCCACTACGCTCACTTTCTATCAGGATTTGACTACCTTATCGAATATAGAAATTCCTCAAAGCACTCCAACGCCGACTACCTCTCACGTTTTCCGGTTGAGAAGATTAATGAGAACAAACATGACCAGCATTACATATTTCAGATGAATCAGATAAACACATTTCATATTTCACCGGAAATAATAGCAAAAGAAACAAGAGTAGACCCAGAATTACAAAAATTACTCGAAACACTTCATTCAGGTAATTCACTTAAGGAATCTGGATATAAAGATAATGAACTAACTCTTCAAAATGACTGCATCCTAAAAGGCACGAGAGTTATAATTCCACAAAAACTACGCCAAAGCATCTTAGATGAACTTCACGCGGGACATGTCGGTATCTTAAAAATGAAACTTCTTGCGCGGAGTTTCGTGTACTGGAAGAACATTGATAAGGATATCGACAACAAAGTAAAATCTTGCAGAACCTGTCGTTTAAACCAGAATGATCCACCAAAAGCACCTCTGCATCACTGGGAAGACCCAACTGGCCCTTGGCAAAGAATACACATTGATTTTGCAGGCCCGATATCGGGCTACAACCTTCTTATACGCATTTTCCAAGTGGGTAGAAATCATCCCTACAAAAACTACGACGAGCGCATTCTGTATTCAGATACTAGACGACTTATTCGATACCTTTGGATTACCTTACACGCTGGTGTCGGACAATGGAAGACAATTTGTCTCTCAAGAATTCCAGACGTTCTTATCTAGCAATGGCATTGTTCACAAAACGATTGCACCCTACCACCCCGCAACTAATGGACAAGCTGAACGATTTGTCCAGACAGTTAAAAGATCACTGCACAAATTGGAGGGGGAGAGTGGTGGGATACTGCACAAGGTCCGTACGGTTAGAAGTCTTCTCCGGGCAACGCCAGTCATCTCAGGCGATTCGCCCTATATGCTCATGTTCGGAAGAGAGGTAAGAACGAGATTGGCAGCCAAGATCAAATCCCCACCAAAGGCACTACATAGGGACAGAAGAGAAGGGGTGAGAAAGTTTGCAGTCGGTGGCAGAGTGCAAGCTCGCAACTACTCTGTATCAGGAAGGAAGTGGGAGTTTGGTACAGTGACCCGTCGACTGGGAAACCTCCACTACGAAATAGAGACCGACAGTGGACGCATATGGATGCGCCACCTCGACCAGCTACTCCCGGCGCCTCTGATTCCTGGGATTCACGGCGGAGGCGTGTCATAGACTAAATACGTGTTGCCTAGTTACCAAGAATATTATGTCTGTCATTAAAATATTTGGTATGCTTTACATGCTTTAATTCATATCTAATATGGTCGGGGATTACTGCACAAGGTCCGTGCGGTTAGAAGTCTTCTCCGGGCAACGCCAGTCATCTCAGGCG